>OX438534.1:3820000-4343516 GCA_949316355.1 Bruchidius siliquastri | reverse complement strand
AGTAGTCAATGGCGTGACAAATCAGAGGATCCTGGGTCACCATCATGGATGTGGGGTAGCTGACTCATATAATTGTGCTCAGTTATTCATATTTTGCTTTTCGCAATTAGAAATCAAGAATATTGGGATCAAGAACATTTTAAAACTAATTCCTTATTTCCAACGGTCTGTACTGCTTGTCCGTTTGCACTCATGATGAGATTTGTTGAGCGATATGCTGTGAAGTCATGGTAGATAATGCTGATATATATTTGAAAATCGTAATCAAGGTGGCAACTTGTGTAGCGAAAGGTCTTAGTATCAGCATTTACTTTATTTCATATGGAAAATGTGTTGTTTTTAATTTGTAGGAAATACTGCAGATCTCGGAGCAAATTTTGTCAATTAACAGCTAAGAGTATATGTGTATAGAACAGGTACTTTATTTAATCGAAAGTTTTATTTCGGACTTCCATTGTCTATAAAATTTTGAGTAACCTAACAAAAACCAAGCCCAGGAATGAATCTCAAGAGGCAAAGGACTGCATCTACCAGATACCATGTCAATGTGGTAAAATCTATGTTGGAGAAACAAAAAGGCCACTGGAAGTAAGAATCAAAGAACATCGTCTCAACACCCAGCGTGCAGAGACAGGAAAATCTGGAATTGCTGACCACGCATGGACGGAGAACCATAAAATAGCTTGGGACGACGCTAAGGTTATTGCTAAGGAACCACATTGGTATCGAAGGAAATTCAAGGAGGCGGCATTCATCACCAACAACAGCAAAGTGTACAGCAAACCCAGCGTAGACATTAAACCAATCTGGCAGCCACTCATAAGGAAGATCAATAGACTACGACTGGACCAGAAAACAAACAATGACCGACAAACAGCCACGTCAGCAGACCGGAATACCGCGCATCGGGAACCAATCAGAACAGACCGCGCACAACGACACGTCCCCGGACGGGGTATAAATAAGCATGGAAGGAACGTGTTCGCCAGTTCACCTGAAGACGATTGAAGATAGCACATCAATCGAAACGTCGTGATACTCAAAATTTTATAGACAATGGAAGTCCGAAATCAAACTTTTGATAAATCCACCTTGTCTACAAGTTTCAAACAACTTTATTTAATATCAAATCGTACTTGCGGTAATTTAGAAGTTCGCGTTTAAGCTTAAGGTAAATTGATGAAACCTCTGAAACTCAATATGTATTCTTCTCTGAAAATAAGTGAAACTAGATATGTTCATAGAATAAACAATACTAAGGTTTCGGGTGCCTTGGTAGATAAAATCACAACAATATTGCTTTTCCCTTTTCATTATGGTATCTGGAAATTGTTTCACCGATATTCTACTAAGCAACTTTGCTTAGTAGAATATCACAAAAAACTAGCTCCTTATTCTTTTTCTTCAACAAAATATTCGTTAAGCCAGTGCACATATTACTCATTAAAACAGTAGAATAATCTGTTTGTAGCCTTGAACTGTTTTCTGTAGCACTTTGTAAACATAGCCTATTTGTCGATACAGCAGTTCATTTCACAGTACTTCACAGTACAAATTTGTACGTGTTAGCAAAATGACGCTAAACATGTTCTTAAACGTCTTCAGCTTCTACGCCATTGAGTCGGTATACAAACGCACATACGAATAGCCGTACACATGATAATACAGCATGCAGTAGCAGAAGCAGGGGCCCAGTTGATTCACAAATAGGGGTGGGAGGGGTAACGGAAATGACCGTGTCATAGCGACGGACGCTGGACAGAGGAAGTGGGACAAAGGATGCTTAGTAATGCAGGGATGGAGAGTAGGTTGAGGACTGTGAATGATAATAGTGATACGAATACCTGTTACAAATCGTACAGATCGCCTTTTAATTGTATACTGTGAAAAAATTAACGTATTGTATTGCAAGTGACCATATGCGTAATTTAGGGGTGACACAGGATTGCACTTGCCATTCTAGTCTTCTCCGTAGTGACAGACGAGCCGAATGATCCCCGAAAGAGAAATCAATGCTTGATAAGTCGGAGACAGATAAGTTTAGCCCCAGATGTTCGTGAAGGAGTGAGTTAAGCTTTAGAATCCCAAGGACAAGACTCTGGGTCCAATACTTCTCAAATAAGAGACAAGTGCCTTGACTCCTAGATGCTTATATTGACCTTAAAACACTGTAGATTGTAATTAATGTGAAGCAAACTCTTCGGCACCTTATTAAAGCCAAAGTGATCCAATAGAACGACTTTCGAGAGAGGCTCTTTCGAGGCATCGGAATTCCGATCAGGTGACTTTGTTAGTTGTCTAAGTTTTATGTGCCTTAAACTGCTCTCCATTTCTGCATGCCCATTCGATGATGTTTTCGATGTCATCATTAATCTAACTGTTGCAGTAAATAAGGAGGATGTCTTCTTCGAAGCTGTAAATTTTAAGTCTCTCTTTGATATGTTTTGCATAATATGGCAGAATTTCTTACTTTACTGATTGCACGTGTCTGTTCCTTAGATGAGGATCATTGATTTTCATTTACTTTCAAAGCTGGGTACAAGACATTTTACAGGATAATTATTCAAGGTAAGATTAGGCTTCACAACTATGTCGATATTTCTCATTGAATACTGCCGCCATATCAGAAAAATCAGTCTCAGCCACGAAACCTCTAGTTTCAATACTATTTACGTTTCACTACTATTATAGCTGATGTTTTTGGGCGTTTTTGGGATATTGTTACATGAACCTTCTCGTGTTGTAAAATTTGTTTATAATTTTTGAAAGCATGTGCATACATTTACAGAAAACCGAAGGCGTATGAAGTTGTATCTAGGTGAAGTGAACATTATAACGTTTTTCCAAAAAAACTCCTTAAGTTAACCGGATCATAAGAAAGTTCATTGAATAATCGTGTGATACTTTAGCTCTTACTGTGCGTTGAAATAAATAACAATACCTAACATTTTTATGCATATAACTAATCGGCATAACGATTATGGAAGTTAAACTCTTGATTTGTTGGTCAGAAATGTTTGAAAGAATTGTGTAAACCAAATCATATTTACTTTCAGACTAAATTGAGGAAAATGGCTTGAAAAATGGGTTTATTTTTGCATTTCCTTTATTGTTTAATAGCAGCAAATAAAATGAAGTTTTTACTCTTTATAAACCACATTATACTAGAGCCATTTTAGCAATAACATTATATGATACTCTTACAGTCTGCATGGGCCATGACATTGTGTCAGTTTCATAATACCCTTACTCTAATCTAATCTATTGGTCACCATATTCTACTGTGAGTCTTTTCCACCTATAAAAATGAGTTTATATATCCACGATTTTCATTGCTGCTTATTAGTTTAATTTTTTTATTAGAAAGGAAGAACCTTAGTCTACTGTGATTTGTGGTGGTTCTCAATTTCAGAGGGATTGGAGCAGCAGAGCACCATATTTCTTACCCTCATTCGTATTATCAGCAAGTTCTCTCTTTTGATACCTTTATTGTACGAAAGCATAAAAAACTTAGTCTGCCATTTTTAGAAGTCCGCCATTTTGGATTTGGAGTGACGTTATTTTATTTTTCGAGTTATTCTCAGCAAGCCCTTCCATTTGTATCCATATTGTAGGAATGCATTGAAATTAACTAGTCCGCCATCTTGGATGTTCCTCCATGCATTGTCATCCAAACTAAACGTGTGAACAAAATTTCAGCTCAATCGGTTGAAGATATCTGCTTCAAAATTGAACCTGCAAGATGCCTCTGAAAAAACATTGTCACATACATGCATTGTAAGTTAAATAAAAGCTTGTAAATACTAGAAGTAACACATCTGTCTGGAGATTTATGTGCGAATACAGACTTTTTGCGTTTAATATATCATTTTAAATGTTATTTAGCCTTAAAAAATTATATTCAGTCGGTTCACTTTGTGCAAGGTGCGTATTCAAGAGATTTTGATCCAATTAGAGTAAGTTTCGGAAATACTGGAAACTTTAAAACATAGAAATACTAGGATTCTTAGAATTATGAAAATAGTTCTACAATATTTAAAAAAATTAATTCTAATAGTTCGACGTTACAAAATCCATTCCATATCTTTATTTCTGAAGTAATACGATTGAGTGAGAAATACAGCGTCAACCTACTTGACGCCATTTTATCATTCCACGCCAGGTGAATGAATTGACAATACGGAGTTATTCGAGCGAAGCCAAAATAAACGAATTAATTAATTAATTGTTGGGGTTATTGGCCCTATGTAACCCAACACCTTTCGATACCCAGTAACGGAGGAGTATACATAACCGGTCGATTGAAAAACTCCCCTTGGTGCTTCTAGCCGAAGTAAAAGTACATTTGTCAGCCAAGCCCTCATTGTAGCAATAATCAATCAATCCAAATTGACAGGGTAATGTATACGAAAGGGATACATTTTGACTAGTTCATTTCTGTTAAGAATTAATTCAGCAATTGTTTAAATAATCCCACCTTGTGTTCAAACTCTTTTTGTTCCGAAGTTGAAAATTTACACAAACAATTGTGATTACGAAATGTCGGCCAAGGTTGAGTTAATATTTTTATACGTTTTAAATGTCCACATTTTTTGTACCGTTCACTTCCGGCCTCGTTCAACAATTTGTTTAAAGCTCAAAAGGTTACAAGTATCTAAAACTAATTTTCACATGCATTACTTGCTTCTGAGTAATTTAGAGTGTATCAAAAAAAACTTTTAGGTTTTTTTTGTCGAATATATTTTAGTTTATGTAACTAAAAAATACAAACAGGTTTGCAGCGATCGAACGATCAGATAGTATTTTAAAATAATTACCGACTGGCGACTGTTTCATCAATCGTGTAAGATACATCTTATTCGTGTTTGCCCATAGACCTAATCCTTGATTCGATAATTTTGATATGTGAAATAATTTACTATACATTACTTGGATATTTCTGAACTACATCCTCAGGAAGCGATTGGTAGGCCTTCATAGGCACATAATATGGAATTGTTCATGGAAATATGTCTGGAGGGGTATACAAAGACCAAACCCACATCTGGTCACAACTGACATGTCATCAGCATTTAACCACCATAGTTAGTCTGAAAAAGATGATGGACGTTTCTGATAAATATTACTAGAAAGTAGAAGAGAAAGAAAGATTCCATAGGTAATTGTAGATGGAGCATAGCCAATAAATAACAAATTTGAAGCAACAAATGTTACAGAACCTCCGTATAACAGCACATAATCTGCTCATTTTTTATTGAAGAAGAAATTTCAGGGAATATGCCACAAAGGCAGTAACATTCGCTTACTGACAGTCTTTATACCCTGCAGATTCATTAGTCGACCATTCACATACATTAGGATCAATAACCGTGTTTCTAGAGGCTCTCCCGCGAACAAAAGGTTGTGAGATATGGTATGACGCTACGAATATGGATTATTTCTTCAAGATAAGACCTAATTAACATAAGATCTGCTCCCCTACATCGATAATACTTCAGCCAATAACAATTATCATTAATGATTGAGTATGTCGAAGGCCTTTGGACTATCAAAGTACAGTAAAACGATTTTCTAATTTTTTCCAGCTGTTCATGAAAATAGGCTAGAGTGATATGTCGATTTTAGTAGATTTTCCAGGTATAAACTCATATTGGCGACTCTCAAGAATATGGTATTGAGAATTGTAAATTTGAAGTTTATATATCGATTTAGCTTCCTGAACGGACACTACATGATTCAAAATTAAAAAACCCGTATGAACTGACACCAGTCATGCTATAATAAACGTATATTTGATGAACCTTTGTGTTTTCATATCTTCTCAATACAATTATGTTATAGGCTTCCTAAAAAAGTGAGTGAAAAGGATTTTGGATTAAATTTAAGAAAATCATAATTTGCATATCATGGAAATTTATGACTTTACTTTATTACTTTAATTTTCTGTATGTATTTGATTACATAGAAAATATATCTGTCTAAATGAATGCAGAAAGCATTGACAAAGTTCCATGTTCCATCATAACTTCGTGTTCCAGTGACCCAGATACATACCCACACTTTATACCCAATCGCTATATAAACTTTACTGCTTTAGGTAAATTTTAGGATGTATAGCGAAAAGGGCGTAAAAATGACGTTAAATGAGTATATATCCTGGCGTCTGCGGAGATAAATTGAAAATGCAGCACTGTCTCACATTACACCGATAGGTCATAGGTTGAACCAAGAAACGAAAAAGAACTATACAGGCTATTGACGCATTTGGAATTGATAGTATGTTGACGGACATTGACATGCCTAATAGAGCCGAATGGAGACTGATTCACATTCAACGAAATATATATTGAAGTCACACTGTATGTTACTTGGCTGGTGAAATTGCCAAAGACTCGTGTTTTCAACAACAAATCAGCTGATTGGATACTCACAAAGAGGTTTCAGGTGTCATTTTTCTTGTACATAGTTGATACAAATACAGTCTACTATCTACTGAATGATTGTTTACTAGATACACTATGAACAATTAGAAGCGACATAGAATAACTTTGAGAAATAGCAAAATCCGTTAAAACTGAGATGCGGTAATAGTGGTTGTTGTGACTTAAGCAAAAAATGTTGGATGATAAACCAATCCCATTCACGTGACAGTTGGTGAATAAAATGATGCCAAACAAGAAGTAACCCATTAACTCGAAATTTAGATACGGCTCATCTTGATAGATGACATGTTAACAATATGAGTCGCACAATTTTCGTGCCTAGTCAATCTCAGTCTATGTGCGATCATCATCCACAATCATCATGATATGGAAATACATAACCAATAAAAATGCAAACTCCTTTTAACAGTTTCTTCCCGAACATCACGTCAGGAATTTTATTATTGCTCAGAAGCTATTCCATTCCGCGCTGTCAATTCCGGGTAATATAACATATTCGATACTGAGCAATGTTGCTCATCGAATTCGTGGAAATTGTACTGGGAAGAAGTGTTTTGCGTCTACCAGAGAAAATTGATATTGAGAGCTGTATGCAGATACCATCAATCTATATTTCGCTTGGCGTAAATATTTCACATAAAAGGCTGAGTTGGGGCGGCGTTTCATCTGAAGCGATGCTACGACTCGTCAGTTTCCAGATGCATGGTATTTTAGCTTTACTTGCTGATACTGTCAATAATGATAAATAAGGACGAACTCCCACGGTAGTAATTTTGTTTCACTTGTAGTTTATAGTAGAATACGATCTCCATCTATCAACCATGACAAGAAACAAGCAATACTCTGGTGGGAAACATGGTAGATGACCGCGAAAAGTATGCAACATGCAGGTGCAATAATTCTTTTGAGTTTTTTACTTGAGAAAGGAGGAGAAAGATTGTATTGGAAAATATTGCCTTGTTGATAATTTTAACCAATTTTTAAGACCTTCGACTTTACCAAAGCTTTCACTAACAGACGAATTAAAAAAAAATAGAGGTTAAAACATACTCTCGTAATTATTTATATTCCAATGCACTTAGACTGCCACAATTTGTAGTAGTAGTTGAATCAGAAGGGAAATAAATAAGCTATTTTTATAAAAAAATAAATACACACTAAAACAATGTATGTGGTTTACCGGTTAAAATTTGTTCAAAACCAAGGACCAATAGTGAACAGCAAAAAGGCGTCTTATTTTTCGGATCACATTACGTTACAGAGTCTTAAACATTTTTTATAGATAACTTTTCGCATAGACAGAAAGTCTATCGGACTGCAAGAGAATAAAGCTCTATTCACATTGGGCTTGAAATGTTGTGGATTATAACCATAGGGAAACGAAGTCCTCGGCAGTTCATCTCACAACGCCAATGTTCATCAAAGGAACGTCTTTTGGAAGAGGCTCGTCCAAGGTGTTCAGAAGCTATAGGAAGTTACTTAAGGACGCATACCGACATATGCGAGCAGTACTTGAGCAGAATCTTCTGTGCGTTAAACTGGACTCCATTTGTAGATCCTCATTCGGCAATCCTTTCGATGTCGTCATTAATCTGTAAATGTTGCTTCCGTCGATATAACATCTATCGAGATGGTAGTGGTTATATCCGTAGAGCGGAAAAAACTCATCCTTTTAGCACTTTACTGCTACTCGCTGCCTGATTCAGGAGATCATTAGAAATCGTTCCAAAACGTGATACCAAGCAAAGGTATCCATTTGAAATATGTTCTATGACGTCATAATTAGAAAAGTATGATAAATAATAAATAATCTCTAAATACTACCTACTGAATAGAATATGTTATGTGTAAAAACTTGTAAAAACTCATAAAAACCAGGAATTGTGACACTTTTGTCAAACCGTGTATAATTTGCTGCGTAACATTGATTTGTGGCTACCCTGTACACAATGTCGACCGTCAACGTTGGTATTGCCGTAAGCCGTGCATACGGACGTGTGTGAAACTGGGTAACCCGCATCCCTAGCGCGTCCAATGTTTGCTGAATGTATATCTGGACCACAGATCTGCGATGCCGTATCTCTAGATACATTGAAAACTAGGCTCATCTCTTTTAAGAGATCCCATGCTTGCAAATGTACAATATAAATCCATTTTCGAATTTGATCAACCTACCCCAGGCATAAAGTCAACCAACTCCGGACAAGGGCTAAGTTGGCTAACGGGTAACTTTCGAATAAATCGCGGGTACAAACATAAGAAGTGATTCTCAATTGCGATATTATTGTAAAAAACTCATGACAGGAACTTGTGATCTAACTTTAAGACAAATTACTTGATAAGAAAATTTTTATTAATTTGGACCAAGAGAGGTAGATTTTTGAGTTCAATTCAAATTATAAAGCTATATACTCTAAAGAAAAATATAATTTTCTTTACAACTAAGATTTCAATGCTTTTCTAATAAGTATTCTATTTTTTTATAACGTTTATCATATTTTCCAACAAAGCCCCGTTTTCTTCTAACAAGAATACTAATACCTTGTGATTCGCTCTAAGTAATTAGTCTATTTCGCATTGCCATCTTCGTCAACAGCATTTCAGCGGTATGCGTGTATATATTTCTGCCCCCATTATTTTTCATTGGTTTTTAATTTTATCAACCCCCTCTCACGATGAATGAGCTGTTTAGAAGTTGAGGTTGTGACTGTTGTGAGAATTTCATACATGTGTAAATTTTTCAATGTGATATGATATATTTAAATTGTGAATAAGCTCTACAACTATCCGTGATAGGATATAGTTTCCCTACATGCCATCGTCTTGATTTATGAACGATATAATTAAATAGAATCCAATCGAAAATCACAGATTTAATGTACATTTGTTATTATTTTTTATAAGGACTGACAACTTTGAGTATTTTATAACGGCTTGTTACCTCATGATTTGTTGTCCTGTACTTACCGCAAGCTTGAGTTTTCTGATGTTTATGTAAAGCTTTGTCTCATATTAATTGTCTAGTTTTACGTTATCTTTGGTCTTCTAGCCCAGCGTGAGGGCTGTCCAGTGCATACCGTTTATGCAGTTGTGACCTGATTCCATCCCTAACGAAGGGACCCAGGCGGTGGATGTACAGACGTCATGTGGAATGGGCTTATATAGGGTGATATTACAAAGCTACGCATACGTACGAACTACATGCTACAGACAAGCTCATTCCGGTGAGTTTTAAAAAATTTGGCATTGTTTAGCTTTCTTTTCTGAAAATAGGGACTAGTAGTCACAACTGTTTAGATTACAGAATCGCATTAGCTGAAAAAATATATAATGTCTGACACCTACCGCGGTTGTCTTTTTGATTGATCATGGTTTTTACTAAAATCAACCACACATTACTACAGAACGAATGTCATCAACATTTCAGCTACATCATAGCCTTTTTCGAAGTACAAGTATCATAGAAATTTAATGACGAAAATTGCAATGACTTTGACATTGACTGATTAAATGTCTCCATGATAACAGTGTTTTGTTTTCAAATTATTACCTATGAACGCCTAGAGATTTTATGTCTAATTTGAATATTAAATAGTATCTCAAATTCAAAGTGTTATTCGACCTGACTAAAATATAATACCTATAAGCATAGCCTAACCTACGACCTAGGCTATTCTATGATATAAGTAGGTATTGCTTTTTGAAAAAAAATGTGCCTCACTAGTGATTAGGTACTAGTACTACATGAGAGTTTTTTCAATAACATAATACGTAAATGAATAAAAAAATTGATTTAAGTGGTTGCCGTGTACAATTCTTTGTAATCTACTAAAAAAATCTGGAAATTCATAAGTATATGATAACATGATCATCTTTATCTTACATAGATCTGATTGACGTTGATGGAATACAAATATATCAACAAAGTGTACGTATATATACATTGAATTTCTGCTGCACTACATATTTATTTTGATAAACATATTAGTTCAAAAAAGAAAATTTTTGAAAATGGCGCTGACGAATTTCAGTAGCCTTGGGGTATTACCCACGAACTATGAGTATTTTACTTCCGGTGGTATCAAGTCTGGTCTTTCAGTGAATGGCTCTATGAAATTAAATGATAGAGAAGTGTTTATTTATAGTGGTGCTATGCACTACTTCCGAGTTCCCAGACCATATTGGAGGGATAAGTTGAAGAAAATCAGGGCCGCAGGGTTGAACACTGTGGAAACTTATGTCCCATGGAATTTACATGAACCAAAATCTGGTAAGTAAAACATCAATAGTAATAAATTTTGTTTCGAATTAATACCGTTCCTATTATATCTATAGAATTAGTTTACTGCAAGGCCTAGAGTAACGTTTTGGTATTCTTTTATTAAAATATATAGGTATTTGCTCCTCAAAGAGGTTTCGCAAATAACAATAAAAATTACAGTGTTAACGTAAAAAGTATACCGTATTTTTAGCAGTTTTGGTAGTCAAGTGCATAATAGAATAGAATCGAAGCATTTCACGTCAAATAACGGAAAAACGGTTTTGGAAAGAACTCACTTGCACTTGATAAGGACTTCAAAACGAGATTTTACAAAAGCTGTTAACAAAAAAAACAGGGAAGGGTTCATTGGGGTTTTTTTGCAAGAAAACAATGCAAAGTATTGATAATAATAATATTGGAAGGGAACACAATTCTTGTATGTAAAATTGAGTTATTAGAGTGCTAGTTATATATTATAGAAGCTTAACCAGTTTAAGGTGTCTAATTTGGATGAGCATCGGCTTACGTTATTGATATTTTCAATTTGCTTGAAAAATTAACTTTCTTTTTGAATAGCTCGATAACTATATGTGTTATGTTAAAAACAATACAATAATGTTTTTCATTATTATACGATAAAAGTCGCCCGAGATATTACTGTTTGAAATTAAGACGACGAGCTTCAGGAAGCTCATGTTTACAGAGTTTATAGTCTTTAAAACATTTTCATCTAAATGGTTTTTGGGGCGATTGGACGACTTAACAATGGAGTAAGTTATAATAGAAAAAGCATTTTCCATCAAAATCATCGGTGCCACTCGAAATAATTCGTAATTCACTATTTTTCAGGCTTTTGTATGTAATGTATGTATGTATGTATGTATGTATGTAGGTTTATGTTTATCAAAAGTTTTATTTCGGATTTCCATTGTCTATAAAATTTTTGAGTATCTCGACGTTTCGATTGATATGCTATCTTAAATCGTCTTCAGGTGAACTGAACAGTTTAAATTGGTTATTATTAATGGAAGTCTTAATATTTTTTGTATGATTGTATTTTATTCATCACGCTGTATGTGTCCAATCATGAAAAAATATAATTTCAAAAAGGTTACATAAGCAGGTTTTTTAGCATGTGAGATTTAAATTGTTAGACAGATGCTATCTGAGGTTGAATCTTTGCGAAATTTGATATGGGACAAAGCAGTTATGGTTATGTTGCTCACATCTATGTGTATATTATTCATTTTATTCGGTTCATCTGTCTGTTTTTTGGTCTGTTGATATGTCTGTCAGTTTGTCTGATTTTTTACCTGGCCGTGTGATGTTTGTAGCTGCTGTATTGATTTGGGTGACATTTTGGGAGAGATATGGTGTGGAGATGGGTAGGGTCTAATTTCTTAAAAAAAACTCAAAATTTTCCAAAACTTAATGTTTTCGTTTTTCAATATTTCAACCGCTGTCGGTCGTATTTAGAATATTTTTGGGATTACAAAAAGTATTTGAAATTATTTTCATCCTCAATTACACATGTTTCTTAAGTTTTTGATCATTTTAAGGCGTGGTTGAACATTTTCCAAGGGCCTAAATTTGTTGAACTTCACCAAACTTCATTAATATCCGTTGCTTAAGTATAATTTGCCTATTGGTTTCCACGTCAGTTGGCTGTTACCGTGTAATTTCAATGACCGCTTTACCGATTTTGACAAAATTTGGAGATCGGCATGCAGTGGGCAAAAAAAGGTACTTTATTTTGACATCAGATTACATTCCTAATGTGTCGACTATTCTCCAAACAATTTAACATTGAATATTACAGCCCTATCGCACGAATCATCACAAAAATGCGAGGACTACCAACAAAAACAATTCCTATATAAAATGATCGAAATGATATAAGAGCAGATATGGAGAGAGAAATTATATTTCAGCTAGCTAAAACCCCGAACGAACATTTGACGGATCTTGCTGTATGTAATTTTAATTTATTTGGAAGCTCCTCGAATTTGATGGGCGTCTTTATGCAATAACATTTATTCCATTACACTTGGTGTGGTACTGCACAAGAGCTGGCTAACTCCAAGTACTTTTTATATTCACATCTTCGAAGTGATACAAAATACAAGATCTTTATGCAAAAGCATATAACCTATCCAAATAAGATAAGTGCCAAACATCTTGTTTTACTCAACCTCGATAAGATCATTATGCAGTTATTACAAGATATCTTACATTAATAATTTTGAAAAACACATATTACCAAGGGTATTATATATTTGTTGTCTAAGTACGCCTACTTGTATTAGCAGCCGTTTGTAGTACTGTATTAGATGTTATCATAGATCTCTCTGATATATTGGTATCGAGCTTGGTATGGAGGCATGAAATACTTGTATCAGTTGTAGTAGATTTCCATACAATACACAAGCAGCTTACTTTACGAATAGAAAATGAATGAATAATTTTATTGCTTTTGCAGTAACTTGTTTGCTATTTTTAGTAATAAATAAAACTACATCTACTGTTATACCAAAAATTCAAAATCCTACATTCAGCACATATTTATTTATTAGATGAAGCTGTTGTGCTTATATACATTTATACCTCTAGGTGAATATGACTTTGGTGACAAAGATAATGATATGTCAGACTTCCTGCATCTCCAAGAATTCCTGACCATGGCTAAGGAAGAAGATTTGTTTGCCATCGTTCGACCTGGACCTTATATTTGCGCGGAATTTGAAGCAGGAGGATTTCCCAGCTGGCTGCTACGCGATGATGGCATGGATTTCAGAAACTCAAATCCCGTTTACATGAAATACGTATCCAGATGGTTCAATATACTTCTACCCATATTAGCGCTATTCCAGTTCACCAAAGGTGGACCCATTATAGCCTTCCAAGTGGAAAATGAATACGGTTACTATAGAGACCACGACCAGAAGTATCTTACACAATTGAGGCAATTGATGCTGGATAATGGTAACACGATCATATTATTTAGGTCTGACTTTATCAAATCCCTTCAAATTGGACCAATAATGAGATTTTGGAATTGACTGTTATTATGATGAATAAATGACATTTCACTAAGTATTGAACATAAGACATAAAAACTTGTAAGGTGGGGTTGTTGTCATTATAATTTTAAACAGGTACAAAAGGGTGAGTTCAGCATAGAGTTTTAAAAATAAAATCTTTTTTGGCAGTGACGCGTATCGCCTTATATTTATTCAATCATTTGACTATTAGATTTGTCTGTTTACAAAGGCTCCCAAGGTTACTAGCTAACTAGATCTTATGATGGATACAAAACTAGAGCTCTCAAATCTAGCATACTATTTATCCTGCCTGGCTACTGTTTTATTAAATTATGTTTCTTTATGTCTTAGGGGATGTTTTTTTGAACGCACTCATCTATATGTAGAAAGATCAAATTTTGTATTCTATATTAAATTGCTCTTCAAATACCTTAAGACATGAAATATCTTGAGGAAATTTTGATGGCGAATGGTTAAGATTTTCAAGGGGTTTTTCCTGAACACTAGAGCAAATGCAGTTGCAAAAAAGTATCACCCCTTAGACAGGAAAAGGAAAAAATGATTTAATAGAACAATAGCTAGATTGGATGAATATGGCAGATTTGAGAGCTCTAATTTTTTTCCGTAGTAGGCTCTAGTTAACTAGTTGATAATTCACCTCGGTAGCTTAATTATAGAATAATTAAAGTAAATTTAATCCGTTTGGTTATTAGCCCTCTTTTCGAAAAAGGAGATAATATGTTAACCCTTTCTTTTGACTAACTACTATACGAATTGCTCCATTCTAAGTGAATTAGTATGACAAGTGCTATTTAGTCTGACAGAATGTCGTCAAGTAGATTGATGTCACGTGCAATGCTGTGGAGATTCAAGATTTTGATCGAATTTGCCAACAGTTTATTCTCTTTTCTAAGTAATATTTCAAATTATGCAAATTTATAAACCCCGTAAAGTTTGATCATTTGGGAAATATAAGATTTTATGTTTTTCGAAACTCTTAATATTTTTTTAAATTTTATACAAGTATGAATCTATAAATTGACAGCATAGCGTAGGTGTACAGCATGAACGTATTTGACATCATTTTCTATTTCAGTGCAGCATTATACGATATCATTTAGACATTATATGTTGTTCTTTACAAAAGCTTACATATATTGATGGAAAAGCTGTGTTGATTAACCATGTATGAATACCTGCTTCAAAGAAAAACAATCATGAATATTTCAAATTTCATCAGTTTGCAGAGTATAGACCGCATTTTGTAAAGAACCAGTAGCTCAGTGGCTAGTGGGTTCTCTTAACCCTCGATAGTAATTTGGTTAAACATCTTCTCTTCTTTGTGGCAAGTATATACGTGTAACAATATCCTTTGAAAGTAAAAATGCTGATCTTATTTCATGTCAGTCGCAGTGTCTTATCAATCTTTACTTACGATGTTTAAGCATTTAGCAGATTTCTGTGAAACTATTGCCGTCATGCAATTTCGAAGTCTAATGCACAACATTAAATGAAAACTAGTGGATAATTAAATATATTGGTATCGAAATAGAATAAAACAAGTGTTTAAATTCAAAATTAATCGTTATGAGTACTTGAAATTGAAAAGTAGAAAAAAATCATAGGAGGTTTACCACCCACCAGTATTTGCGTAAGAAATAGTTGTTATTAGATAAGATGATAAGAAAATACATTTTAATATGATAAGTACTTCACTTTTTATAAGTATACAATGAAATTGAAGATACCCTTATATCATATCTCTTTTCCATCTCATAGACATAGATATTTATGAAATTTTCCGCTATCTTATTAACATATGATTCAACTGCTTAACACTACCTACTAACTCACCAATCCGTTCCAGTAAAGCATTGATCAAATTATTCTCATTTCTCAAATTTCACTGACAAAACGAAACAAAAGTCTGTTTCTACTGATGGATTTTGCTTCAATCTTCGAAGCATTGCCAGACTCCCGTGATTCAGTGTTGAAAGGAAACGCGTCACTAAAAGTTCATACTTATGAAACTTTTTGCACAAAATGTACAATCTCACCTAAATAACGAAAGAGATTCACCAATCATATACATGATAAAAGAAACTGTAATTGTCACATACTTATAGCGGAATGTTAAGAGCAGGAACTTATCATTACGTTGAAAAGCTGCTTTTTTAATGAAATACATATTTTCCAATATTTTTAGATCAACTCTAACACTGACTATTTTTGTT
Source organism: Bruchidius siliquastri (assembly GCA_949316355.1). Taxonomy (NCBI): domain Eukaryota; kingdom Metazoa; phylum Arthropoda; class Insecta; order Coleoptera; family Chrysomelidae; genus Bruchidius; species Bruchidius siliquastri. The sequence goes on along the minus strand of OX438534.1, from coordinate 4,327,537 downwards.
ATATGGCGCCTGGTAGAAATATCTTGAGTGTTAAAATCCAAGGGAACCATTAAATAACCAGGAAAGTTTCTTGCAACATATGTTTTCGAAATTATTTTTGTGAACCGTAATGTTCAAATTATGCTATTTTTGTGTCTGACGACAACGCGTCAACATTTAAATCTTTTACTCTGCTATCGTTGAAAAAAACTTACCCTCGAAATGACTTTGAGGATCCTGAACAACATCAAACCCAAGAAAGTTTGTAGTATGGAAGGTAGAGGTCTCATATGGGGGATCTGTTGAAAAAGTGTTCAGCTGTAAGCAGTATTTAGCATTTCTAGATTTTATTCTTTCCTTGTTCACTTCTCTACACTACTTTGGTATTTTTCAAAATGTACCCACGTGCTTCACTAGCGCCACCGTTATTTAACCTCTTCCAACGGACACTTTTGGGCACACGTAGACGGTTCTCCTTAACCTCTACCCTCCATAGTTTCTAGGATTACTATCATAGACATTCAGCTTTTGCAAACCTTTTGGACAGTTCGGTGTTATTCGCTATATAAATATGTAGTCAGACGTCACTTCTAGCCTAAAAATGTATATTCCTACACAAAGATAACCGACAGAAAATTTAAGGTATCAAAGAGCTATTGGTAACTTCCGACGGCCCGCAATCAGGTACAAAAGGAACGAATCCGGACTTATTCTACATGACGGGTAACTTTAATAAAAATATCAAGCAGCAACTGGATACTTTGAAACAAATGCAACCTAACAGGCCAGTGATGGTGATGGAATATTGGTCAGGATGGTTTGATTCATGGGGTGGAAAGCACAGCGCATCCTCTGTAGAGGAGTTTAAAAGAAACTATGAAACTATACTCTCATATCCCGCATCGGTGAACTTGTATATGTTCCTTGGTGGTACCAACTTCGGATTTATGAATGGAGCTGGAAACAATATCCAGGAAGCCGATAGCAAGTACTGTAAGTTGAATAACTTTCTTCATATAGGGTCAACAAGGTATGGAGGATCATTAAGACATCAGATTATTCATTTATATTTATATATCACAAGCTGCTACATTGTTTGCGATAGCATAGATTATAATAATTATTCCAAACCTTCTGTAAAAGAGATTTTATTTAGTAAAGCATACTATTTGGCTAATATAACTAATAATGGATATTGGTCCCATAGTGCCGGAAATTTGTATTTGTCAATTTTAGCTTTTCAAGATGTTTTCCGAATTGTTTGTTCGTCTGTGGTCGTCGCAGAGTCCTCAAATTTTACTGCTTTTTTACTTTATATTCACTTCTAGTTGCTTCTAAGTGATATATTTTGATGTACATTTAGTAACAGACAAGTGGCGTGTACAAGGGGGCGGAGGGGGGGGTTGGTTAAAAAGGAGACCAAAAATTTAATTCAATTGTTTTTTCCCAAGGAATGAACGCTTCATATCTAAATTTCACTTACATGAACTTAATAAAAACGTATTGTTAAAACAATATATGATCTATTTCTATTCTAGCATATTTGTGCACTAATTTCTGTTTCCTTCGTATTTTTGAAATAAATAACATGAGTTGCGATAACCCAAAATGGATTGCATTTTTTTGTGCGATATACAAAATTGATGCCCTCAAGAAGAGTTCTAGATACGCCGTGGTGACAGTCGTGGATGAGTAATTTCTTCGAGGTACTCGTCGCCATTTTGTTGGAATATTTCATCGAGTACGAGTTGTGTGCGATCCATCAAAAAAACTGAGTTACGAGTTGAGATGATCTACTTGTAAGGTATCCACTGTGGCCAAAAAATTGTTGGAAGGTTCTCCAACATTTTTACTACTCGTTAAATGCTGCTAACAACTATGGACGAATTATCTAAGCGTATTTTTAGCTAGATAACGACGAAACCTTCTAGATCAAGGTCTTCCTCTCAATTATAGGAAAATCCCAATTTAACACCCAAGCGTACGTCAAATCTTCGTCTGAATCTTATGATATTCGGGGTATCTGAAACAATATTGTCCATTATTGAAGAGTTGACTTATAATAATCTGATAATTTCAGAATGTGTGGCCTCTGTGTCTGCAGCTATTGACGCACATATTTACGTCAAAGAAGAGACTCTGAATATGACGCTGAACATGGCAATTTGACCTTGTGGTCTACGTTTTTAAACCCACTTAAACTTCATTCCTTATGAAAACACCCTTAGCTAGCTGATCTTGTGTAAATTCATTTCAGCTTACGTTTCCATCACCACAAGCTACGATTATATCGCTCCATTGGACGAATCTGGAAATTACACGGATAAGTATTGGGCTACCAGAGAATTGCTTCAGAAATACAACAAAGTGAAAACCCAACTGCCAGAACCACCAGCCGAAACACAAGCGGTGATCTACCAAGCAATCACTGTGGAAAGCCAGATTAGTTTGAATGATCTGCTCTCTACTCTACCAAGCGTCGATTCGGAAACTGTGATACCAATGGAGAAACTTGATGTGAATGATCATAATGGTCAAAGTTACGGTTATGCTGTTTATAGGAAGGCAAATGTAGATATACCAGCTAATGGAAAACTTGTCATTGAAGGTAGAGTTTTTGACACCGTGATGGTTCTCGTCAACGGAGTGCTGGTATCGCCTTGGCTGGAGAAGGTCGGCGATTTGAACAAGTAATTAGTTCCTTTTTATCCTACCTCTTAATTAAAGTCGATCCTATACGTATATGCAGCTTCTACAAGAATTTGTATCATCAGGTAAAATTTGGGCGAATGTGAAGTTTGCTCAATCTTGGAGTACTAAGGAACATCCATGGGTTGTGATTGAACATGTATATGTAGTTCGATTTTGAGTATCAACAGAATAACCAATACTTACCTAATATCAAAAGTTTGATTTCGGACTTCCATTGTCTATAAAATTTTGAGTATCACGACGTTTCGATTGATGTGCTATTTTCAATCGTCTTCAGGTGAACTGGCGAACACGTTCATTTCATGCCTATTTATACCCCGTCCGGTGACGTGTCGTTGTGCGCGGTCTGTTCTGATTGGTTCCCGATGCGCGGTATTCCGCTCTGCTGACGTGGCTGTTTGTCGGTCATTGTTTGTTGTCTGGTCCAGTCGTAGTCTATTGATCTTCTTTATGAGTGGCTGCCAGATTGGTTTAATGTCTACGCTGGGTTTGCTGTAAACTTTGCTGTTGTCGGTGATGAATGCCGCCTCCTTGAATTTCCTTCGATACCAATGCGGTTCCTTGGCAATAACCTTAGCGTCGTCCCAAGCTATTTTATGGTGCTCCGTCCATACGTGGTCAGCTATTCCAGATTTTCCTGTCTCTTTGATTCTTACTTCCAGTGGCCTTTTTGTTTCTCCGACATAGATTTTACCACATTGACATGGTATCTGGTAGATGCAGTCCTTTGTCTCTTGAGATTCATTCCTGGGCTTAGTTTTTGTTATGATACTTCTGAGGGTGGCAGTCCTAGAGAATCTCGTTTGGATCTTGTATCGCTGACCTATTCTTTTGATTCCATCTGATATTCCATTGACGTAAGGCAGAATGAGTAAGTGCTGAGATTCTTCGTGTTCAATTTTTCCACTGTTGGTATTTTCCTGTATTGTTACTTCCACTAGCTTCTTTGGGTATCCGTTATTTAATAGATCTTGTTTAATTATATTGAGCAAACAAGATCTATTAAACAAAGCAAAGTGTACAGCAAACCCAGCGTAGACATTAAACCAATCTGGCAGCCACTCATAAAGAAGATCAATAGACTACGACTGGACCAGACAACAAACAATGACCGACAAACAGCCACGTCAGCAGACCGGAACACCGCGCATCGGGAACCAATCAGAACAGACCGCGCACAACGACACGTCACCGGACGGGGTATAAATAAGCGTGAAAGGAACGTGTTCGCCAGTTCACCTGAAGACGATTGAAGATAGCACATCAATCGATATGTCGTGATACTCAAAATTTTATAGACAATGGAAGTCCGAAATCAAACTTTTGATAAATCCACCTTGTCTACAAGTTTCAAACAACACTTACCTAATATCATGAATTGATATCCACATTATGGACACACACAAACCATCTATAGTACCTTCCTGAATATGATCTAGATGTGGACTTCATTAGTGTGTCTATGGATGTTCAGTTCAATTCTGGGCATCCTATGGATTTGATCTTTATGTGATATAAAGGTAACTTTTAAATCAATTTTTTCGATTTTAGGTTTGGCACATACAAAATCAGAGATTCTTCTGTTATTTTATCAACCAAACCACTGAAGCAGGCAACTATTGATATTGTTATAGAAAACTGGGGAAGGAGCAACTTTGGCATCTTCAAACAGTACAAAGGACTGTGGCAAGGGGGTGTGAAATTGAATGATAATTACTTGAAGAACTGGACGATTTATCCTCTGGAATTTGGGCAGAAATGGACAAACTCCTTGAAGAGCTTCGCGGCTTTAGACAAGACAGCCACTGGTCCATATTTGCTCAAGGGAAATCTCTTCATCGATAAAGACCCGAGCGATACATTTGTTCACATGGAAAAATGGATAAAAGGCATTGTGATAGTGAACGGTTTTGTTTTGGGTAGATATGCCCACATGGGGCCAATCCAGACATTGTACTTACCAGCTACTCTACTTAAAAGGGGTAACAATAAAATATATGTATTCGAACACTTCAAACCAGCCCCTCAAGTAGATTTTACGTCCTCTCATATATACAGGGAATACCAATAGAATGAAATATGTACTCGATGGAACTAAGAGTGAAATAAATTACTCAAATTATACTTTGTATCATTTTACTATTCTATTGCATAACAACTAGACTTGGAAATTTGTCATAGATTCATAGGCATCGATAATTTCGTCTGGTTATGAATACTATGAAAATTAACTGTGTAAAAGCATTATATCGAAGCATTCTGCTTAGTGGAAGTGCAAAAAGTGGCATAGCCCGGGCTGCTCAACATAAGCCACCTCACTTTTTGCAGTATTGAGAATGGAAAAGTGCAGTCATTGTACTAAAAAGAATAAACTTAATGTATAATTAATTCTCATGATAAAGAACTTTTAGTAAGTTATAATGAATAACTACCGTAGCCGCGGTCAGCTATTCTTGATGTATTTGGGATTTGATCCACAGTAATATATATTAGTGTGCAGTGTGATGCCCTCAGACAAGTAAATGAATGAGCAGATTCATAAAAAAAATTGTAATGGAAAAATCCATCAATAAATCTCATCGCTACATCTAAAAATTATGAAAATAAAGGTCTAAATCTGTTTGAGGAGCCTGCCGGGCGTGTAGAACCCGGAACGTCATCGTCTATATCAGAGCCATGTCCTGTTTCCACTTCCTAAACTTCATCTAATAATTCCGAATCAACTAAAACTGCATATAGTTCAGGTACACCATAAAATGATTTCAACATTGGCGCGATGCCAAAAGCAAAAAGATTTCAACAACAGCAACGTGTTCTTCCCAAGAAAAATTCAGAAAACAAATATGAGAAACTCTTGGAAATGATAGTCACTGATACTTAACCATTTTCGATTGTGGAGGACCCTGGTTTTCGAAATGTTTGTTATGCGTGAAATCAAGCATATACGTTACCAAGTAGAAAAACTCTGTCCAAAACTTTTTTCACCTGCTGAATATTTAGAAATTTTAAACAATGCAAAGGAAACTGTCTACAAGTCAGCTGCTTCAGTGACCCTAACCACGGATTTATGGAGCGATAGTGGGGGGATGGGTGTAACTGTTCACAGAGTTGGATCGTCGTTCCCCTGAATGGAATTTGCAGGACAAGATTCTATTGGCTGTGTCTGATAATGCTAACAATATTAAAAGGGCGATAGATGAATTAAAATGGAGGAATTTTGGGTGCTTAGCACATTCCATCAACCTAATTACTCAGGATGGTTCGAAATCTAATATTGCCTTTGATAGATAAAGCTAAAACTATAGCTGGATTTTTTAAAGGCAGTAACCTGGCTAAAGAAAAATTGGATACTTTTCAGAAACAACATGAAAAATGCCATAAAAAAGTAATTCAATCTGTTCCAACGCGTTGGAATTCTGTATATTACACGCTTACCAGATTTCTGGGATTGAAAGAAGAAGTGATGGCCACACTGGCTGTGCTTGGCCAGGAAAATATTCAGCAGAATTTGAGATTATAAATGAACTAATTAAAATTCTCGCACCTCTGGAGTCTGCAACAAAAACAATGAGTGGGGACAAATACGTACCTCTCTCATCTGTGATTGTTGTGAGCAATGGTTTAGATAAAATATATAGCCGCCTAATAAATCAGCCATCACAACAGCATTACTCAGTAATCAAAAATACTGTCATTAAAGACATAACCACAAGCATAAAAAATAGATTAAAAAATATAGACGATAGTAATACTCTGTCGGTCTCTACATTTCTAGACTCTAAATATAAAAATCTTGGGTTTTATGATGAGAGCACCAGTGAACGAGCTAGAAGTCTAGTGACAAGTTTACTGTCCAACCAGATTGAAGGAGAAGCAAATCTTGTTTCATCATCTCCGATTAATAATGCGGAAGCTATTGATGACGAGGAATTGTAAGAATTCATCACAAAAAGTGGAGGAGGTACTTTTTATTCAGCAGAACATTTTTTTCTTTTAAATATAATTTTCAACAATTCCATATAAAAAGGTTAAACATTATTTGCATAAATGGTCATCGTTTTCACTGTTTAGAATTTATTTATCGTGTTCACCCCTTTTATTCATTATTTTATTCAGTTTATATTTTATTTAGTTGTTTTGTAGAGAAAAATTTTCCATTAAGTATATATATTATCGCCAAATTACCCAATAAATTACTCATTTTGAATGTTGTTTTTATTCTTTATATAGGTACATCAATAGGCAATACAATAGAGCTCATCCAATAGAATTATTTATTTTAGCAGCTGCTTAAACATAAAAAGCTTTATTTTCGGGTACCTCACCCAATTTTAAACACACATATACTAATTTATCTACTGAGCCTACTTGATAATACGATACGATGAAATATAGCAAATATAATAAATTGATAATGTTACTTATTCATATTGCTAACGCAAACGACCTAACCTAAATCAAATAATAAGTATCCGCTAACCTGATATTTTGTTTTGACGCAGCACCGCACTACGGCAGCTTTTGCTTGATGAAAGCATCCCAGATTGTTACTGTTCAATGTCTGATGACCAGTCCACCCACCGAAAAAGCAGTTACGAATTAGCAGGTTGCGAAATAGCAGCCCATCCCTAGCTCACATTGTCTTTTCGAGTTTTGTTATTTGTTTATTATAATGGTAGATCCATAAAAATAATGTGGCTGTCGTAGTAGTTGATTCTCATACAGTACTTTCCATATCGTCCAATCGGTCATACGGTTAGAATTTATTTGATTTGTTATTGTGAAACATAACCTATATCATTACAAAACTAATAATTGACGCACACAAATAATACACAAGTGGTCGAGGTGATTACATGCTATATATAAACATCAACGTCAAGACATTAATAATACATCTACACTCCACTCCAGTAAAAGGCGTACTGATTAAGTAATAAGTGATAACACTGATTTACTGCCAGTTTCTCCGCGTCCCGTTGTTGTCGGATCAATTTTAGTGAAATTTCATCTTACTGCGGTTGAATTTACAGGGTAACAGTGTATATTTCGTGATTGTACGTATGCAAGTTATCTGAGTTACTGAATTTTTATAGACACCTGAAAAAACATGCTATCGAATTCTAATAACAATGAAAAATGCAACTTTATATCGGACTCCAATGATGCTTAGTATGCAATGTGCATGTATTCATAGTAATGAAATTTAAAACTTGATAAATTTGGCGCCCCAAGAACCTCAGTGACTATGTCCTTGAATAGACAGGAGCTTTAGAAACAAACATAGGAAAATGAAATTTACTACTTTATAATCCTGTATTCACAAATATGTATTTGAATACGCCCCAAAAAAGTGTAAAGCCAGAAAACACAAATAGAGAATTGAGGATTGTTTGGCAAGAACGAATGCGGTTTAGCATCTTTCGTTTTTCCATATAAATTTCCTTGATTATCACTTTGTCGCCAATTATTTGTTCTTCAAAGCAGTGAAGCTCTTTGCTCCCTCCAATAGCTAGACAGGCAGGTCGACCATACTGAATGTTATAGTGTTTTTGTGATGCAAAGATCTAAAGATCAAAACAGTTATACTTGCAAAACCGAATTCTTTTGTCACGTATTTCGTAAAAAGTGTTTGAATCTGAGTAAATTATATCATATAGAATTGTCACATTATGCCTAAAAATACGTCGTCTTAGATTGTTTACCTCTGTATTTCATAACAGAATTACAGATACAGTTTCAGTCACAATTTTCAGGCGTGTGATTTATAAAATAATTGATATAATTTTTCTACGACTGGCTCTCTACGAAATACTAAATTATCATATAGAATTGAAAATCTGACAACCTCGCACAGACAAAATCATCGGTACGATAAGCAGCTTTCCACATTTCGCTATGTTGCCAAATATACGGTTCTCCAGGCCATCTCCTTCGCTCTTGCATGTTTTTCGAATGCTCTCTTCTTTGTCTTTCATTAATACCCAATGCATCTCCAACAATCCTTTTACCCCCAATGCACCTATAAATGTAACCATTGTGATAACTTTTATTATTAATTAGTGAAATTCCATCTAATCACCGCTTCTGGCCATGGCGCTGACAAATTTTAGTGGCCTAAGCGTATTGCCCACAAATTATGAGTATTTTACTTCCGGTAATATCAAGTCTGGTCTTTTAGCCAACGGATCTACGATGACTTTGAACGATAAAGAGCTGTTCATTTATGGTGGTACCCTGCATTACTTTCGTGTTCCTAGACCGTATTGGAGAGCTGGGTTGAGAAAAATTAGGGCAGCGGGGTTAAACACAGTGGAAACATACGTGCCCTGGAATTTACATGAACCTAAATCTGGTAAGTACAACTAAGGGCTGAAAGTAACTCATTTTTATTTACCATTTTGAAAAAATACTTTAATAGCTTGCTTGACTAATTGGTATACAATGTTTTTGTGATATACCTCTAAGTAGGTTTTTCACACTACATGCATGAAAATTAAATTGTTTCTATTATATTAAGAGAATGGCCAAATTTTGACTTTCGAAAAGTACACATGGAGCTCAAATAACATGAACTGTAATAATATGTAAAATTTCAAAGCGTTTCTTGTATAGCTCAATATGTTTTTAACTAAATGAAATTATATATAGTTTTATGAGCCTTTCTGAAAACCTACCTTTCCTGAAATGTCGAATGGTTTGGATACGCGTGTGTAAAAGTATTTGGTCATTTGCTATGGACTCTACCCTAGCAGTGCCTGTTGGGTTCCACGATGGAAGGAAACATTTCCTGTTCTGTTCTGTTGTTCTTGCAGGGCAGGACGCTCCTTATACTAACTAATTTGACCTCCGTTATAGGTGAATTTGATTTTGGCGACAAGGACAACGACATGTCTGACTTCCTGCATCTACAAGAATTCCTCACCATGGCTAAAGAGGAAGATCTTTTTGCTATAGTCCGACCTGGACCTTACATTTGCGCTGAGTTCGAGTCTGGAGGATTTCCCAGCTGGTTGTTATACGAGGACGACATTGTTTTCAGAAATTTAAATCCTACTTATATGAAATACGTAACAAGATGGTTTAATGTACTTCTGCCTATCCTAGCTCTATTTCAGTTCACTAGAGGTGGACCTATTGTAGCATTTCAGGTAGAAAATGAATATGCCTTATCTGAAAATCACGATTTGAATTATTTGAAGAAATTGAGGCAGCAGATGCTGGATAACGGTGAGAGTGATTTTTGATTATCTTATTTTTTCCGATTTTGCTAATACTTGTGTTACTTCATCTTCGAGACGAGGTTGTATTAAAATAAAATATTATTATTAATAATAATAATAATAATAATAATAATAATAATAATAATAATAATAATAATAATAATAATAATAATAATAATAATAATAATAATAATAATAATAATAATAATAATGATAATAATAATAATAATAATAATAATAATAATAATAATAATAATAATAATAATAATAATAATAATAATGCAACAAAACTGCGATATTTATATATACAGGGGTTCGTTTGCATATATGAATTGGTTTTCGGTTTGGAGGGCATCATCGCACATGCGAGCAGTATTCCAAAGGCGGTGATTTTAGGTTTGTAACAGTCGCCCTTATTCGGGAAATTTTGAGCTAGCAACTTGGATGTTGGTGGCTTGACGCCACTAGATATTTGTTGTTTCTCCTATAAATATGGATAATCAATTAAATGCCTTTTTGTATGCTCTTATTGTCTACTTACTCAAGATAAGTCGAAGTAAATAATTTTAGGATAAACATGTTTTTGAAATGCAACCAGTGACTCGTAAATATAGGTAACGATTACAGGCAACAGTCGACATTGTTACTCTTCAGTGAAGCATTTACATTATTCCATAATCAAGTTACACTTGTAAACTTGTGAGTCCTGTAAAATCTGGAATAAACAGCATTTTTTGCTAACGCTATTAGTTTCAAAAGCAATGTTTCCAGAATAATCAGCAAATATGTTCTTTTCAAGTATCTGTTGCAATTTGTGTGATTGTGTTGGAGACGTTGAAGACTTCATTCAAATGCTACTTCAACTTGAAGTAGCATTTGAATATACAGTATATAGCAGCACTGCAATCCACGTTAATTGAAGATACCGTAATTGTTTATTTGGACATTCGCGATATCAATAGTATCATGTAAAAATTGTACCGCTCCCACTTCTAACGCAAAAACGTATGCAGTAATGACTGGGTAATATTTTTCAAATAAAAACAGTTTGACATATACATATTATTAATGTTCACAAAAAGTATGATGTGCCAAATTGATGATTGAGATTGTAAAAGATACAACGATTATTGTATTTACCCTACGAATTTCTTGAAATTATAAAAAATCATTCATATTGAAATGATCACCAAAAATGTTGTGATTATTGCGCAAGAAATTACTGAGCATTTGAGTATTTTCATAGCGCAGTAGCTGCTTTTTCATATATAAGTTACAAAAATAGTGAAGAATTTGATTACCAACGGATATACACAAACGCGAGGAAGTTAACGATCAAACCCACAGTGTCAAAAATTTTGCAATGAAGAAAAAACATGTACTAAGAAAAGGATAATGATCCTTCATTCCAAAATAGATAGTAGATCAAAATTCCAAAGAATAGTTTTGAAATTTACTGAGCTTCTTTTGGAGCTCGAAATTGCCTCCTTCCTTATTTGGATTACCAGAACAAAGAACACAGTTTTCCTTATTATACCATGTTTGAATCTTATGTTACATCCAAGCAGATGCTGATTTCCACTTCTGATCAAATATTGCGATTTCAGGAATCGAAGAGTTGTTAATAACATCCGACAATCCTCCTCGAGGTGCTTACGGAACCATTCCTGAACTGTTTTATATGGCCGGTAACTTCCAGAAAGATGTCAAACAAGAATTGGATACGCTGAAATCGCATCAACCTAAGAGGCCTGTGATGGTGATGGAATACTGGTCAGGGTGGTTTGACGAATGGGGTAGTCAACATAGCAGCTTCCCGCTCGAGACATTCAAAGAAAATTACGAAACGATACTGTCTTATCCCGCTTCAGTGAACATCTACATGTTTCATGGTGGGACTAACTTTGGATTCCTGAATGGAGCTATGAATGACATACTGCATGATGATAAATATTGTGAGTCATCAGATATTACATGAAATAATTCAACCACATCATAAATCTGAATTTTGAACATTACTACTATGAGAGGACAAAATAGTTTCAGAAAATCGATGTGATCGAACGTCTGTTCAGATTTACCTTAAATTGCTATAAATCGGGGAACAAACTCCACAATGCTGAGGTTATCCAAAGGAATGACTCTTGGATGAAGCTCGTGGGTTGGAAGTTCCACCTGATAAGAATACGCTCGTTGTGTATTAGTATCTATAAAATAGGGGCATATTAAAAAACAATATGCTACAAATTAGTGTTTCAATATTCAACTTTTTTGAAGCCAGGTGAGGCGGTATGAGGAAATAGTAAAGTTTTTTGCGTCGGTTAAAGGTGTTTGGTAGTTTGCAAGAAGATGCTGATAGCTAATCTTATTATTTTGTTAAAATGCATTTATATTTAAATAAGGCAAATCTTCTAATACTCCTACCCTATCCTTCTCCATAACTTTTAATGAGATGACATTTTTTTAGCAAGAACAGACCAGAAGGAAACCAAAAAAAAAATATGGTTCATGTATGAGATTTGAGGACACTTATTATATCTTATCTCAACCAAGCTGGACCCAGTCTACTGAGAAATTTAGAATATAATCATCATTAAACTTATAAATTATTTCAAGTTAGGATGAGCGGTTTTGTCGTTAAAATATACATTTCTATGTAAATAAACAGGAACATTTTATCAAGAATACCAAAATTATAAATGGTTGGGTAGAAAATCAGTCCGTTTCTGAAAAGGTTCTTCACAGTAAATTTTATACTTGAGTATTTATCACATGGCAACTTCAAATACTTGATTATCCATCTGTTCCTCAAGGGCAACTACCAACATCTACTATTACTCTCTGTTAATCATCTGCAAAGCATTGAATGTCAGCTTTGAAGACGAGTAAACTAAGATCCCTCTCGGCCGACGAATAGATATAATGGACTGAAAATGTGTTTTATGATTGTTGTACTGATGAGTACAATAGACTTGTTAAGTGTCGAATCAAAAAGCAAAAAATTGTATAACGAAAATAAAAACATGCAAACAGGTACTTGGCAAACATATTTCGGAAAAGGGACACAGAGAAAAATGGGAGCAACTTTCTGTACTGCACAAAGATGATAACAATGTCAAAAGAATGTCAAAGAATCTGCCTTTATAAAGTTGAATTCTACAGATGGTTATATGTTTTTTCGCCAGGTTTCCTTATTAATTGTTATTGGATTGAAGGGGATTTTGTGTTGTTGCCTTGGGATGACACTGCTGTCCGAGGGCTACATTAAGGTTTGGAGAGAAGACGAGTGTCACCAGCTCCACCCAGCTCCTGGCATCAGCAACGGCGACTTCGGGTAATAAGTCGTAGAATGACTGATGAAAGTGACAATCACTTTCATTTACCTCGAATCTATAGAAACAGAAAGACAAATATTGGTGAATGTGCATACTATATAATATACATGACACATTCGCTATTTATTGACATCAAGCTACACGCTTTTTGATACTTTACCAGATCACCGCCTGTTTTGCGCTGTGTATCAAAATGTGACGAAATCAAATGTGTAGGTGGTTGAGTGACAATTGTTGCTCATGCATACGGCATGCTCAATGCTCTCGATTATCTCTCTGACATGACAGCATCATGTAACCTCGGCCTCTTGAATATCTGATGAGGTTGACAGTAGAATATTTCCGAGATATCTATTCCAATGAAGTATCCACATACCTCCTTTTTTTATTTTAGAGAGTGTTCCATATATAGGTACATTTACAATTATTGCAAAAAGCGTGAGGTGCTTATTACTACATTTTTTTACTAATAATAAAATCGGCATGATTGAAAATTAATTTTACTGATTAGTGATCCTAAGAGTTTTTTATTTGTGAAAACGCTATTTATATTTTATTTCGTAGAACTTTTTTTGAACTTTGAATCAATTTTCTCTCCAAATTATTGAATTTTCATCGGCCTTGAATACGTGTGGAATATCTTAAATTAATCAGACGTCTTCAAGACGTTGAAAACTACGTTAAATGATTCCGTTACATACAGATACAGACGGAGCTAATATAATCGTATTAATCAAGAATTAAGTGATATTTGTAGGTACTGTGGATGTTTTGATGATACTGCTTAGGAATTTCATTGTCTTCAATTTTTCTTATAGTTTTGGTGAACCTGAAGACGATTGAGGATACCACATCAATCAAGACATTGCGAAAAGCAAACATTCTCAAGATAATGGATGTCCGTATGAGTGTTTTTGAGAAAAATGAAAAAATGGTCATGTAGCTTGTAGCTTTCCTTAATATATAATTATAGTTTTCATGGAGTAGTTCAATTATGAAATGTTTTGTAGATTTTCGAGCACCGACCACAAGTTATGACTACCTCTCCCCACTGAATGAAGCTGGTAACTATACCGAAAAATACTGGGCAGTCAAGGAACTACTTGAGAAATACAACAAGGTGAAAACTAGATTGCCAGACCCACCTGCACATCAAGAAACCGAGTGCTATCCAACAATCCGTATGGAAAAGCAGCTACTCCTGGGTGACCTGTTGTCTTCTCTACCAAATGTGTCTTCGAAGACTGTGATACCAATGGAAAAACTGGATGTGAATGATCATAACGGTCAAAGTTACGGTTACGTAGTTTATAGGAAGTCCAATATCGATGTACCAGCTAATGGTACTTTGCTCATAGAGGGAAGAGTCTTCGATACTGTCATGATCTTAGTTAATGGTATTTTGGTTTCACCGTGGCTGGATAAGGTTAGCGACTTGAACAGGTTAGTTGATGCCTCAACTAGTAACTCTCTTTAATGCGATTATTAATTTCTGCAAGCTCCAGGAGAGAACCACATCAATCTGGTATTTGTTCGACCTACACACATTAGTTGTCAACTATCATGAATGGAATACCAAATCGATTATTGATGATGTGGCCTGCAACATTATTTTCCAGAAACTATATAATCCATATTCCATAGGGACACCATTGCTTAGATAATTGTAATACCTTTTATACTAAGATATGCTTGGTGAGGTTTAAGGCGCATAAAATATCTAGAACTTCATAAAAATTTCATAGGACACATGTCGATATGAACGTTTTTCCTTGAAATTTCCTTTGGATTCTTTTGATTCACACCTCTGAGGATCAGGATTAAACTATGAATCACCCTGTTTATGTTTTTGTAGTTTTAAAATGTATGAGTTGAAGGATTTATGGAAGAATCCTCGCATTACTTCAGTTGATTTCAAAATCACTTTAAATGAATCTTCCTTGATTGAAAACTTTACGTTACCTTTGTAGATTTGGATCGTATCGGATAAAGGATTCGTCAATCGTTCTATCTACCACCGAACTGGAACAAGCAACCATCGACATCGTGGTAGAAAACTGGGGACGAGTGAACGTTGGAATCTACAAACAGTATAAAGGGCTCTGGCAAGGCGGCGTGAAACTTAATGCAGACTACTTATACGATTGGACGATATATCCGCTTGAGTTCAAGAAAAAATGGAACACTATTTTGAACAGTTGGAAGAACGTTGATGAAAAAACTGTTGGACCTTGTCTATTTAAAGGAAACCTTCATATAACAGGCGAACCAAGAGATACATTTGTTTACATGGAAAATTGGAAAAAAGGTATCGTAATTGTGAATGGATTCGTTTTGGGAAGATATGCTCGAATGGGACCAACACAAACTTTGTTTCTACCTGCCACCCTTCTCAAGCAGGGCGATAATAGTATTTTTGTGTTTGAGCACTTCAAGTCTGCATTTCAAGTAGAGTTTTCGAAATCAGTGGTGAACAGACTACACGAATAATAAAAGTACTTCTATGTGAAACTGATTCTTATTTCTCGTACAATCGTTAAGAACTTATATGAGGTGTAGTAGGAAGTAAAATGTAAGAGGATCCAGTACTGGCAGAAAAAAAAGTTTTTGTAATTTTTGCTAAAATTGGTCGAATATTAATACTTATACCAAAATCTAGTATTGTGATCAAGCTATACATCGTTAACCATTTTTTTCAGGAAACAATAGATGCCCTTATATGAATATAAAACTTATATTCTAAATTTGTTGTTTGTCACCCGAGCATGATATACAGAAAGTACATTTTAAATGATGGCTAACCACTAACTTCCTTGCAAACGCAATAGGTTGGTTTTTGAACATTTCGAAATGTATAATTTTGTGTAATAATGTTTGTTATATATAAAATATGCTTTCAACATTGTAGTCTTTAAGGTACATTTTAAATTCGCAAATATGTAAATCTTTATAAAGCTATCATAAGTTTAAACAAATTATTTTGGTGCTTCAAAACGATGGAGCGGATGAAACAAACTTTTGTAGCTTAAAACCATTTTGATGTTCTCCATATGTTGCGACAAGTGGCGCTACCCATTAAGGTTTTTACGAAGTGAAATGGACAGACAAACACCTGTGATAGGCGGCTCCTTCGACGAATCATACAGACGCACACTCAACAAGCGTGAAATGATTCACAATGACATCCCTGGTCATTCGTATGTACACTTTCACAATGGACCATTCTTGTCATCCATTATGTCAGAAGCTGACGACAGACTTATGAGGTTAATTTGTTGACTCAGCGATATTGAAAATTTATTACTCCAGCTCACCTTGCTACCACACGTTCAACTTAGAAATGGGATACACACATCCATTTCGTTTGTATTGTCGGCCGCCGAGCTATACTGGACGTCTAGGCAATAGTTGTATAAACATAAAAGTCCACATGTATAGCGTTTGCCTCTGTTCTCTTTCTCATTTGCTTTCCTGTGCCATTACTTGAAGTAGTGGATTATGGATATATAGTTTTAGACCATGTGGGCGATTCACTTGATAATCTGGAAAGTGATATAAAGTTTATAGTTGTTTCTGAGTTCGAATTATGTCGTTAAATGTATGGATATCTAATCATTTCCATGAAATGAATACTAACATAAACATATGAAGAAACGATTACGAGCATATTGCAAGCTCAAGTAGAAAATTAGTTGGGGTATCATCAAGAAAGGCATGCAGGTCATTCCAGATAAAAAGCTGGCTTCGTACGTATGGATGTAAGCGCAGCTTCCAGTATTGTCAGAAGACTTTCTGGGAAAATATCCTGTTTATTATTAACTTGCCTTATATCATTATAAAATGGCAAGATTAAATATACAACTTGCTCGCTAAATTCCGTTCGGTATGTTAATGATATGTGCACTAAAATCTATACAAATGCTCGATAGTTTACGTTCACTATTAAATAAAATTCTGCAATTTACACTAATATGAATGATCGGTAAGTCGTAGTCTATATCAAACGAATCGAGTCGAATGAACGAGACGGTCTGATTTATATTATATTGTGTTTAATAAATAAATATATTTCGAAAGTTGAAGCATTGCTTATACTATTTTATTTTTGAAATAGATTGCTATCAGAAGTCCAGAATTTTTGAGTTACAGGAGTTCGTCCTGTATTGCATATTATCCTGAATAAATGTTTATTTGGTGTTCATTGGTTTTTGTTATTTTTGATGAAAATGAAAGTACCTACTGTTTATAAGCTTTGAACTTGTTGAAGCGTAAGTATCATCAGTTTTCCATTAAACGTTGATTCTACATTTGTCGAACGATAATAATCTTTTAACGAATATTTATAAATTTAATAAGTATTTGAGTTTGGTACTGAGCGATCCCTGAATTAATCAAGCTTCTATTATTTTTTAACAAATATTTTTTAATTTAGGAAACATTTGAATTTGATACTTATCAGTCGTTACATTTATTGGGCCTATATTATGTTTATCGGATATTTAATAATTTAGGACGCATATCAATTTAGAATGTAGAAATTATTTTATTTATCAAACATCTATTGTTTTGATCGAATATTTATTATTTTAAGAAGCGGATAAATTTTAATCGGGCATCACTATATTTATCGACCGTTTATTATTTTTATCGAATATCTATTATTTCAACAAGCGGATACATTCTATATCGGGCACTCACTATATTTATAGAGCATTTATTATTTTTATCGGACATTTAGTTTCTTATCATGCATATCGATAAATTAACTGGAAAATGTGATATGCATTGGTATTAAAATATCGATCATATAAAATGTATCGAAATCTAATCTACTGTACAAGAGTTCGCGTACGTGTCCAGACAAGATTTCTCACGGGATTTTAGCTACTGTTGAATATGGGTATCCAAGTATCCATTAATGCTACACTATACATATATATGTCTGTTAAAAAGGCGGATAGAGCTTCTTTTTTGATCCATATTTCATCCTTCTGACGAATCCATAATCGTATTGGATTGAGGAACTTTTTTTTGCTGTTACGGTACATGCATAAATGTTACCGTAGACTTTAATAATCCAACTTAGATTTTCGATGCTTGTCAAATATATCAAAAAATGAAAGTTTTATTTCATCAAGTTGTACGGCACTTTAAGGAGTAGTGATTCTTTTATAAAGATGGCTAATTTCTTTCAGTTTTATCTGAGCATTATAATTATAATCCTAAATAATGACAAAGTACTATAATCCTACACATGCTGGACTCCGTATTTCATGGGCAGTGAAAACCAGATTATCCAAGGTCTTGTATTAATTTTAGTACTGATTATCCACTTGAACTTAGTTTTGGAAATATCGGACAAAAATATGAAAATTGAACACTAAAGTAATGATCGACTTAATTTATTTAAGAAAAGCCAAGCATGAAGCCATTAATCTCACAATGGATTTAGGTTTTTACTTTTATACCATAACGATAATAACCCTATACGAAAATTGATTCTATAATTACCCATTATTCGTCTTTTTCAATAAAGCTGGTGGAACAAAAAACTTCACGGCTTTTTTAATGCCCAGTCCATTAGAGAGCCAGGACTTTATTATTTTACACAGAAATATTAAAATTAGTCATAACTCCGATGAAGTTTGAGAACTCCAGATTGTACTCTCTCGGCAAACTTAAATTGATATTACTTATTGCAGTTGGCGAACTTTCAATATTCTCGACAGTTTGTACTCCGAATGGAGTCTGCTTACTTTTTATAGGCATAGGCTAAACGTTTGCTACCAATCTTACAACTTTAGTTTATATGTAGAAGGGATTCTGTCAATTTAAATAGTACGCAGGCTAACTTTTTTCAGTGTTATGAATTTGAAATCAGTGGATAAAAGATGATAGATCATGAAACTCACGATGCCAAGAAAGGGAGTCAAGTCATAGGCGTATACAAAGGGCTCTGATACCCTTATTATTACCCCCCCAAGATTTTTGACCAAAATTAGTTCTTATCTAAATTTGAGTTACGTCGTCTTCATAAAAACCTATATAATATATTCGGTATCTATTCCTACAGATCTATTCCTACAGATGAATAAACTTAACAGGTACATACATGATTTCCGTTTCTTTCGCATTTTTGAACAACTCTGATTTTCAAATAAATAATATGAGTTGCGATAACTCAAAATCAGTTGCATTGTTTTTTGGTGCGATTTTCGAAATCCAATAGCGTGACTGGAACTCAGGTGAGCGCGTATTTCTATGTATCAGAGAGACGGGATGACCCTTTTTCGGATAAGCTAAGACACATCATATTTATTAGCTTTATCTCATTTGAGAAGATATCACGATGCATCTATTGTGGTGACTCAGTAAAGAAGCAAGCTTACCCTTGACCGGTTATTTCAAGAAAATTTATTGCTGCATCAATCGATGTTTTATTCCATCTTCCTAAAATGTCAAAGACTCCACTGTTTCACTTGCTGTTTGTCTTCTTTTTCATACTGATAATACTATTAACAAACCCCTTTCTGTTGCCTCAACTACCTCGACGAAGGTTTCACTAAAAGTGGTGGAAGCATACACAAAATTCATACCCTGCTACCCCCTCAAGACTGAGTTCTAGATACGCTGTGGTAACAGACACAACTATAATAAAGTCTCACAAATAAACAATTGAATGTATCTTTTGAAATGTGATATGAAATTATTTTATCTATTGATAAATGAATTTGAATTGGAAGAACATCTTCAGCATGATGATGTAGATTTGTGTATTTTAGACCTTCTTCTTGCTTACATATTTAGTAGTTTGGAAGTGACTAGTAAGTCCAGTGCTGTTTTTTTATAGATAATCTATCACAAAGACCTATCGTGGTTTAGAAGCACTGCGAGAAGATGGAGGCTTCTCGACATTGACGCTAATGTTGTAAGCTATACAAATAAACTTCTCGGCAGTTTATTCCAAGCCGCCAATGTTGGTACTTCGACCTGCTGGGGATGAGTCCGTTGTGTTTTTTATGTTTGTTCTACTGATAACAGTTTTAGCGTCAGTGACAGCTTGGTAGAACATTTACGATGGTAGAGTCTATAGGTCAGGGATAGATTTTTCTCGATTCTTTGGCTTCCTAGACTGCGTAGAATACTTGTAATGTTAGGCAAATTCACAAACTAAGTATTAAGATCAAGTCCTGGAGATTCATGGAGTGCTTCGGAGCCCATTCAGCTCTATGCGTGCAGAATTTTCCATGTCTTCATAATTTGGATAGTATCTTGCTGAGAGCGGTGCAAGAATACTGTAAGATAACTAAATGCCGTTTCCTAGAAGGAGATCATCTTTCTTATTGTTCAGACCAGAAGTAAGACAGTAAAGAACCAAGTCATGAACTGGGTGAAACTTCAGCACAAGGGATACTAGAACTTGAGGATTGAAGGTAGATATGGGAAACAATTCATTATCTACGCATTGGTTGGAGAATGTCGGCGATTTAAACAAGTAAGTATTTCCTTTTTGTCCTACCTTTTGATTAAACTCGATCCTAAACGTATATGCAGCCTCTACAAGAATTTCTATCATCAGGTAAAATCTGGGTGAATCTAAAGTCTGCTCAATGCTTGACATCTAAGGAACGTTCATGCGTTCTGATTGAACATGTATATGTTGTTCGATTCTGAGTATCAACAGAATATCCAGTACCTACTAATATCATGAACTGATATCCACATTATGGACACGCACAAACCATCTGTACCTTCCTGAATATGATCTAGATATGGACGTCATTAGTGTGTCTATGGACGTTTAGTTCAATTCTGGACATCCTATGGATTTGAACTTTATGTGATATAAAGGTAGCTTTTAAATTTAATTTTGTCTCGATTTTAGGTTTGGCACATTCAAAATCAGAGATTGTTCTGTTATTTTATCTACCAAATCACTGAAGCAGGCAACTATTGATATTGTTATAGAAAACTGGGGAAGCAGCAACTTTGGCATCTTCAAACAGTACAAAGGAATTTGACAAGGTGTGAAATTGAATGATAATTACTTGAGAACTGGATTATCCTCTGGAATTTAGACAGAAATGGACAAACTCCTTGAAGAGCTTCACGGCTTTAGACACTAGTCCATATTTGCTCAAGGGAAATCTCTTCATCGAAAAAGATCCGAGCCATACATTTGTTCACATAGAAAAATGGATAAAAGGCATTGTGATAGTTAACGGTTTTGTTTTGGGTAGATATGCCCACATGGGACCAATCCAGACATTGTACTTACCAGCTACTCTACTTAAAAGGGGTAACAATAAAATATATGTATTCGAACACTTTAAACCAGCCCCTCAAGTAGAATTTTCGTTCTCTCATATATACAGAGAATGAAATATGTGCTTGATGGAACTAAGAGTGAAATAAATTACTCAAATTATACTTTTTATCATTTTACTATTCTATTGCACAGCAACTAGGCTTGGAAGTTTGTAATCGTTTAATAGGAACCGATAATTTCATCTGGTTAAAAATACTATGAAAATTAACTGTGTAAAAGGATTATACCGAAGCATTCTAATTTTTGAGGCATCTGAAACATCTTAAAGGGATTCTGAACAAGTAGGAATCTAAAAAAATTTCAATTATCGTATTTCGATACTGACTCATCTTATTTATAACGATAGCTGTCACTTTGCGCTGTATAGCTATTTTTAGGGATGCTACGGGTACTAATGTGCGTGAAATACTATGTAAATTATGTTCGAATAAAAACTTATCCAACAGAGGAGGTTGTTTATTTGAATTATCGAAAAATATCCACAATCTTCGCCTTCCTTAGTGTTGTGTGAACCAATTATACATCTCCACCATGTAGCATACCGATAGAGAGTTAGTTGTTACGAATCTTTAAAAAAATACCAATTGTATTGCAATATTTTTTATTATATCAGGCATCTTCCAACATGGGGAATGATAGAAGAGTCATATGAAAATCGGTTTAATGGGCTTGTTTTTTTACTCGGATATATACTGGAGCGAGAAATACTGGAGTCTACAGAATAGCTCTTTGCCTTTAAAACTCAAATGAACAAAGATTGACACTGGTCAAAGTAGGGGTCATACAATAGAAGACGTAGAATAGTCACTTGTTAGCCAATTTAGACCATGTTCGGCGTTTGTGTAATTAATGTCAAATTTCTGATACTAGTATGTTTAAAATAGATATCTGTACTACCGTAATCGTGTATTCAAGGTTTATATGCTCAAAACAATGTAATAGTAATGAGAACTTAGTAATGAGCTAGTGAAGTGTGCGAATCAGCTATGGATGGAAAGTATGATATTGTTTTGATTGATGCTAACCGCATCACAAAATATCGGTTTTTATTCGGGAACTCGTGTATAAATGATACGACTGAGTCTTAACAAGAATTGGATTCAATTTTTCGCAAAATTTTAAATGCTCTAAAACTCGGAGACAACATCTCGGAGCAGTCTGATTGTTGTCGGTTTGCGGTAAGTTGGCTATCAAGTAGGTCTATCAAAATGTAAGTTTTTTGGATACAAATTTCGTGGTTAAAAGACCATGCATTTTGTAGCTCATGCTAATTGGTGGGTGCTGTCATGATATTTAACTGTCAATACTTTGGTCTTTCAAGTGAGGCCCACATTACTCTGAAAGCTGAAGGGTTGTGTACCAATTAGCCTATGAAAACTCGAATTCTGCTCTAAGTCAAGTGAATACTACACTTAGCCGACGCAGAATGTCGACGATGTAACGTGCACTCCTGTGAAAGTCATTCTTTTTCAGAATATCAAACTGCGCGAGTATCGATCAGTAAAGCTTTCCAACTCCGGTTAATGACATCCAGCAATTAGAAGGTGTTGTTCCAATCCTACACAAAGTTTTTTTCCGAGTTTCTAAATGCGAGTTTGTGCGTCGACTTTAATATCACAGATTCGGAAGTAAATAATTGTCGCTTAATCTACATAGTGGTACTAAGTTTGCTCGAGGCAGGGATCTGTTGGCAGTAACCACGGTTGGACATTTTTTTCGACTCAAAATACTCTTAATAAGATTGTTGTAGACGGATATTTTGTTTCCGCGTTATAGAATGCAAAATTTTGAAGATAACGGATGTCATAAGAATTTTCAATGAAATTTGTACATCGGTATCCATCGTGTGGATTATCAAGTAAATAATTAGCCAAGAGTGGCACATAAAAAGGGGACAAGTTTTAGGAGTTACATTGATCGAAGGTATTTTCGCGAAACAGAAAAAGTATCAGGTTCGCTGGTAGGTCGGTAAGGAAAACCCAATAGCTCTAGTGAAGCTATGACGGCAATGTGGTCATTTCTTATTACTGCACAATTAGAGAAAGTTAGGCATAACAGAGAATGTCCAATGCAGACTATGTATGGATTAGAACGAGACCGTGAAACACATTTTGTGTGACTCTGCAACGGTACGAATCAGAATCAACATGTTTGAGCAAATATTTGGTGGCACAATGCTCCAACTGGATGATTTAAAAAATATTTCCCCCAAAGAGAAATCAACTGTCACAGGTCGAAGCTGTTAAAAAACCACTCACTATAAAATTTTTATTTTTATTATAACTCCATCGTTCAAAAACAATTTGTACAAGTACTTGATAATGGATGCGATTTTATCAAGGATCTGATCTTATTACGTAAGGATACTCTTGATAAGAAATATCTTATATATAAATGTAACCATTTTAATAAATTATATTATTAATTAGTAAAATTGTATCTGATCACCGCTTCTGGCCATGGCGCTGACAAATTTGGGTGGCTTAAATGCATTGCCCACAAATTATGAGTATTTTACTTCCGGTAGTATCAAGTCTGGTCTTTTAGCCAACGGATCTACGATGACTTTGAACGATAAAGAGATGTTTATTTATAGTGGTGCAATGCATTACTTTCGTGTTCCTAGACCGTACTGGAGAGATAGGTTGAGAAAAATTAGAGCCGCTGGGTTAAACACAGTGGAAACATACGTGCCCTGGAATTTACATGAACCTAAATCTGGTAAGTACAACTAAGGGCTAAACGTACTCATTTTTATTTAACTTTTCGAAAAAAATACTTTGCGTAATTGGTACATAATGTTTTTGTGGTATACTTCTAAGTAGGTCTTTCTTTATCTTGTTGTGCTATGTTATTTTCACAACGTGCATTTGGTTCAGTTCCAACTTCTTGGACATATTGTCCCTTACCTTAATAGATTTGGATGCTCCTTATACTAACTAACCTGATCTCGGTTATAGGTGAATTTGATTTCGGCGAAAAGGACAACGACATGTCTGACTTCCTGCATCTACAAGAATTCCTGACCATAGCTAAAGAAGAAGATCTTTTTGCTATAGTTCGACCTGGACCTTTCATTTGCGCTGAGTTCGAGTCTGGAGGATTTCCCAGCTGGTTGTTACGCGAGGACGACATTGATTTCAGAAATTCAAATCCTACTTATATGAAATACGTAACAAGATGGTTTAATGTACTTCTGCCTATCCTAGCTCTATTTCAATTCACTAGAGGTGGACCTATTGTAGCATTTCAGGTAGAAAATGAATATGCGTTATCTGGAAAGCACGATTTGAATTACTTGAAGAAATTGAGGCAGCTGATGCTGGATAACGGTGAGGGTGACCTTTAATTAACTCATTTCTTCTGATTTTGCTAATACTTCTGTTACCTCATCTTCGAGACGAGGTTGTATTAAAATAATTTGCCTATTTAAAATCACTTATAAACAGTATAATAATAATTGCTAGAAAATCTCTCACAAAGGCAGAAGGCTTATCGCGCTGAAAAAGCACTGGAAAGATATATGTTTATTCACACAACTCTTCGGCAGCTGATATTCTCTGAATGAATGCCTTTAGGGAGAGGCTGGTTTGAGGTGTTGAAAGACGATCGTCGTTGGGCCTTCTAGTGTGCGTTTTTAAAGATGGCCTTCAATCGAGACAGCTCGGGCGAGCATTAACCATGTTAGTGTGGACCAATGGTGATTGGAAGATTTTGAGCTTACTGAATCACATTTCTGAAGTGGAGCGTGTTGGGGCATCCTTTATACAGGGTAATGTGAAACCAAATATCATTCTCAGGGAGCAGGTTGGTGGATATCATCGCACATGCAAGTGATAACCAAAGGCGGTGATTATAGCTCTGTATAACAGTCGTTGTTATTCGGGAAATTTTGAGCTAGCAACTTGGATGTTGGTGGATTGGGATCACTATATATTTGTTGTTCTACCTATAAATATGGATAATTAACGCCTTTTTCATATGGTCTTATTGTCTACTCAGTCAAGATTACTCGAACTAAATAACTTTACACATGTTTTTGAAATGCAATCAGTGGCTCGTAAGATATGGATAACGACGCAACAGTGAAGATTGTTATGTTTATGTAAAGCATTTTCATTGTTCCATAATCAAGTTACACTTGTAAACCTGTGAGTCCAGTAAAATCTGGAATGTGCAGCATTTTTAGCTAGTGCTATTAGTTTCAGTAGCAATGTTTTCCAGAATAATCAGCAAATATGTCTTTTTCAAGTATTTGTTGCAATTTGCGTGATTGTGCCGGAGACGTTAAAGTGGCATATGAATTCACGTAATTCGACAAATCGTAATTGTTTCTTTGGATACCATGTAAAAACTGTAGCGCTCCCACTTCTATCGCAAAAATACCACTTATGCAGCAATGACTAGGTAGTATTTCTCAAATAATAACACACCAATCTCTATTTTGACATATAAATATTATTAATGTTCACAAAAAGTATGATTGGCAAAATTAATGATTGATATTGCAAAAAGTACTACTTCCACCATTATTGTATAATCATGTACTAAACAAAGTATAATGATAAATTTTACTTCCAAAAATAGATAATAGACCATAATTCCTATTGAAATTCCGAAGAATGATTTTGAAGTTTACTAAGCTTCTTTTGCAGCTTGGAAGAATGGCCTTCTTCCATAACACAGTGTACCGTATTATATCATATTTGAAGCTCTCGTTACATCCAAAAAGCTACCACTTTTGATCAAATATCGTGATTTCAGGAATCAAAGAGTTGTTAGTAACATCTGACAATCCTCCTCGAGGTACTTACGGAACCATTCCTGAACTGTTTTATATGACCGGTAACTTCAACAAAGATGTCAAACACCAATTGGATACGCTGAAATCGCTCCAACCTAGGAGGCCTGTAATGGTGATGGAATACTGGTCAGGATGGTATGACGCATGGGGTAGTCAACATAGCAGCTTCCCGCTCGAGACATTCAAAGAAAATTACGAAACGATACTGTCTTATCCCGCTTCAGTGAACATCTACATGTTTCATGGTGGGACTAACTTTGGATTCCTGAATGGAGCTATGAATGATATACTGCATGATGATAAATATTGTGAGTCATCAGATATTACATGATATAATTCTACCACATTCTTTTAACAAAGCATTGTTTTTATTCCACTACAAGGTAAGGAACTATTGAAATGGCTGAGAATTTCGAATTTGAATGTCTTGTCACAAAAGGCCAGGCATAATGATCTTAGGTTTGACTGTCTCGAAATATTTGAACACCATAAATCTGAATTTTGAACATTATTATAGTTTTCACGAAGTAGCTTAATTATGAAATGTTTTGTAGATTATCGAGCAGTAACCACAAGTTATGACTACCTCTCCCCACTAAATGAAGCTGGTAACTATACCGACAAATACTGGGCAATAAAGGAACTACTTGAGAAATACAACAATGTGAAAACTCGATTGCCAGACCCACCTGCACATCAAGAAACCGAGTGCTATCCAACAATCCGTATGGAAAAGCAGCTACTCCTGGGTGACCTGTTGTCTTCTCTACCAAATGTGTCTTCGAAGACTCCGATACCAATGGAAAAACTGGATGTGAATGATCATAACGGTCAAAGTTACGGTTACGTAGTTTATAGGAAGACCAATATCGATATACCAGCTAATGGTACTTTGCTCATAGAGGGAAGAGTCTTCGATACTGTCATGGTCTTAGTTAATGGTATTTTGGTTTCACCGTGGCTGGATAAGGTTAGCGACTTGAACAGGTTAGTTGATGCCTCAACTAGTAACTCTCTTTAATGCGATTATTAATTTCTGCAAGCTCCAGGAGATAACTACATCAATCTGGTATTTATTCGAGCTACACACATTTTCTGTCAACTATCATGAATGGAATACCAAATCGATTATTGATGATGTGGCCTGCAACATTATTTTCCAGAAACTATATAATCCATATTTCATAGCGACACCATTGTTTAGATAATTGTAACACCTTTTATACTAAGATATGCTTGGTGAGGTTTAAGGCGCATAAAATATCTAGAACTTCATGAACATTTCATAGGACACATGTTGATATGAACGTTTTTCCTTGAAATTTCTTTTGGATTCGATTGATTCATACCTCTGAGGATCAGGATTAAACTATGAATCACCCTGTTTATGTTTTTGTAGTTTTGAAATGTATGAGTTGAAGGATTTATGGAAGAATCCTCGCATTACTTCAGTTGATTTCAAAATCACTTCAAATGAATTGATTGAAAAGTTTACGTTACCTTTGTAGATTTGGATCGTATCGGATAAAGGATTCGTCAATCGTTCTATCTACCACCGAGCTGAAACAAGCAACCATCGATATCGTGGTGGAAAACTGGGGACGAGTGAACGTTGGAATCTACAAACAGTATAAAGGAGTCTGGCAAGGCGGCGTGAAACTTAATGCAGACTACTTATACGATTGGACGATATATCCGCTTGAGTTCAAGAAAAAATGGACTACTACTTTGAACAGTTGGAAAAACGTCGATCAAAAAACTGTTGGACCTTGTTTATTCAAAGGAAACCTTCATATTACAGGCGAATCAAGAGATACATTTGTTTACATGGAGAATTGGAAAAAAGGTATCGTAATTGTGAATGGATTCGTTTTGGGAAGATATGCTCGAATGGGACCAACACAAACTGTGTTTCTACCTGCCACCCTTCTCAAGCAGGGTGATAATAGTATTTTTGTCTTTGAGCATTTCAAGTCTGTATTTCAAGTAGAATTTTCCAAATCATTGGTGAACAGACTCCACAAATAATAAAAATACTTCTATGTGAAATTGTATCTTCTTTCCCATACAATCATTCGAAACTTAGTGGTATACGAGTATGAGGTGTATAATGGAGTAAACACTAAGGGGATCTTTTATTGGCAGAAAAAGATAAGTTTTTGTAATTTTTGCTGAAATAGATCTACTATTAACTATTAGTACTTATACCAAAATCTAGTATTGTAAATATGGGTATAAAGCTATAAATTACACTCTAAATTTCTAACTTGTCAACCGAGCAATACTCATACTTATAGGAATTCCTCAAGGTTGCTTAGAGGTATAATATATTATATAGAAGGTACAATTTAAATGATGGCTAGACAGTAACTTTCTTGCAAACGCAATAAGCTGGTTTTTAAAGATTTATAAATGTATAATTTTATGTAATAATGTTTGTTATGTTAAACAACATTTCAAATATGCTTCCATCATTGTAGTGTTCAAGGTACATTGTACATTCGCAAATATGTGAATCTTTACAAAGCTATCATAGATTTAAGCAAATCATTTTGGTAGTTTAAAACGATGGAGCGGATCAAACTGCTCTTAAACAAAACTTTTGCAGCTTGAAACCATTTTGACGCTCTACATGTGTTGCGACAAGTGGCGCTACCCATTATGGTTTTTACGAAGTGAAATGGACAACTAAACAGCTCCGATAGGCGGCTCCTCCGACGAATCATACAGACGCACACTCAACAAGCGTGAAATGATTCACAATGACATCCCTGGTCATTCGTGTGTACACTTTCACAATGGACCGTTCTTGGCATCCTTTATGTCAGAAGCTGACGACAGACTTATGAGGTTAATTTGTTGACTCAGCGATATTGAAAATTCATTACTCCAGCTCACCTTGCTACCACACCTTCAACGTAGAAATGGGGTAAACACATCTATTTCCTCTGTATTGTCGGCCGCCGAGCTATACTCGAAGTCTAGGCACTAGACGTATAAATATAAAAGGCAACATGTATAGCGTTTGCCTCGGTTAGCTCTCTTATTTGCTTTCCTGTACCACTATTTGAAGTAGTGGATTAACTGGATAATATGGAAGATGATATAAAGCTTGTTGTTCCTGCTGAGTTCGAACTATGTCGTTAAATTTATGGTCGATCTAATCATTTCGATGAAATGGATACTAGACATATGAAGAAACTATTACGATCATATTCAGGATTACACAATAATAATAAAATTGACAAAAACTAACGATTTGAATGAGCAGCAGTTAAAAGACCATCCTAGGGTCTAGATTTTTCTATTTTTTTCAAATGCCTATAATTTCAGAAACGCATGACTTAGATTTTTTTTATTATTTTTCTGATAACGACTAAGATATGGCCGATCGCCTGATCTCGGCTTGACGTCGACTTCTGGGACACCCTGTATAGTACTGACTGTTTAAAAGGCGTACATAGGTAAGTTTGTTTAAACGAAACATACCTCAGTGACCTTATAACGTTTGGTCCCTTCATAACTCGGAAAGTACTAGATTAATTTTGATGGAATTTTGACAATGGGTTACTAGAGCAGCAAAACTTTTTTTTGGATCCTTTTTCCATCCTTTTGAGGGATCCAAAATTGTATTGGATTGAGGAACTTTTTTTTGCTGTTTCGGTACATGTATAAATGCTGCTGTGGACTTTAAAAATCTAACTTAGATTTTCGATGCTTGTCTTTAAGGCGTAGTGATTTCTTTATAAAGAGGGCTAATTTGTTTCAATTCTGTCTAAGCATTGTAATGATAACCTTGAATAATGACAAAATACTATTATCCTCATCATGGTCGACTTGGTATTTCATTGGCAGTGATATCAGTTTAGCGGAAGGTCTTGTTTTAATTTTAGAACTGATTATACTTCGGAAATATCGGGCATTTGGCAATTTTTGAAATTATGAAGGATTATAAATGTTTTTCAATATTCCAAATTTTTTTAATATAATTCCAGAAGATCGTCAATTTCTATTAAAATCACCGTTTTAAAATTTATATCACTGATTGAAACAAAATTGATGCTATTTTCACGGATTATCTTTTCAGTCTAATTTATATACTTGTTTGGATATAATATTTAACATTAGAGTAATGATCGACTTTTTATTTTTTTTAAGAAAAGCCACACTTGAAGACATTGATACAATAGATTTAGCTTTTCACTTTTACGAGTATACCATAGCGATAATAACCCTGACGAAAATTGATTCTTTAATCACCCTTTATTCGTCTTTTCCAATAAAGCTGGTGGAACAAAAAAACTTTACGGCTTTTTTAATGCCCAGTCCATTGGAGAGCCAGGACTTTATTATTTTACATGGAAATATTAAAATTAGTCATAACTCCGATGACGTCTGTGAACTCCAGATTTCGGCAAACTTAAATTGATATTACTTTTTGCAGTTGGCGAACTTTCAATACTCTCGACAGTTTGTACTCCGAATGGAGTCTGCTTACTTTTTATAGGCATAGGCTAAGCGTTTGCTACCAATCTTAGAACTTATATGTTATATGTAGAAGGGATTCTGTCAATTTAAGTAGTACGTAGGCTAACTTTTTCCAGTGTAATGATTTTTTTTAACAAAAAAAGTGCATCAATCGATGATTTATATCATCTTCCTAAAATCTCAAAGAATCCATTGTTTCACATGCTATTTATTTTCCCCTTCCTATTCAATTTATTTCTCACTGACCGCTGATTGAAACCACTTTCATACGAAATGTAATGACATTAATATTTATATTTATGACTGTTTCCAGCATTACAGTTCTGTTTTCAAAAAACCTCAAAATTATGAAAGGCTAGAATACCGATGATGCACTGTTGATGAATACAAAAAGAAATAATTTACTTCCACACAGAAACCATAAAGCTGTCTATCCTATAAGATGAATTTATCAACAATGCAAATACATCATCTATATTCAAGTCTTTCATAACAGTTCATACCAAGGTTTTGTTGACAACAGAACTGTAATGCTGGAAACAGCGATTATATTTTCAAAATCAATTTTTTTCATTCCGTTTTGTATTGTGATAAATGCTGCCCGGGCGGCCGAAACGCCAGTGATTATTTATTCTTATGTATGTGGCTTCAATTGGCGGCCTTCTAAACATATAATGAATCAGAGATACAACCATAGGATAAGTTTGAGAAGCTACATCACTCCTTCTTAATTATAATAATATAAATAAAGATCTTCCTGTTGCTACAAAGACCACGACGAAGGTATTGCGAAAAATGGTGAAAGCACACACAAACTTAATGCTTTGCTACCCCTTCTAGACTGAGGCCTAGATATGCCCTTGAGTCAAGTAGGTTAACGTTATACCTTCCTACGCTACGGTATCAATTCAGAAACAGATTAAGAACTATCATATATATTTTGGGATCAATTGTAACAAAATTTCTATCGAAAAACTTCAATTCTCTTATAATCTAAAAGCGCTCATTTTCAGTTTTTCGGAAATATCGAGAAATAATATATAGTAGGTCCCCCAAGACGTCGGATCAGGTGTGACGCTATGATTGTCGATGTTATTATTTACATTTCATTTAAGATTTGAAATTTATGTAAAGAATACTGGAAAGGGTGCATAGTGGCGAATGAACAGATTGACCAATAAAAATTTGTGACATATATTGTGAAACATCAAGAAAACGTAGTATCTGGATTTTAATCATTTCCACGATTGCAATACTTTCCCCATCGATTATCTTGGGCAGTAAAATATGTAGGTAGGTATCTTGAAGGGAAGTGATATACGGTTAAATTCGCAGATATTAGATTTGTGAAATAAAGCTGCATAAAGTTTTCTGCGGAATGTTTGGAACAAACTATTATTCAGCGTTGTGTGACAAATGCTGAACCAATTAGGAGATATATGAGGACAAGGGAGTGTATTTTGCTAAAATCATCTAGTTTAGTTCAGACGTATTACTAACAAATTCTCTCAAATTTACATATGAAATAACGCGCGATTGAGTTTATGCATGATCACATACCACACTGACCCAATTCTGTGTAGACACAGACATTCGCAGTCTACTAATTTGCATAGTATACACACCCTTATCACTTGATCATTCATCAAGGAATATATCATAGGTCATCATATATCTGTATAAAGTTATGGGGGAGAAATAGAAGAGAACGAGAGGAGGTGAGAGAGAAAGAGAGAAGGAGGTTGTCAAAGGCATTGCGAGATACAAAGCATACGCCCACGTATCTGGTCAAATTTATCCTCCTGTGATTATCGTTGTTCCTTGAGCGACGAATTTGTTGAAAGATTAACACACCTGAGTGTTTTAAAGGACTTTCAGCCAACATTTCGGTTAGTTATCTGCACAGAAATTGAAATGCATTATGAATATGGAATGTTTTCAGCAAACTGGTTGACCTTGAAAAGGCAATGGTCACAGAAACATATTAAAAAAGTGTCAGCCTTACGGAGATACAGATCTTCAAAGGAGTTCGATGTCAATGGTTTGCTTTTTGAGAGACTGTATATCAATGTGATAGATATTAATTAGGACATCACAATTGAGAATTGAGGAAATTAAATTTTGAAATTATAATGACAGTCACATTTACTAAGTGTATGTTCTCCACTATACATTCGACCTGCTATTGCCATGCATGTTTCGTCTTCTATAGCCTGTAGACTGTAGAGAGCATTTGGATCGGAAGCTTTAGATATATAGATCACGATGACTCAAGACACTCAATGAAGCTCAATTGCTCTGATCCACATGTGTGTCACGAAGGCCAGAATATCTCCCGTGGATCTTTGCTTCCCGAAACCATATTGGTGATCGTTCTTAATATTATTTTTGCTTAGGTAATTCAGCAGCTGCAAATGAATAACATTTTGGACAAGATGCAGAGTAGAGTGATAGGTATATAGTTGCTAGATTTTTATTGCAATCCAAAAGATCAACAGCTGCGGAACCTGGTTGAGACCTTCATTTCCCAAGTGGTCCTCTATATGCCAAGGGACACGTATAGATACCAGTCCCATTTCAAACTTGCAACATTGCTTTAGTTTCTATAATATGAATATGTTTACACCGACAGGGCGTCCTGATTCGCAATAGCGAAAGATGTGTGTTAGAGCATATATCCAGTTGATGACCTCCCTCAATCCCATCGCGTCTGTACGCACAGCATCCCCTTATCCGGGGGATGGAGGGTACGTCGGAATGGCGCAAACTCAGCATCCCGACGCTCAGTGTGGTGGTGGCCGTCGCAGCCGCAGGTCCAGATCAAACGCCCCCTGCAGGAAGAGGCACCTAGAGGACGACCGAACGCACGACGCTCTCGCCACCATCGCCAAACGACGCCGGGGACGCTGCCGACGCCGTCATTATGACAGCCGGGTGCTAGGTGGTTGTTCCGCGTTAGAAATTGCGTGATTTTCGGTTACGGTTTTGTGTTTTGAAGGACTAGCTACGACGAGCGGACGGGATGCTGCTGGTGATTTGGTGGGCGGTACTTGGACTATTAACAGGTGAGTCAAGTAAACATACGAAAGCGTTGGAACTGGTAGAAGCTGTACCATACCCTGGAGGTTAAACGAGAACTATTTTCTTTTTACCATCAACCACGAGACCAGATATGAAATTCATCTTACTTTACCTGTCCCCTAATTAAAACCACATATAGCGAACTTAAATGAAGCTTCGAGCGTCTCGGCAGTATTTCTCATAGCACAAAATAACAAAATTGAATAAGATTAGAGAATTTGGATGATAATTATATTAACTAATTAATTATCTCCAGGATGCGTCTTGATTCAAATTGGCACTATTATGATACTCTGAATATAGAGTGATGCATTGAATTTCATTGATGATAAATTTGAATCAGGAAAACAATGAATCCTCACCTCAAAAAAACGACGCCTTCCTGTCTTCTGAAAGTGAAACAGAAACCAGGAAAATTTAAAAGTCACGACACATAACTCCCTCATTTTGAATTTGGAAACGCATCATAGGAAAACTCATGGTCGACTGTAGGTGTAGACTTTCTTTGAAGCATCTTAAGAATAGTGCGTCAAAGTCTGCATAGGAATAGGAAAGACAATCTGGCAGATCAAAAAACCTTTGTCTTGAAATTATTATCTTTCTTGTGTAGCAAATTTCACTATGTGTACTGTTTTCCAGTCATGTTGATGCTGGTTTTGAAGTTTATTCCTCAATCAATTAACATATGTTTTGAATTGATTCCACACTCCAGATCTAGGGGAGCTGTCAATATGTCACTTGCTACTCACACAGTCTATTGTATATATTGATTTCTTTGTATCTACCTTTACATTTGTCTGCTTTGGCATAAAAGTAATTGAATCATGATTGACTCCAAGGTCCAGGTCGCTTTGAGTTTGTTTCAAGGAAAAATTTGATCAAAGTTGCCAAAGTCTGCAGATTAACCAAACGTTTTTCTCCAGCTTTTCTACTTGGATCGAAAGTCAGTATTACCGTGCGATTAAACAGTTCTTACTTTCGACTCCGATTGGCGGGGAAGTACTGGAATCGTGAAATCTGAAATGTATTTTCTTGATGTTTCATGGCATATACATCACGTAAAACCCATTTCCGTCTGTCTGTCTGCCTACTTGCCTCTTTGTACTTTGTCCGGTAATCCTTGACTCCTTAACTCGGAAAGTATTTTTTGGACTTTGAGAATCACTAACACTAGGTAACTAGTGTAACAAGTACGGAAAAGTGGGTGGTTTCCAAATACCATTCGAGTCTCTAAATCTTTTTTAATGTTTTTTTTTGGACTGAGGCTTAACATTTGGGAGGGGAGGATGGGAAAAGAAGGATAAGTTTTTTGGCATTGGTAAAAGACGTTTTATTATCTATAAACAGTAAACTCCAGTAATTCTTCATACTGGTGAGACATAAATGAAGGTTGACACATTTACTTTAAGAATGTAGTATATATTGCATATTCAGTGCATTTCGAGATTTATCATTTCACTTATAAATACCAGGAGTCGTGAATAAAATATAAATATTGATGCGTACTATTGTAGTAGTTTCTTTCAGTAAATATAAATATAGAATTTATGAGAGAATACTACTCAAAACATTAGTGACGTGAATTGAAAAATGTTTTGATTAAGGTTTATATGAAAAGCATAAGATGGATAGGTAGATATGAAGCAGAAATCTATGTGTCCTAAAATATATTTGAAATAAGCAAAATCTATATTTTTTTGGTGAGTGCAAAAGCGGTCGCCTTCGTTCGCGCAAAATATGAAAGAATTTCATACAACAATAGCTGTACAATATAAATAGAATCCTAGATTTAAAAACGCGTAACAAAAACAGACTTTCATTTACGAATCCATATATAATTGCACAATTTAATGCTATAATATGATTTGTCAAACTTTGTAAATGCTTTTATCATTTTTTAAACTCTTGGTGGTTTTGGAAAAAAACTTCCAACTTTAACTGCTGCATAAATGATCACTTAAAACAGATCAATCCGAGGATTTGATACTTTGGTTTTCTGGTTTTACTACTACTCTACTACCTTTGCAGATTTCATATAAACATGACCACATTATAAATTCCGATAGCAATGAACATGACGTCAGTCCCGAGAGCAAAGTCTTTTCTTCTAAAGACTCTTCCTTTACTTCATTCATCCAGTTACTCCTGACTAACGTAGATTTTCTGCTAACTTCCGACAGACGAGTAACTTTCCGCCTTACAATGTAGTTTCAAAACTTTCACGTCAAGTAATATGGTTATTTACATTTCTGGATTTGCTTCCGGCTATCGATTTACCATTTGTTTTTCCAAGTTTGATGTACGATAGCTCCTATAGAAGTTTGGAAAGCTTAGTGTCGTGATGGAAACTAGTGGGCTGACTGCATCTTCTGAAAGATTATTTTGATATTTCCTTTTCTTGTAGGCAAAAAATCGTAGCTATATAAAGATTTCAAATGGGAAGCAGTACTAGTGAATAGTGATATGCTGCGTTCCTACTGGATCAAACAGCTCTATACCTAATAATGTTTACATGGCGATGAACAAAAGAATGAAATGGCTCAAAATTTCGGTTTTGTGATTCTGATCATCTCTGAACAAAAAAAAAATTTACTTGATGACCTCAAATATGTGGGTGAAGCCTTTGTGACAATCTGGAAGACTGGTTGGATGCGCTAGCTTTTGTTGCAGTGTAAACACAACAATGACAGACAAGGAGTACGAATTGGAGTGAAAATAATCCTAAAGAATGTTTTGTGCGAGCTTGATGCAGTATTAGAATGCTGGAGACACGGGTTCGAGCCCAAGCTGGTGATTTTTACCACTTAAACGTTTCTCTTATCTTTTTTACAAATGTCTCATATGACAGGTCATCATCATTTGATATTTTGCAAATGTAGACTCAAGAAATATCATTGATACTAATATTATACCATCGACTTTTGTTATAAACGCAGTATTTTAGAGAACAAAGATTTGAAATTGCATTTGCTCATCCAAAATTATTGACTGAAGAACGACAGATTGCAACTTTTTATTTATACACAGCGTTACTTCTCAGCATTTTAGCTGTCAAGACTTATGAATAATGACTGCAGTTAGGACTAGCATTTACTGCACCCTCGTAAAGAGGTTTGTACCGCTGTTGCGCAGGGAATTATTTTCTAGATATTAGCAAAACACTGAAATATTTCAAAACATCGTGTCACTCTCAGTACAAGTCTCACCTGGTAATACCAAGCGGAAACGCGCTTTGGAGATACATATGAATGCCTGGATGACACGTAGATTATTGGCCTGAGTGGTGCGCCAGTGAACATACGAGATTCCAGAGACAAGGTTTCGCACCTCCATTCATCCCAAATAACATTGCTAGTTTTCTTGTCAAATTATGTCTCTAATATTTCTTTTCTATTTTATGTGACGTCATTGAAAAATAGTTTATGTACATCTACACGTTAGCAAGACAAGGAGAAGAAGTACTACATGTGCAAAAGTTACGTCATGCAGTACTTATAATTTATTTATTTTTTGCCTTCATTTATTTATTTATTTATTATTATTACTGTATTTTGAAATTTGTAGACAACGTGGATGTTTCAAAAGTTTTGTTTCGGCCTTCCATTGTCTATACAATTTTTGAGATCACAACGTTTCGATTGATCATTTATCTTCAATCGTTCACCTGAAGACGATTGAAGATAAATGATCAATCGAAACGTTGTGATCTCAAAAATTGTATAGACAATGGAAGTGCGAAACAAAACTTTTGAAATTATTATTACTGTTAACATATGTTCGATAAAAAAGTTTTCGTAAACGTTTTGTATTTAGTGTGTCAATGGCACCAGGTGGTGACAAAACATTCTTAAAGGTAAATTTGACCAAGTCGAAACAATCAATCGCGTCGAAGTCAACAAAGTTTCTTGAGGCATCGCACGCTTTGGACGGAACGAAGAGAGTTTGATGCATTTTCTTAATACATCTCGTACAGTCAGTAGGTTTCTTAATTTGTAGATGTGATGAAACATAACGAGGTTCTTTATTATAGCATCATGAGAAAAAAGATTGCAGGTTCATAACATCAAATTAAAACGTCGTGCTTTGATAAGTATTTACTACTAATTCAATAATATTCTGTGAAAATTTCCTTCGGAGACTGTTTCATACCTTTCTTCTGTGTACTGAACAAAAAATTGTAGATAAGCACCTTACTCGACCGGAAAGCTCCAAAGTAGTATTTTACTGCCCAGAGTTAAGTATCTGAGCTGGAAGCTACTGGTAAATTCACGTTACTCTGTTTTAATTCAACATGAAGCAGGGTATCTCAACTCTAGTGGTGTCTCTTGGGAGAGAGAATCAGATATACGATACGTTCCAGAGGTTAACAACTTGTGGCTGGATGCACTCCTTTGAAAAATATAATTTGACTTCTACTAGATATCAAAAATTCCCAACAAATATTCACATCCTTCGGAGTATCAAATTTCTGCTGGAAACGATGGACTGCCCTACCGAATTTAATTCAATCTGGGTTGGGCTATGATTCATCAATGTTAAATTTTAATGTGCCTAATGCGATTAGTATTTTCACTGGCCCTTCTTTTCTTTGGTCGTAGGATCACAATAACATATCAATCATTTTCATGCTATACACGTATATAGTATTTTTATCACAATTCTTTACTAAATTGAATCAATGTATCTGACATAAATTTTGTTGGAATCAAATCAAAATATTGCAAGTTGCGTGCCTACGAAAAAACCTTTTTTGTTTAACTTATACCTTCATTCTGTACATAAATATTTATTCTACGAAGCTATAACGTAGAAAGGGAATATCTGATCTCCTAAAGTTTTCGACATATTGGCTTTCTTTGTATGATTTGCTTTTTCCTGCATACAATGATCGCATTTCACTTTACTGTTAAAATTTATAGAAATATTGATATACCGATGTATCATATGTAGAAAAATTCTTGTTTGATGGCCTAATACATTGGATAAATCTACTCAAGCAGTTAGAAAGTAGAGTTAGGTGAGACTACGAATTCACTGGAATCCCTCCTTTGCCACAAGCTAATATCTTAGAATGTTGACACACAGCTCTTCCCCTAAAAGGAGTCAAACATGTTCAATGTCAATTTGATTTAAATTCTGTTTTGTTTTCATGTTTCTTTATTTTTGGCCATAGACGCCATCATCTAGTGTATAGATTTTTCAGTATTTCTATCTATCTATTTTGTAATCTGATTTGATGACACGTGTCATTGCGATTATCTAGGGAATGAAGCCAATTGGGTTACGGAATCTGTTATGCCAATAATGTTTTTTTAGTCTGGTTGCAACTGTTCTACCTGTTCCACGAATTACAGCACTGACGATAGAACACTGATAGACCTCGTATGTTTACAAAAACTTTCGTCAGACATTGGTGCACAGTTGCCAGAATCCACAAAAGGACTACAATAACATTAATTTTTCTACATATCTAGTTCACAAGATCTCATGAATATGTTCTACAATGAATATCTTAGCCATTGAATAGTAAGGAAAGTTAAAAATAACTTCATAGTTTAGAACAAACCTGCAATGTTAATCACACTTCACACACTAGTTGGCAACATGGCTTTATAGTAAATTCTGACTGCTACTAGCCGCTACGTATCATTTTTCATTCATATTTTGCAAATTTGACGTCTGTCGGCATTTGAAAAAACCGAACCGTCAACCGTCTACGTCAGGTCACTGTCAACCGCTTTGAATTTTGACGTGAGCGTTCGAATCAGACATGGTAGTTTTTGTTCATTTTCTTTGTTTGATCTGGTTTGAATTTTGCTTATTGTTGCCAAAATGATGATATATTGTTATATATGTAAGCTGTTCAGCACCCAGGCTTACTTCCATCAGTAAGTATAATTGTGTACTTTTTCAAATTCCCGCCATGTAAAATTTCGTGATTCATCCAAATGTCATCGATGTTTACAAACAGAAATTACGATCCCCATCAAGCGGCCATCTTGCCACCTTCCCCTCTCCCCGCTGGTCCCCTCGCCCAAAGTCATGTTTGACTATAGACATAAATGAATTTATGAATGAGATGCCAGGCCTTCAGTTGTTCTATCGTCGTTTAATTACATTTTTCTGGCCGATCCTTTCCGACGGTAATATAGGGCTTACTCGTTTACGTCATGAGGTTATGACATTATTGGTATGTATGAGTATGGCTAGAGGGCAGATTTAGATAATAAGTTCCTATATCCAAAGTATATCAAAGAGGGTTATTGAATTATGAAATAAGGTTCCTCTTTGTACATCTCAACGGCACGCCTTTTCCGCCTATGACTATTTTAATCTGACCAAGGCTCAACTGGTTAGAGAGAAATAAAAAACAGAATGCCTGTGTATGATACAAAGCTAATATATAAGTTCAGACGCGACCTTCATACACATATTTCCCAAGGGCCAAAGTTCGACCCCGCAATGCAAAGGGGCGTGGGAGGGGAGGGAATCGGGCCGTGTACTGGTCCGTAATCCCCTAATGACGCTTCCAGAGTAGTTGTGATTCAAATGGAGAGGAGAAGAGGTGGAGAAGTTAGTGGAAGGGGTACGGAAATGAGGCGACGTCGGTTGACCTAGATTCGCAAGGGGATGATCGTGAATTAATTGAGCATACTGGCAGCTGGCTCTGAATATTTTTGGTGAACAGCAATTCTTACAAACTCCCAAGTCAAATCAAGCTTCCCTGTTTACTTCTCTTTCTAATAGTTTCTTTCTGTGTATGCTTGTTTCCGCTGGTTAATCGGAAAATCTCTATTCGTTATTTCTTCGGAACGTTTGATCTGTCTATTGTAGATCAACCCTAGCGATGTCAAAATGTCAATGAACATTAAAAAGGCTAAGTAAATGAGGCATTGTCGAAATTTAAAAAGTATCTACAATAATGGCTCGAAGAAAAACACCAAGTTGTTAAATACCAAATAATCGATTGAAAAAGTAAGACTACCATAGAGTATATTTCTAATAATTGGACAAAATTCCATAAAAATGTAGGCATTCGGTATAATTAATTTTTAGTAATGTACAAACTACTACTTTGTTATCAATTTCAACCCTATTTTTTCAGGATTGGAGAAAAAATCGAATTAGTTAGCCTTTGATTTCTCAAAAATTAAAAATAACTAGGAAAAACGTTCCTATATAAGCTCATTTAAAA
This sequence comes from Bruchidius siliquastri, assembly GCA_949316355.1. NCBI lineage: Eukaryota > Metazoa > Arthropoda > Insecta > Coleoptera > Chrysomelidae > Bruchidius > Bruchidius siliquastri. The sequence goes on along the minus strand of OX438534.1, from coordinate 4,286,391 downwards.
CAGTAACCTCAAAAAGAACGCGATAGAAGTTTGACTCAGTTTACAGTTCTTTTATTAATTGTTTGAAAGTTTGGTATTCAAGAATCAATTCACGTTTATATAAATTTAATTTTTCTCCGATTTCCGTTTGCTACCGGCTGCAAGATAAAGGAGAAAATGAAGTCAAGTGCCAGATCTAAAGAAATAAGATTTTTGTTAACACCTGGTTAGAAATGGCGTGTTTTATTATCAAATCCACCTTTAATTCCTGTGGAATATTCACCCAAAATAGAATTTTTGTTTAATCAGTAGCGGTATTTAAACGGTTTTGATACAGAAATTCGCCAATTTATCCAATACTTTATTTTGTTGGAGAGTGCATTTGTTATAACGTTATAATAGTGAAAACTTGTCTAATGGAATTGATATTGAGATTTGATAGTACTTACTGATCTCTCAGTTGAGGTTAGCATTAATAAATTAATAAATGATTATTACGGATATTAGGTTATGTAAACAAAAAACATGTATATCTGGTTACATTCAACTAGATGTAGATATTGAGAAATGATTTTATTTACCAGCTTGAATAACAGTGATTACAGTGTTCACAAAAATTAAATTAGGGATTGAAAAATGGATCCCATAAAAATGTATAAGTCGATTTACAAACTAGTGAATAAATTTAAAAGTGGTATTTATATACAAATATTTAGTATTTCCCAAAACATTGTTTTTCCGCAACTTTCGGAACTAATTAAAACTCGAAAACCATAAAGTTCTGAGAAGTTATGGCAATTTTAAGATTTTTGATTGTTGCTATGTGGCATATACACTGATTTTAGTAAAGAAAGCACAACGTTTACGTGGTACGACATAGAATAACTACCTACTACGTATCTATATATATTTTCCTCAAATTCAATAAAAATTGATGCAGCGGTTGCTGAAATCACGCGATGACAGAAACTGAGACTGAGCGATAGACCAATAATTTTATAGACTACAGACCAACAGACCTACAGGCCCATGGAAATGAATTACATTGATATTCGTGATGTAGACATTTAAAACGTCAAATAATGTATCTCAACGCCGAACATTTTGGTGTTATAGTAGGTACGTGGGGGATAAGAGTAAACCGACATCCACTGAAAAATATCAAAGATCACCACCATAAATGCTTGATTTGTACTCGTTTGCCGGTTTGCCTATATTACAAAATAGCAAAACAATCTCAGAAGAGAAATCACATCAGCATAAAACCGTCATGCCGACCTCAGTCACAATTCGTTATTTCCATTGGCGAAGCTTTGCTGGCAAATCGTTTTCAAATAATGTGTAACTTGAATGCAGATGCTGAGAATCGCAGCGCATATGAGCGGTCCAAAACAGTAGAACTGCAAAGTTGGGGCGTAAAACCTATAATTCAATCCAATTGTAGCAACTCAGCGATAGAATCGGATGAAAAGAATTCAGGATATCATTATATGAAGTGAATTTCGTTTGCAATACGTTTTTAAACGCAGAAACAAGGAATCGCGTTGGCTTCTGCCTGTTTCCAGATCTAAGAGCATAGAGTATTTTATACCAAACTAATCTCGAACCAGTTATGCATCAATATACAAGGTTTAATTGGATTTATTTTCCAAACGAACGAAGAAAAAAATGATTAGAGGTGATATAAGTACGCCAAACAACGAATTTCAATTAACTATTAATGTGCACAAAAACGATATAATTGGAAGCATTTTAAAATGACACGCTAGCACTTCTAGGAATAAAATATACCAGATTTTATGACTGAAGCTAAAAATTACTTTCAGTTGTTACGTAGCATCAAGAATAAATCATTTTTGGCAGTCGATTCTTAATATATGACAAAGGTGGTATGGTAAAATAGGATTTTGATTATATTTCATAGTAGGCAATAGATGGATATCTCCAACGCTCTTCTTGCATTATCCTGAGAGATCTTATTTCAACGAGAGCAGAATACTGATCAGAATAATGAGGACATTGAGAGAAATGTGCAATGGGGATCTACAAAAGGTTTAGATAACCACCTCAAGTTGCTTGATAGTTTGCCAACCGTGGATATGGAGGGACACTGCGAATTAAGATCAACAATAACATCTCCTGGCAAGGTCATGTTGCCGGCCTTGCTAGGTCGGCATCCCAGAAGCTGCAGGTTTGTCTTTGCTCCAGGAAAATGTATTCTCCGGAACAGCTACAGCTACTCCAGATCCATATCAGACCATCACTGGAGTACTTCTCCTATGTGTGAGATGTGACACAATCTAGAAAAAAGAAATAGATCTAGTGGTTCAATAGTTCACAAAGGACCTCCACAGTGTATAAAATTGCAGAATGGTGGCTGGTCTTTCTCTATCATATAGATAGTATCATGGTGAATGTTAGATCGAGCTATCTCGCATAATAACAGCAAGTGTCGCCAGTACGGCGAATACTTTTTCAAATGTCATTCTTTTGCAGACCCTCGGCGTTGTGGTTTGAGCTATCGGGGAGTTTGTTCCTCGCTGGCTACAATCTACAGCGCTACAATTTTAATATGAATAGGCTTTTATCCTCTCACAGCGCTTATGAAGCCTGTGTGAGGCTAACTATGAAAAAAGACAATGCTGCTGCCTGAAAAAGCAGCAGTACTTAATCAATCGACAATGATTTTTCCTTTCTGCATTTAACGGTCGATTATTTACTACTCGACTGCCTTTACCCACAGCTATCTCAGATGAATTTCTTCACCAAAAGTGCATGCACAAGAATTGAGTTATTGTATGGAACAATTGTGTCATCTCATCAGCAAGTTACAATCAAAGCTTTTATTTGCATAGCTGAACCTCACTTAACGCCTTATTAGAATTGATTACAAATCAATTTACTGGAAATGTAGAAAACATTGCTCATAAGGTTATTTGAGCTCAGATACGCATTCATGCGTTGTTCACAAAACTACTGGACGTTCCCCTTGGTCTATAGTGTAGGATACCAAAAGCCTGAGCGTACTAAATTTGAATCCATTTTAATTAACGTAAGAAAATATATATAACACAAACTTTAACTTGAGTGGCTATGGGCAAGGCAGCCTCTTGTTTAGGATGGTGTATGACATGGGGATATCCGAAAAGAATAAAGTACGCTTCTACAACATCCCAGACATTTACCATTAAAGTAATGTATAAAAGTTCAAATGTTACAATGTGCATTAAACGCAAAATATCCTTTACAAATGTCTAAAATATGCTACGGCACTGAACGTAAAGTGTTCTCTCCTAATAACTGGTGAACCCTTGCCACCAGCCTAGTGAACCCTTGCCACTAGCTTTCTCTTAACTGGTGAACCCTTGCCACCAGCCTAGTGAACCCTGGCCACCAGCCCAGTGAACTCTTGCCACTAGCTTTCTCTTAACTGGTGAACCCTTGCCACCAGCCTAGTGAACCCTTGCCACTAGCTTTCTCTTAACTGGTGAACCCTTGCCACCAGCCTAGTGAATTCTTGCCACTAGCTTTCTCTTAACTGGTGAACCCTTGCCACCAGCCTAGTGAAACCTTGCCACTAGCTTTCTTTTAACTGGTGAACCCTTGCCACCAGCCTAGTGAATTCTTGCCACTAGCTTTCTCTTAACTGGTGAACCCTTGCCACCAGCCTAGTGAACCCTTGTCACTAGCTTTCTCTTAACTGGTGAACCCTTGCCACCAGCCTAGTGAACCCTTGCCACTAGCTTTCTCTCAATAACCACTGTACTGGGACGTGTAATGACACCAAACGTTCAGTTACAGCGGCTGCTCACAAATCATTATAGGTAAAATAACTTTTTATAAATCGATTATGAAAATATGCAATGTGGAGAACGCATACTCTGTGAAACAACTCACCCATCAATGTAGCTCCAACACCTTCACAATTTCTACAACTTTTTAAATAAACTATTTAGACTCGTATTTGATTAACGTTTATCGACACTCCACTTCTGTTAAAAGATTCAAAGTGTCAGTGTCAGTGCCAACCCAAATATTCAACTGGGTCTTTACGATATTGCGTGTGATTTTGTTACGGCTGTTAAAATATATCTAGAATATTATGAGGTAAAATATACAGGGTCTTACAATAGCTCTCAAAATATGTAACTGTCCATTCCCATAAAATATTAACGGCCATACAAATTCCTTAATTATTTCTGGTCATTCGCTCTTCTGAAAAGCACTGGTGCTAGAAGCACGTTCTATCAATGTGAACAAAACAGCTGCCCGACTGCCGCTCTAAAACGCCAGTCACAGAAACGGTTTTCCTCGAAAGACAAAGTTTCAGAAAGCAATCAAGCCTTACAGATTTTTTGCTGGCAGCGTGTTTCTAAGAGCGGAGATGTGCATACGAGACAAAAAGAGGTTAATTGAGGACAATGTAACTTAACGAATGACCGAGGAACTAGCAGAGAGAAGTTTTATACAGGCTATTTGGAGATCTGGTACTACGCGGAAGCGCCCAGTCGAGGCGTAATGAACAAAAACAGGTAATTACTGAGATGGAAAACTATCCAAGCCATGCTTCGCTGAACTGTTGGCCTAAATAGGATTCAAATAGAAACGTGTGATGAACATTACTAAATGGAACTGAACAAAAAGGTGTTTTCATTTGAATAAAGTCTGGGAAAGTTTCAAATGAATTAGCAAATGGAAAAGCTAGCTTAATCCGATATTAAATAAAAATGAGGTGTGTGGAGGTGAAAAACTACTCGTACAATTCAAAGCTTTGGTGCGTAGCTGCAACAATCCTCGTGTTGCTTGATCAATCGGTCTGTCGGTCTGTCGGTCTCTTTTTCTTGCTGTGTTGGTTACCAAAAACCCTGCAATGAGTCAAAAAATGCTAGTATGCATGTGACAATATCTAATTTTTTCTTCAAAAATTGACAAAGGAGCTTCGCACTTGCATAGAATCAGCCTTTTTCTATCATCTGCAAAAAAGTCGTAGCTGGCGAAATTCCTTCATTATTAAGATAAAATTGTATAATTTGACCCAGGGTTTCATAAATGAATGTAGTTTGTCGCAACGTGTTTCGATTTAACCTGATTTGCGACATCAACTGTACTAGATTACTTCTTACTACTCATAGGTGGACACTGACTCTAAGGTAAAAGCTCAGAAGCTCAGATGTTAATAAGCAAGCTTCTGGATTTTCCAGTTTAAAATAGTATACCCTCAAAGTAGAGTTGCATTTGTATGTAGAATCCGGAATATCCCCTCAAGATCAGTATTCATCTCGCGATCCAGCCTCATTGAATAGGGCGCCTCTTGGAAACCTCGATGGCATGCCGGGACAAGGCAATATCTTACACAGCTATAACGCGCCTCAGTACTAATTCTCTTGTTCACTTCATAAATACAGGCATAGCTGCCGTGCCCGTCGCAGATCGCAGGCTTGAGCAGTTTCGGTGTTAATGGCTTAGCTAATGGATTCTTCGATTGCCATTGGCAGCTATTCGATCTAGCCGGAGATTGTCATCTGTTCGATTCTTTGCGATTTGATAATGACAACATAACTATTATAGAGATATATGCCTTTAATGTGGAGGGAGAAGCACTCGAGAATAAGAACTCTTGGACAATATTTCACAAATCCCATACAAATAGGTATTCGAATATTTTTCATAAAAGCGTATGCTTGCAACAAGGATCCAGGTCCGACAAGAAGCACCCCAGGCGAGGAGTCTTGGAGGCAATGCGTCTGAAAGGGGTGCATTAATTTTGTAATTCTATCAAAATTGTATCAAAATTTTCGCAAAGTAATGTACCTGCTATTTTAGGCATCATTGGGATTTGTTCCATCATCCGTCAACTCTGATACATTGTTTTTGGGAGAAGCTCTTTGATGTCTACTAACTATGCAGTGTCGGAAAAACTTTATATCTAACTTAGACCTGAATATTTCAATTTGGCTCGTAGAAGTTCACGATTAATTGTCTCGTTTGAACACCACCATAAAAATTCAATCAATAGAGAATATAAATACATGCAATAATATAGAAATAAGGGGCGAAACAACTGGTATAAATTATATTAGCAACTTTTATGAGCGAAGTAAAAAGCCATGGTTTGCAGGAAAAAGTTTAAGTCGCGAATTTATAGTCTCAATTAATAGGAGTAGAGCAGATCACTATAATTTAGCATATTCTCTCTCACGTATTGGAAAGCTAAGCGATCCATACTACAAATGCCGAGCTGAAATCGAAACTTTGAACCATGTCATATGGCAATGGGAGTTGTATAAAAATGAACGTACAAACTTAATTAAAAACTCAAGATTGTTAAGATATCAGCTACCGCTAAGTATATAATTGTTTATAAGCGAGCCAAATATTGAAGCATGTAAAGTTATATTTAGTTTGCTAGAGAAATGTAATACCTAGATATATCTAATATATTGTATAAAATACTGTAAAATATTACTAAACTTTGTAGTTAAATAAACCTTTACAGGTTCAAATAAAGCTTAAAAAAATGTATAAAGTGTTTTGAAAAAACCGACAAGCAATAAAATGGTAGCGTTATCTTTATCTGTAGCGGTAATGATGGCATTAGTAGCAGATGATTGTTATCTTCAAATCTATTTAAGACACTTCGTAGTGTAAGATTAATAAACCGAAACATGCTGAAACAACAAGATATTTTGACCAAATTACTGAAAATCGAAAGAAACCAAAGGTTCGGTTACTTGAAGAGAATGTAACTTTGATGTCGATACTATACGAGAGCAGTGAAGCAGAGTATTCCCCAATTTCAAACTTATTGATTGCTTTCTCCCTTTCACTTGCACATTGTAAGTGGTTATCTAGTCTTATCATTGCAACCCGGAGTCTTTCTGAAAGCATTGAAATACGTTGATCTATGTTGAAAATGTTTATTCCTTGTATTCGTTGACTGATTTTGAATATATTACCAATCGAAATATATGCAATGAGGAATTTTTAATGACTAGTACATCGTTTGCGTTTTGCTATTTTATTTAAAAAGAGCTGTGTTTTTGACTTCAGGTTTTAATTCATACATGCTGACGTTGACAAATTATAACCCATACTATTTGAAAACGATTGACTCGTTACAAGAATATCATGTTTTCAGAAGGTCAACTTCCATTGTTAGTTGACATCATCTGTAAGTGATGAGACGGTGTATTTAGCTAATATTAACTAATTCTGATATTACGAGAAACTTGGTGTAACCGATTCACCTTGAAATTTTAAGAGTTTTCCTAGATATTCCGCTTCATATCCCATCTTGCTAAATCTATAATTTTTGGTATCGGTATAAAATATTCCATTTCAGTTCTCTCGTAACTGAAGTCAACACAATTTCAGCGGCAAACTGCACTGTAACTAACATGATATCGACATCAAAGTAAATCAGAGTAAAACGTCCCAAAATGTAATAGTAACTCGGCACGGTTTAGGCAGCAAAAATTGATTACATATACTTAAGGGAAAGTCGGTTAAACTTTGGACGCACGATATTCGAACTTTTCTAGGTTAATACTTGTATGATCACCACCAGCTCCGTTGGTATAGATCTATTTCACAAACTCTGCCGGAGTGGTGGTGCTACGTAAATTGAGTGGTTTATACAAAATAAAGGCAGAACTTGATGTATATATAATATTTAAAGCACGATTGTGAAGATGGAAGAAAGAAACGTGCATTTGAAGTTCATGGTTAGCTCATATTGCAATTTTGACACGTGTACCTTAGTAATATATAATAGTAATCGTTTTCTGCATCATTCATTTGATCAAAGTACGAATATAATGATTGGTTTTTGAACGCCCCTCTATTTTACAATCTGCGGTTGGTTCATCCGCATCCGTTACCGTCTCTCGCCCTCATTCATTTTTCACCTTTACCAGAGCTCCTCTTCATTCGTTACACGTTTTCTCCGGGCGATTCTGCTACTGCTGCTTTGCTTTCCGTCTACGCATTCTCAAAGCGAAAAACTTTTTCAATTTCTCCTAATTATTTTTTAAAATTTTAATTACGGAACATCCACTGTCTCCCATAATTGCAGAAAGTACTTGTCTGCGTTCTACGAGGACATAGGCGTATCACTAAAATACGTATAAGATTTTTATGACTGAATATTTGACGTATATTTCACATATGTTTTGGTTTTTATAGTGTGACATGTATTGCACCTTCCAACTTCCACGCCAATAGGCGGGAAAGTATTGTAGTCGCGCAAAATTTCGAATTTCGTTCGTCTGTTTTCTGCTTGTCCTCTGTCCATCGTATTTGAGTTGGAGGATTTGAAGGAGCAGAGTTTTAGTAAGAGACCTTTTATTATTATCTAAATATTTATGATCCCGCTAAGCCCTATACTTGTTAGATTAAGATGAAAGTACATGGATTTTCTTCAAAAACATAAAATTAGAGAACTTTTCATAGTAGTTGTTGAATTTTATGATACATATGACATGTGAATATGGTTGAGATTCGTGCATTTCGAGTGTTTCACACAAAATGAACTATTGATCAGCTTTTGTTTAAGCAACAAATTGCTGCATTTAAGCCGAATAAGGATAATGAATTATTATTAAAGTACTAATTTAGCCTCCCAAAAACGGGTAGACTTTGTATTTCACAAGCAGTAGTTTCAATTCATTGGAGTTTTCATTAGGATTTTGGAACTATTGCTCCACTAGATCTTTGAATTTTTAATCAGCGGAATAGTATTTGAGTGTCACTGATTTCCTTCGGTCTGTTTCAGTATCTTTTGCCATCCTATAAGTCAAAGAGTACTTATCTATTCGCGATTTTCATGATAAAATTTTCCAGATTAATTGGAGCTATTGGAAAACCGACTATATCCTAACTTGTAAGTAGTAAATAGTCTTATACTCAATATTGGCTCATTTATATAAATGTTGAATATATCACTAATCAATATTTGCACAGTATGAGTTTTTTTTGGAAATGGTAAGAGAAAAACGGTTCAGAGGCATCCGGAACAACGAACATCTTCACCATATGATGCGTTCCAGACGAGGAATAACATCTCTTAGGTCGATACCACCTCTAAGTTGGGCAACAAACTACCGGCTCACTTGTTGGGTGTTAACGATCTTATGATGATTCTATTCAGGTGCTCACTTCTGCCCAGGAATTGACCATCTCCATCTCTGAGAGACCTCCAATTCTTTAATACAAATTTCAGAATATTTTTCCCGCCAAAAAAACGTATACCATTGAGTTACTACTCAATAACTTTTTCCATAATTATGTTCCTGATACAATAAATTTTTAATAGAAATCATTTTTATTTGTATTTCCTATCTTTCTATGAACAACACTGCTGTAAAGCAAATTTTGCTGAGCTGGCTAGAAACAATCACAAAGAAACACCATTGAGCAAAGCAAGCAACGAGCTAAACAAAAGTAATGGAGTATCAAAAGGAATCTTCAAGTAGATGACGCCATAGTAAGTAAAACAACAGCAACAAGAGAAGCAACTGAAAAACGGAACTCAGAAACAAAAGGAATAATTCAATGCCTAGTACTATTACGAGCAGTGCACATAATGTAAAGGCATTTTTCAGGTTATCTTACTTTCATGTGTGTCACATCCACACTGACACAACCCCAGAAGACATGCTTAAACTTCTGAAGGACGATTTTCCGGTTGTAGTATGCGAGAAAATTAGTGCAAGGTATCCTGACCAATAGTTGCGACCCAGCGAGGCTTCCAGAGGTGCGGAAGTATTGTAGTCACGCCAAAGTTCGAAATCTAGTATCTGTTTTCTTGAAGCTTCATAATATATACATCACGAAAAACTATGTCACGGATTTCCATCGGACTTTCTTGCGTATCGTCTATCTATTGTCTGCGTCGAAATTTCGTTACTATATGACCGTGTAATTTTGAAAAATCTATGCTGTACACGTTCCTTTTGCTTTTCTAAAAATATTTTAGGGTCATACATCAATCGACTACGACTGGACCAGACAACAAACAATGACCGACAAACAGCCACGTCAGCAGACCAGAATACCGCGCATCGGGAACCAATCAGAACAGACCGCGCACAACGACACGTCACCGGACGGGGTATAAATAGGCAAAGGAACGTGTTCGCCAGTTCACCTGAAGACGATTGAAGATAGCATATCAATCGAAACGTCGTGATACTCAAAATTTTATAGACAATGGAAGTCCGAAATCAAACTTTTGATACTATGATTGTTCTATCTAGGGACCCGTCAGAGATCTTTACTATTCTAAAAACAGTAGCGCTTGTGTTTCAAAATGAGAACAGTTATAGTAATTTCAAACAAAGAAATACAGATTTTCACGGGCTGTACCCAACATCGATACTCGGACTGAAAGACGTGCATGAGTAGCTCAATTAGTAGAGTGTCTATCCAGTAAGCGGAAGATACGCGGGTCGAATTCCACTGTAAGTCAGTTGTCCCTGGGATTTCAAATGCAGATTGAAAAGATATGTTCAGGGCTCAAATCTTCATATAACTTCAGAGCAACTAAAACTATTAAAGAATCGATATCGATCAAAACGTTATTACACCCAAAAATTATACCAAACTACTAACTTTTGATGTATCTATGTTATCCACAAACTTCAAACGATAAAGACGACACTATATATATTACAATTTGCATAAAGACTAAACTCGTGAAATACAAAGCGGAGGTTAAAGTTTTGTAAGCCAACGTGCCAGATCTTGATTGAACCTCGTATCTCGGGCTTAGATCTCTTTTGAGCTATACAAGCTTCTCCCTGAGAAAGAATGAAGAAGATTTAGTTTCGCAGCCTGCCGTTACCTCCCTTTCTTTGTTCGGGCCTCATCGCAGTTACACCAATGAACCTGTACAGCAGCAGTTTAATGTATTCCTAAATTAATGAAAAAGCGGAAAAAGTTCATCTTCGCATCGTGTCGTTCTAAAAGTTGTCTGCTCGCTGTTCTTGGAGTTGGAAGTTGGGGAGAAGGCGCTGACACGGCGATACTTTTCAATCGACTACGAGGAGCTGTTTACGAACCAAAATAAACTTGGTGGAGATCGATGAGTCGAACGTGTCTCAAGAGCAGCGCCTTTGTACACACAATTTTGAACTGGAAACTCAAAATAGAACCTTTGGTTAACAGTAAATATCTTAGATATATGTTCCTTATATTGATATGATATGGCGGAGTATTCACGAATATTGAATTTCTAACCTTCCACAGGCATTGTGTTTTGAGTCTCATTGTCTTGATATTTTTTTTGAAATCCGGGAGTTGAGGGAATAGCAGAATAGTCAACATTACATTATATCGATTCTCAAAATTCACTGATAAATGAAAATTGAAGATATTTCTAGCACGATTTTATACAGTGGAAAACTGAAGCTTCCAGTTTTCGGTTTTAGTATTTCACCAGTTTCTCATAGCATTTTGTTAAAATTTATAAACACGCCCTTATTGAGAAATCAAGAAATCTTCATTAAGTTTTGTTTACTATCAATCATCAACAACTATAGTTTTATTTTGGGTGCCATATTGAAATTGATACTAAGAAGCCAGCAAAAGTTGTATACTAAGCGTGTTCCTTTGTATACAGACATAATTCAAAAAAGTCGTCAAGGTTCCAAGTAATTCAGAAGTCATGTTCAAAAAACTTACGCCAAGTCGATGGACAGTTCTGAAATCTAATTGAAAAGTTCAATAAACTGATAACACTGTTCCTGGAGTACAAAGTCAATTTATTCAAGACCATATTTAAGAGGCTAAATAACACCTTCGTATTTGTGTATTATTGTTATTTCATGAAAATTCAGTATTCTGTAGTAGGGTAGTTATAGTTGCTGAACATTAGCCTCCTTTGAGAAAAATTATATTTCCGCTCAAGCTGCAAAGGAACCAAAATGGTTAAAATTTATGTCTGACGTCTTGTAAAATTCCTCAATGTTTCAGTTTAAGGCTATATGAGATATTTGTATGTTTTAACCAAATTGACATTTAGAATTTAAAAAAATATTGCCCTTCTAGTAGGAGGTAATCGATCCACCAACGTTCTGATAGCGAACAGAGCTAATCATTTTGCTTGTTAGTGTTGGGTAAGTAAAGATCTCTGACTGCGGTTACTGAAATATTCCTTCCTCGAACAATCATAGTACCACTATGTCAGAAAGCAGCGTGTTCATTATTTACTTTTCTAATCCGCCTGAGGGAATTCTATATATAAATTCGCATTTAGGAATTAGGAATAATTGGCGCAGAATTTAATTCACAGAACGGTAATCAGAAGGTACCTATTTTAATTTGTACTGTATTTTGTAAAATCTTATAATAAGTCTGACTATGCTCTCCCAGTACTCCCAGTTTTTATTAATTTTGAAACGTCCCTATTTGAAACGTTATATAACTGTATAGATTTGATATGTGGGAGTTCTATGTATACATTTTTTATTTTTGATTGAATGTTATTTGACATTATCATGTTGAAGTTCCAAGATATTTATAGTTATAATAATATACAGCAGTCAAGTTATAAATATTTTATAATCTTTTCAGAAAATGTGAGTGTTTGAAATTCGTATCAAGATAATGTTTTATGTTGTTATAGTGAAGAAAGTTGCAGACCCAAAGTGTATTAATTTTCCCTGAAAATAAACAGGTTCCAGGTACTTAAAAAATGAATACTCGTATAATACTAGAAGGATTATAATACTACTTAATCCTCGAAGTAGTTTGATGGTTGTTGCAAGCCCTAATCTACATCACTGGCTTGAATGTAACGCTTACAAACATTAATTAGATATTGTTACATAATAATAGTCATGATCAATTCCACCATTGTCAATTAAACCAACGTGTTACATTACAGATAAATGAGCTTCAGAATATTTTAGATTCTACGTACTAAATCTATTAGAAATATACAAAGATCACGTTTGTTTACTTTTCAAAACTTTCGAACCTCTCAATTTTTTTTCTATTATGCCCAAAGATTATTGGAAACTTGAGACATCCTGAGTGTTGTCTAAATGTCCGTGAATATAGCAAGCCTTTTGTTTTAGTATGCTCGCTCATCTGTTTACATTTTATCAAAGGTCAAAGGTCCTTGGATTCAACCACGGTTAAATCCGCCTTATCCAAAAACTCTCCCAGAGATCCTACTGACTCCTGAAGCCAGGCACTATTGGGCTCGTTAGCGCAAGTTATCCAAAGAAACTATCCGTTAAATGTTGAGTTGAGAAACTGCATTGGACGAGAGCTGGTGCCCTATTGATCCTGCATCTTTCCCAACTTTCTCTCGACCAGGTCTGCCTACCCCTGGACGAAGGTGGGAGTCTTTTTAAGATTGTTGGGGTCTTGGGTCCGTTTATCCCCTTCACTCCTTTTTCCCCCTAGCTGGTCCTTTTCGGGTCCTTAAATACTCAGGAGAGCTAAACGAAAGGCACTTTTCGTCCCTTTTCTTCTGGTTGAGGTCCTTTTTGTACGGCTTCTCAACTATCCAAGATCCCTCAGCCATCTCTGTTGCTTTGAGGATCTTCCTCCTTTGAGCTCTTCACTTTTGCATATTTTTGATGCCTGTAGAATTAGAGGTGTCAGTTCTCTGTGTCCCTCCTGCTCCATCTTTCCTTCTTTTTCATCCTGGCCCATCGGATCGCTTGACAACACTGGATAGGGTGATTATCACCAAAACTTCCTTCGCTAATGCGTGGGAAGTAAAGTATAAAAATAAAAACCTAAATTATACATAAATCTCACAGGTATAGATTTGGATCAACACACAATCATCTCTCCAAGATATATTAGACATTAATAGAAGTACTGAATAAGATTCGGGAAGATAAATCATACCCGGAGTATCTCCGGCTTACGTGTCGTATGTCCGAGCGAAATCCGGAGTCGGATTAGGGCGAAAAATCTTTTGAGGACGTCACATGAAAGAGGGAGAGACCGACGTGAGGTTTTATTCGGAGAATTTATTAGATATACTCAAAACAAATAATCCGGAGAATTTCTTGCGACAAAACACGGGCGATATTTCATCGCTGAAAATGGTGCGACAGCAAGCAGCACCGGGAAATTGTTTCGGAAAGGATCTATTTATCTCATATACAGGGTGATGTCATCTAGGAAGATGAAGAGACAAATTGAGCAAAGTTAGTATGAACTCTTTTTTGTTTGATATAGTTATTTGGTGAAATCTCGTGTGAAACCATTAGAAACAGAATATATGTGTACCTACTGTAGATTCGAATAATTTTTGGAAAAAAATCAGTGTACTTCATGAATCATGTCAAAATCGATAATAAGAGATAATATAAGGTTTTTTCATAGTCTTAATCCTTAATATAAACTTTCTGAGTTTGATCTGAATTGGTTCGTCCAATAAAGTGGATTAATTCGGTGCCTCAGATGCATTGACATAGGCTCGTTTTGAATATACAGCAAATGTCAACCTTAGAATATAGGAAATATTGAATTGGTGAATCAACCATCTATCGAAGGTTGGGGTAAGGAAATATCCATTAGACCAAAGGTCTGGACAAGTGGAACAAAAATTCTAAAATTGTGATTTGGATACTTTCATCAATATGTCGAATATGTTCTGTTAAGATTTTTGTATCCATAAATCCGTATGTTTATCGGTATTACGACTATTTGTCGTCAACTTGATTTTATAACATTGCAATGATTTATTTGAGTTCCACTTGTCAACACGTAACCTCAGTAACCGATGCATCGATTTTGATGAATTACAAAGCAAAGCAACATCGATGTAAATCTTACATGCGACAACACGCCAATCGAAAGAGTTCAACGTTATGAATACTTGGGAACATGGTCGGCTAACCAAACACAAGAAATAAAAGCAAGGATAGAAATTACCAGAGCTGCCTTTATAAGTTTTAAGAAATGTCTTTGTAGTAAGAACGTAAATTTGCAGTTAAGAATTCGGATGCTTCGGTGCTATGTATTTTCAACATTATTATATGGAGTAGAGGCCTGGAAACTTAAGCAAACAGAAATCAGCAAGCTAGTAGCGTTTGAAAGATGGTGTTATCGTCGGATTCTACGGTTATCATGGGTTGATAATATACATCGAATGGGAGAATAAGAGGAAATAATAAGAACGCTTAATAGGGAGAAACTTGAATATTTTGCACATATAGGTAGAGGCCCAAAGTATAAACTATTGCAAAATATTATTGAAGGTAAAATTAAAGGAAAACGTAGCCAACGGCGGAGAAGAACATCCTGGCTTAAAAACTTGAGAGAATGGTTTGGAATGTCCTCCAACCAACTGTTTAGGGTAGCTGTTGATAAAGTCAGAAAAGCCATGATGATTGCCAACCTCCGTTAGGAGATGGTACCAGATAAAGAAGAAGGAAAGGTATAATGTGGACCGATTGTAGCTGATGCTTTTAAATTACTCTATCCAGTAAAGCATATTATTTTTTGAGTTAAGCTCAATGTTTACTCTAATTAGTTCAATGGTCACCATTCTATTAGACCATGAATCAACAAAAACAAAACAAACTGAAGCCGACATTGTGGCTGCACAAGATAAATATGTGGTTAGTCGTTCAACGCTGAAATCGTTCAACGGTAAATCAGTTACCTCATTCATCAATATTCGAGAAACCTATTGGATATGTCATCTCTTTAGGCACCAACCTGGTGTATAGAACAAGCTACACAACGGTGCTGAAAATTGATGAGCTTATTCTGATACCTAAGACAACCCCTTGACCCCCACTCCCTGTTGTAAATGGTTGAACTTTAATACAATGTATAGGGATACATCCTCCTTAATCATCTCATTCTCATTCCTCGCCCCCTCCCTGTGCTCCAATTTACGAACTCGTCGCTCGTTAAAGGAGTTTCTCCGACGTGAACAATCAACTGAGGTCCCCTCGTCCCCTAGCGGGGCTTATTAACCACCAGAGCGGCACGTAGATTGCTTAGTGTAGGCGATAAGCTCGAAAAACAGCATTTGATAATGTCGTAGCATATAGGTCTCAGATTATGCTCTTACCCGGTGGAACTCTTACATCATAGAAATCAAATTATGTTAATTTGCTCTTAGGTTTACGAATAAGTTAACATTATTACTTCTTCTTTTTGTAACTTTCTCGATTTTCTGCTCATAGAGGGATGTTCTGCAACATGTGTGTCTAATATAACCTGAGTAGCAAGATTTCACAATTTCGGATAGATCAACTACTTATCAAAGACCAAGGACAATACAATCGTTTATTAAGTTTGTCCCATTATTGCATTACATTTCCAAATTCTAAACCTACTGGCTCTTACCAGGAAGCACAGGTTCGATTTGCGGTACCAGACACTTTTTTGTATGACTAACATTTTTTTAACACGTTTTATGAAGCAATACGTTTAGAGGTGATCATAGAAATTATAATTAATTTTTTTACCAGTTCTTAAAGCAATACACACTTTTATTAGTTTGGCCTGTATCTATCTTTGAAATATAATGATATGGGACTCATCCAACAACTCGTAAAAGGAAAGAACACCCGTTGATTAGGATCCATTGAAAAGTCTAATTCCAGTAGTCACGTAATTATGGCGCCAAATATCAAAAAAATTATATATATTATATATACTGTTATAATTTCTTACTATTTGTCAAAATTCAGAGTCAGCGTAAAAAAAGTAATACTCGTACAAAGCACCATCCGCATTAATAATAATGACATTATTCATTTTATTCTTATATTGACAATTATTTCTTACTTTCTAGTTTGATTAACTATAAGAGCGTGTTTTTGAGTTTTTCAGAATTATAATTTATTAATTTCATATTCCTTGCTATTTATAAAATTCAAATGTGTTGTTATTAGTAGAAACGTTTGGTTAGCGTAGGTGAAAGGAGATTAATATGAAGTAGGAAAAACTATACATATTCACTTATCGAAATGAGAACAAACGCAAAATTTATAATTCAGATTACATTTCATAAGAATTGTCTCCATTTCAGAAAGTTATATTGAGCGGTGAAAGTGTACAAAAGATGAAGAAAGCGGAAAGCATTCCTTATAACAAAATTACTTTTTAGTTAACCAAGGTATTTACCCTCAAGATATTTCATTAAACAATAAAATACCTCAAGACATGAACTATCTTGCAGACATTTTGATAGCGATGATCAAGGCTTGCGAGGATTTGAAAACTATATATGTATAGATAAAAAACTTTAATATTACTTTTTAAAATCATACGTTGGTTTTTAGTTAAGTAATGAAATATATTTAAACGTTCATTCCTCTTCCCCACACAACCCTTCATTTCGCATTATCGAATGTGGTATACCTATTTTCACGGTTGTGAGCCAATTTGACTCATAGAATGGTTTAATAGTTTAACAGCCTGGGCAACAGTCAAGTCGCCTGTGATTTTGTTTCTCTGATTGTCACTTGTTTTCGCTACATTATTACCCACGCAGATGGCCTCTACAAGTTTTCTACAACATTTTAGATTTAGCAGCTATCAATGCTTGGATTCTGTATAAATAGACGACTCAAGTAAATATTTGACGAAAAGAGTTTATTTTCCAATTGGCTGAAGAGCTAAAAAGTAAATGTAGACAAGAAGTCAAGAACACTTTCCAATGACAGAAATGCATGCTACTGTCGCACGGAAGAATTGTCAAGTTCAACAATCATGCAAAAGAAACCGATCTTCAAACTATTGTACTAAATGTAATAGAGAGAGTATATATGTAAAAAATGTGTTCCATGAATTTTTTGATAGTAAACATTTCATTTAAATTGATTTGTAACTATTTTCTTTGGAAAAAAGTTCAATTTTATTGTATGAGTTAAATTGGCTCACTTCAGTAAAAATAGGTACATAATTAACATCCGTAAATCTAGTGTTAATAATCAATTTAATATGTTGAAAGTATGACGATGCTACAAAGATTAAAACTAAATGCTTCACAAATATATGTATTTTATTTGTAGGTGATAGAGCAGGGAATTAACAGAATTTCAA
The DNA here is from genome assembly GCA_949316355.1 of Bruchidius siliquastri. Taxonomy (NCBI): domain Eukaryota; kingdom Metazoa; phylum Arthropoda; class Insecta; order Coleoptera; family Chrysomelidae; genus Bruchidius; species Bruchidius siliquastri. The sequence continues at coordinate 4,268,379 of OX438534.1, read as the reverse complement.
CAAAGGAACAAAAAAGTTATATTTGTATCCTAGTGTACATGTTGGGTAAGTGGGATATGGACTAAAATAAGGGAAAATAGCTATACGGCATGAAGAAGATAATAATTGCTAGAAGAAATGTTAGGAACATGCCTGGAAAATTTGAATCATGCTAGAATTTTCAATTGCTCAGAATAGGTATGTTTCAAAAGAAGCTTTAGTCAGTGTTTTCCACACCAATAGATGGAACATTAGTTCTTGATCAAGTGTCCTTATAGGTCAATATTGGATTCGCAATCAGACGTATGCCGCATCGAAACTATACTCTTATATATTTCACTGATCTCTCATAGTATGGACATAATTGTACTTCAATTGAGAAACGCATCAAGATTCAAATAGTTAGCCAATTGGCAGTCTTATTAATTGTATGAATCGAACTTTTTTCTCTGTGTAGCACCTGCACTATTTCATGATGTCTAAACTCTCTTTGCGAGCACACCACAGGCGAAAAAGTCCTTTGGAAACACGTTCCAGCAATCGATCTTCGTTCTGGTTCACCTCAGATCGTAAACTGCTCGAACCCAACGTAAGGGCCGATTTGAAAGGAATCGCCGTGTCAGCCCTTCATGCCGATACGCCTACAAAGATTTGTAAGTCATACAATATCTAACGCACGAAATCTGCGTTTGAAGTCATCCATGTAGAGACTCCTTGGATAGGTTGCTTCCATAACGTCAAAGATGTAACACAGCGTAGCTCTGGTCTGCATGCAGGAAATGATACGTAATTAATAGGGTCTCATAGTTTTTAAGCCCAAACAGCCACGAAAGCAAATGGTCGATACTAGAAGAGAAGTTTCAAGTTAGGATATAAGAATATTCTGTTATTTGGATACTATTTGGTTGATATCAACAAGATCTCTTTCATTGAAATTTACGGTGCTTCAGTAATAAATTTATTACAGAGTTTTATGGGATTCTTAAGAGGGACAGCTAATAATAATTAGAAAAATTAGAAATAAAAAATTTTCGCCTGTCTTTCCAGTTCTCTAGAATGTACAGCTCGATCTTTGGTTAGAAGCTTAATGCGGAAATCCGCCGCCTTCAAAAAACATCACACAATTGATTTTTTTTGACAATAAATAGTAAACCGTGCAATTGGGGAGAGGTAGATTTTTTTTGTTTTTTAAATTGTTACTGTTTCATAAAACAATCTGCTATATTTGGGTTAAATATCATCGTTATGCCCAAAACATTCATTGTTTGGTTGTGTGGCGCTGTGCCTAAAATTCAAAAACTTATTTTTTATATATAGATATGTTTAGAACTATAGTTAGTATGTTTGTTATATGTTTAGCGTTAAAGCTGCTAGTTATTTCCCGTATATATTGAATTCCTCGAGTTTGGAGGCAGGGGTGAGTAGATGAATTATTTCAAATAGGTTTCTATATTCTTGAATCTACAAATTATTACATAATCTTAGATTACAAGGTTGAAAATTTGAAAAATATGAATTTCGAATTTCAAAGACCAACGCCTTGAATATAGGGATCCAGGAAATTTCCCTGACTAGTTGATGATGTTCGTTAATGTGACCTTGCCCTTGATGGGTCAATATTTTCACATTGAACCTAATTTTTATGACTTTGGAAAAGAAAATATGGGAAAATCATATACCTTTGTGTGACCTTGCGCACTATTACATCTGGGTACACCTATTGGAATGATTTCTAATGGTTAAACATAATACTTCAAAAGGCATCATCACAAAAGATCTTTTCCATTCTCAGATTAAACAATGAAATGTTGTATATAAAAAAAATGAATCATCTTGAAGATTGAAGATCAAGACCAAATTCAAGTTTAGTGCCAAACACCTATAAAAAGCTATAACCTTATTTCAATAAAAGACGTTCTCAGTCTTTTGTACAAATCTGTACTGTTGCTGAGTATAACGTTCTGTCGAGTTACTCCAGCTACGCTTAGATGCATTGCAATTTATTACATTAATATCATTAGTGATATCGGGTAAGGATATTGAGATCATAATTATGTATTCCGTAGTTGCTGAAAACAGCACTAGAAGGATTTCGGGAGGGGACAATATGATAATTTACTAAAGCACATAGCATATTATATATTCTTAATCTTAAGTGAGTAGGTTTTGATGGGATGTACACATAGAATCGATGATTTCCCATTTTGGAGAATCTTTCTACTACTTTTGCTGGTTTAACATCAATATCGTAGTTTATATGAAGAAGTGCCAAGCCATTCAGTCTTTTCTCTAGCATAGTAGTTCGGAGCCAAGTCTCGCTGCGTCGCAATGAAGAAAAAGGCCTCTCAGCAGTTGCGTTTGTTGTTGATAAGGTGCAAAGCATCTGGAGCAATATATGAACAGACGGATATACGATTGTCACAATTTTTCAACGTTTCTATAGCGGATGACATCTAGGTTGCACCGTTTCCTTGCAATTTCCATTTTTATTGCCAGAGCGTCAAATGTCCTATCAATTTCAGTTTTTGCTCTTCTTTGCTTCCTCCCAAGATCTTCCCGAATCGTTCCACAATGATCTTTATAAGGTCAGTCATATCATTTGTTGTTTCAATAAGAAGCTTAGGTACAAGGAGAGTCAAATTGAAACTATTTAGAACATCAACAAAGAGAATTACTTTTATTACAAAATGATGTAGTTAATGATATTTAAAGAATGCATATTCATTTTAAAATCGACAAATAACCTTGTCGACATCTTTGTTATCGACTGAAAATTAAGTATTAAATGTAGTTGAAGATGGCATTTTAGATGCTAAACATTTTTTATAATAAAATTATTCATAAACTATTTTTTTGCATATAAATTGAATGAAAAATGCTAGCAAGATACAAAAAAAAGTGTCAAATATTGAAGCTTTTCCGGAATCACCCTTCTCAAAAGTACTCTATTCCAAACGGACCGATGATAAAAAAATCTCCGAATCGGCCCTTACCATGTTTGTCAATTCATCACAATGAAACTGGACTCCATAGCGCGCAAAATTTCACGAGGTTTGGTATCAAAATCATGCGTGAGTTGATATCGAATAATTGTTAAAACGCATCAATAGATGGCGTAGATAGCTGTTTTCAAATATTTCTCAGTGTGGCTATATAAATGAACTCAAACCTCTACATGGTGAGCCTCCAAATGACATCTACCTCTATTTCACATCCCTTGAAACCTCTGTATGCGTTCCCTATTTTACTCTCGAGATTCACGACCAACGGCCCGCGCATGCGCAGATGTTTCAATATTTGAAAAAGATGTGATTATTTAGATGGCTGCCAAATGGAGGTATTTAATTACAAATGAGGATGCCATTTGAAAATCCAAGTGTAGAACGATACTAATCTTATAACAATTAAAAACTAATTTCTGTAATGGCCACATATTTTGGGGGGGGGACATGTCCCCCTTGACCCCTCTTTGTAATTTTTTACGGCTTTATGCCCAACACTGAGTACGATGAGACATTATGCTATCCAGTGTATGTAAAAAAACCATAAAGGAAAGAATTGACGAAATATACGATTCTGTTCACGCGGGTAGAAAAAATCTATTGGTCCGCGTAAGCGATCCCAAACACGATTTCCTACTTCAGATTGCGCTATTTTAAAGAGTAATGTCGCACATCGAGCCAATTTGCATTACTTTTCCATCTTCGTAGAAGATTGCCACATCACTGTACCTTTTCTGGGATGAAAAGTCGCTGTATGATGTGAATTCCGATATACGAGTACATGCCGAAGACTGATGTCGCTCTCAATGAATGTTTTTATTCTCATGTTGCTGCTTTGGCATTCAATTGGCTTACATTTTTTGTGTAGAAGAGATATTTCATTTTATATGATTTCTTTTGTATTCAATACCTTCAGGTTTTGTTTTTGCTTATTCGTTGTCTCGAGATTATGTTTTCAGAAGATTGTAACTGTGCATTCACCATTTATAGAATTTATTGCAGGATAATCACAGATTTTGTGTAAATGGTGGATGTGGCACTATGTTTAAAATCCTAACGTTAGAATCTCGGATAATAATAGCTTTACGTTAGTAAAGTAGAGCTAAGGTCTCTTCATATGGTTTCTGAGATATCCAGCAAAACGTTGTAAGTGAATTTTAGGGGATATTCTGATTTGGCACACCCTGTACATCATGTCGGTTTCGAAATATCTATTTGAATGCTTAAATCTGAATTTTCGACGAAATTTGAATTTTGGACACACCCTGTATATGCTGATCACTTCTACACTTTTTCTGTCCCTGTATATCACGTAGTTTTCGAGATATCTATTAAAACGTTAAATGTTATTTTTTGGTAAAATTTTAATTTAAGACACCCCCTGTATATGCTAATCACTTCAACACGTTTTTGTTTTTGTATTTTATGTGGTTTTCGCGATATCTAGCTAAACGTTGAAAATTAGTTTTAGGGGAAATTTTAATTTGACACACCCTGTATATCCCAATTACTGTAATATGTTTGGCATTCCTGTATATCATAGAGTTTTCGAAATATGTATCTATTAAAATGTCTGAATTTTAGGCGAAATGCAAATTTGGGACACCCCCTGTATATATTAATCAATCAAACACTTGTTTCATTTCAGATACTATATGCTAAGCACTTTAGCACAATTTCTGTGTCTGTATATCATATAGTTTTCAACATATCTATTGAAACCTTAAAATGCGAATTTCCGGGGAAATTCAAATTTCAGACACACGGTATATATTAATTGTTTAAACGTGTTTGCCGTCTTTCTATATTGTGTAATTTCCGAAATATCCATTAAAATGTTGAAATTTGAATTTTCGGTGAATTTTTAATTTCAAATCCACCCCTGTGCATGGTAATTACGGCAACATTATTTCCGTTTTCAAGTGTCCAGCGTTGGACGACGCGACCTCTCATTACCCTGTAGTAGACGGCACAGTCGGTAAAATGTCGGTAATGTAGGCCGACCACAACTGATGACGCTCATAAGATGCAACTGACTGTGGAGGGAGAAGTCAGTGACATTTCGATGAAATCCGATACATTTTTGGATAATTTTCAATATCCTGAGTAAAATTGATGAAATCGGGCTGCGGAAAAACATCTAACTATTAAGGAAACCCTGAATTTTTATTGCGCGTAAGAAAAAGTGGATTATGTTGTGTGACGAATAAGATGTACGTCGGTTTTCCGAATTTCGTATGGATTTGCAAGGGACCTCATGGATTTTACGTAGTGATTGTTGGAAAAATAGCTGTATTTTGTGGAAAGTGTGTGTCGGTATGGAAAGCTCAGCTCAAAACTTGACTTGTACGCTGAGTAGTATTCGTTTTCTGTATAAATATATGAGTGAATTTTACGAAATAAGGAAACCGACACACGTCCGCGGTCCGTTTCCGTGTAGCCAAGTTTTTTCGAAATGTCTCCGAAACGGTTTGAGTGATCTTTAGAAACTTTTCGAATTTGACTAATGTGCAATCTCCTCTTCACCCGGCGGTTTTCCGTTAGTCGGTCGAATTATCCGTGCAGCTCTGTCGAAATACGTGGTTGACACCGGTTTTATCGGTCTGATTTGAAAAATTTCACTATACATTTATCGAATTTTCTGGAAAGCCGAAAAGGATAGAAGTATCGGTCCCTGTGTGTCGTAAACACCGTTTCGTGAAGAAAAAAAGACGATGAAAAATTTGCTCGGTCAGAATCGCGAAATACGAAATATCGGACTGGAAAGTGCGCGACGTCACAGAAAGTGTCATTTTTTAGAAAAAATCGATAAAATTTTAAACGGTCATAAATGGAAAACGGTGCCACCTACCGACCCGAATTTATATTTACCAACGTGCCCCGTTCATCCAGAATCATGGGAAAAATCGGGGAAATTTGTAAAGACGACCGTGTAGGCTGTGATAGAGCGAATGCGCAAAAACGACGTTTCGAGCACCGAAATCGGCCTACTTTGAGGAACTTTGAAGACCGTTTCCGGGAAAAGGGAGCGTTTTTCGAAACAAAATACTTTTTTACGATCTGTAGTGCTCGTCGAAAGATATCCTTTGCGATAGTTTCTGAACGAATCGAAAAACCGCGAATAGGAAATTTTCGCGATTTACGAATTTTATCAAGCAAAGATACGCGTTTACGCCAAACCGTTACGCGTAGCCACATATAAATGGTACATAATTGTTTTAAACCATCTGTAAACTGCGCGTTCTCCACTCGTATCACAACATAAACAAGAAATCTAGCTTTGACACATTGCAACGGAAGTCTTATTCACTATCCCTGTGACTATAAGATTTGGTCAATACATCTTGAAACGTGAACTTGAATAAAAGCTTTGAAAAAGGGCATCAGCTATAGAGAGTCTTTGATTTGACCCTACTCTCAGCATTCCAGGCACGCGTTCAACAGTACGCTTTGGCCGCTGGGCTGACTTTTCTTTTCTTCTGATAATAATGATATTTCGTACCTTTTAGGACCCTGCTTCTCTTTCCATGTCAAAGTATGTCGATCAATATTTGCACAATACTTGCCCGATGGACATCAATGCCCATTGGAAGTAGATTGATACTTGCGAACGCATACAAGTCGTCCGAGTGTCTAGGTACCGTTTTGCCTCGGAATGGTGTGTTTTGACTTGATAAGTAGGAAGGTAGACGAGCAAATTCGATGGTTTCTTAAAGCGTGGGAAGCAGTATATTTTCTGAATTGCCGTAATTCGTTTTACCTCCCACCTCAATAGATAAGAAAGCATTGATATGATGAAAATTGAGTCGTGTATATAGTGTAGCGTATCGTATTCTGTTACCTGAAGTATCATTCTTTGTTTTAATGATCTTATAATCTTAGAGTGTCCCCTCGACGCATTAATTCTGCTCTTTATATGAAGGGGCGAGTAAAAAATTACCTTTTTGTTCTTCGTTGGTGTTTTTTTAGATTCTTTTGGTAGAGTTCTAATAATCGGTATGCGATTGTTTGGTAATAAGTCAGGTTATTAGGAATACAATGTGATGGAGAAAAAAATCAGTGTTTAACTACACCCTATGATCAAAAGCTATTAATTATATAATAAAAATGAGGTTTGTCATGTCAAAGTTTTTGAACACCCAACAAATCATTTTTCAACTATGCTGGTTATAGTTTGACTATCAGAAAATATGAAATAAATGAGGTTTGGAGAAGTTTTGATATTTTTTTGGTTTTTTGCCTATTACTCCTCCTAGTGCACAGAAGCAGGTGGACGACTACACATTCTGATAAAAATCCAAGGATGGAGAGAGACAATACCAGAAGTCTACAAATTAGCATACATATGTATAAGCCCATGTCTTTACTCTCTGATTATTCATGCTTCCTCATGAAGCATCTTTTTGCCGTAATACGAATATTTATTGCCACCTTCGATAAACCTAATTTGTAATAATATCGAGGAATTCCGTGCAAGAAATTTCATAAAGATATCATGGTGGCTTCCATCATCTCAATGAATAAGTTCGTTGAGACAATGACTTCAATCATGTAGATTGTAAATGCTCTTACTTCGTAAAACTCTTCCATCATGAGAGAGATAAAAAGCTTGTATAAGTAACACACACTTTCACAAACAAAACTCTTTTTCTTTCAGTGACGCGTTTCGATTTATATTTAAATAATCGTCGGACTGTCAGATTTGAAAATAAATCGAAACGCGTCACTGAATGAAAAAGATTTTTCTTTGTGAAACTAAGTGTTGAGAACACAATTTTTGCTTCCTTCTCAGATTCCAAATGGGTTTTTTGTTGTTGTTGCTTAGGGATTACATTGCAATATTTCGTATTTCGTTGTTCTATCCTGACAATGCGTTATGTTTCTAATGTAATTTATTTTGAATCTATCCATAATGCAAATTGCATCATCCGGATTTTCAAAATTGTTTGAGAAGCTGCTACTTAAAAGACTTAAGAAGCCACTTATTGAAAATAATGGTTTGATCCCTGATTATCAATTCGGATTCAGAGCTAAGCACTCCAGCATTGATCAATTTCATCGCATCACGAACATCATAGAATTAGCTTTGGAGGAAAAAGGATATTGCACTGCATTATTTCTAGAAGTCGCACAGGCCTTTGACAAAGTCTGGCATGAAGGACTCATTAACAAATTAAAAAAACATCTTCCTAACCAATACGCAGAAGTTATCAGGTCATATATTTCTGATAGAGCTTCCAGAGTCAAGCAAGAAAATGAGTATTCTGACCTGGGCCCAATATTATACCTATTGTATATTTGTGATATTCCAACGATGGGGGATGAAACGGTTGCAACCTTTGCAGACGACACAGCTTTGATTGCAACTGACAAAAATCTTGCTTTGTCTACTAACAAAATTCAGACAGCTGCCAACGAATTAGTGACTTGGTCACAGAAGTGGAAAATCAAACTAAATGAATTTAAATCGATCCATGTCTGCTTTTCTAACCGAAGACAGATAAATCCTCCTTCAATAACCGTTAATGGGACCACCTCACCACGAGAAGCTAACGCTAAGTACTTAGGTATGACCCTTGACACAAGACTGAAATGGAAACATCACATCAAAAAAAGCGAAAACTCAACCTTCGTTACAAACAATACTACTAGTTATTGGGAAGATCCTCAAAACAGTCCGTCTATAACAAATCATGATCTATAATCAGATTCTTTAACCCGTTTGGCTCTACGGTTGTCAACTGTGGGGTTGTTCGAAAGATTCTAACATCAAGATTATACAAAGGTTCCAAAATAAAGTTAAGCTATTGCTAATGCCTCTTGGTACAATCGTAATAAGGATATTCATCGCGATTTGAATATACCTCTGGTAGTCGACGAGATCAAGAGAATGGCGGCCAGGCATAAAGAAAGGCTCCATCACCACCCAAACGCAGAAGCTCTTCAGCTGCTGGACAACCACAACGCTGTCCGACGATTGAAGAGAACCAAGCCATACGAATTAGTGTAGTGCTTTGGTGCTGAGAGCAGAGCATGTGTACGAATTCGTAGTTATAGTGTTAATGTGATCTAAAGGACATCGATGGATTTACTTTAGGGATCAGTATTACATTGTAAGAATTCAAAGGAAAATTAATGGTTGATCAGTTTGATCAGTTTTAATATGAAGGCATTATGCCGCCCTAAAATAACAAAAAAATCCGCATTTTCATAGTAAACGATATCAAAATGTCATTAAAATTTCAGATTAATTTCGTTTTTCAATTTTTTTACTTTCATAACGGTTGCTGTAGCATTTCTCCAGGTACTCTTATATAGTTTAAATTAGCGAGTATCTCCAATAATAACCATTTTCTGTTATACCATCTATCGTTGAAAGTATTTTCCAGCACTGAGTATTAACTTTTGGTGACAAATTCTGTGATCCATCAGTAATATCTTTAATACCTACATTAAGTTGCGTTTGAAACTACGCTACAAGTCCGTATAAGTATCACAATGTGATTTCATCTGTTCATCTACAGCGTTTACTATACTGTTAGAAAGAGAAAACGCCATCTGCTGTTGGTTTCCGATAAATGTATTCATTCCAACTCGACGTGAATACTCCAAAGTACGGATATGAACCTAATCTGAATTTTAAGGATGAACATCGTACGAGTACAAAAATGAGAGCGACACTGAGAGAACGCAAGAATATAGTTCTCTGTAGGCAGATATGATTTTTTGCCCGAGGCACATGAATATGTAAAAGTGTGCAGGTCGTCCCAGCTCGTCATAGGCGGCCTAGGCAGCATTGAAAAAATGCGCGTTCAGTGAGCGCATGCAGAGCCGCTCTCTGCTGCTCTTCAACTATTGATCGCAGTGCAACTGTTTTGATGGCGTTGTGTCAGCTCAGCGTTTAATATACGTACACACCACTTGTGTTCCATTATCATGGAGTGGTTTCAAGAATCGCGAGCGATATTAAAATGCTTCGAGAGGATGTCTACTGAAATGTATGTATACAGGGCAGTCCCTGAGAGAAGTTTCATCGTAACTTCCTAGGTCTGTTTGTTACGATAGGGCTAGGGTAGAGATTACGTCTGTGTAATGCACACTGTTAAAGGTTTGTTCCAACATGCGATTATAGCACCCTGTATTGTCACATGCGTGCGCAGGTCGATTCAAATCTACCAGCACCGATTGCAACTTTAGTAGATAAAAAATACAATATTCATTCGTTTTATAAATTTTCCAATAATTACATGGTTTGTCAGAAATGCTTTTCTTCTCATGAAATCACAAAAGACGTAATTATTGGGAGTCCTTCAAATTTATTATAGCCAATGTTCAAAATATATAATACAAGCATATCTTATGCGTTACATCATATTTTACAATATGTTGGGAGCTTCTCGATTGAAATCCAGCACTTCTGGCATAATGAGCAGGGCAGCTATGATGTTGGAACCACATACTCGCCCTTTCTTAAAGCGGTATATCATCTATTAGCTCTGGTAAATGGTATTGTAGAAAGTCTCGCGATTTTGCCCATCCAATATTCCTTCCATAAAATATGGACCGATCAACCTGTCATCATAAGAACAAATTTTTTATTTTTCAAATACTTCAGTCGAAATCGGATTAAAAAAAATTGTGATTGAAAGGTATTTGTTTTTTTCATAAAGATTGAGATTTTGCATTAAAAAATATATGTCCCCATAAAAAATTATCGTTGAGAAAAACCAATGTCGAAAATAAAAGTCAATATTAACTCTCCTCCATAACACCCCAGAATTTTCATTGAACGTTTTCATACAAAAAACTCACCGTTTTCGCGTTATACGGCTATCTCAACTTAAATGGAACACCCGGTATAAGATTTGCAATGAAACCGTTAACTTTCTGCAAAAATCATAACTGACGTTTTGAGTATCGGTCGCGTTTAATTTTACATACAAAAGCTTCGACTAGTACAAAAATTACATTTAGTTCGTCATTTTTTTCTCGCATCAAATCAATAAGTTTGCGGATGTTTCAAAAGCAAACGCCTCACTATGTGCAACTCTGATGATTGGACTAAAAGTGTATCAGTGTTATAAATGTGCAAGAATGCTGCAATCGATTGGTAGTCAACGGAACTGAAGACCATTCATGTGGATTTGTAAATAAATTAGGGAGGTTCGAGTTAATGGGCGTTCTAATGAGTATTTTAGTGTGTTTCGAATGTGGGTGATTGAGATTTGTTGTTATGGCGTTATCACGTGATAATCATCGCAAATAGGTCCAGTGGTGCAGTTTTACGAGAACCTCAGTGCAATTTTTTTGTCTATAATAATCAGAACTATATAGATTGTCGATCTTGTTTTTTGGTCAAGCTTTCCTATTAGTAAATCAAAAAGTAAACATGTTTGGCGAATACTATTCAAAGTTGTAGAAATGAAAATGTCAATTCGTTGTTCCAGTATATCTAATACAGCGTTTCCCAAACTTTTTCGATGTCGGAGCTCTATAATATCGGATATAATATGACGGAACCCCGGGAACCCGAGAGGCTCGATGGTAAGAAAAATTTCTCTCCAAAAAATGGTAGGGGTATATATATATATATATATATATATATATATATACTGACAATTCTGAAAGTTGCAGAAGGGTATTTCGCAATTTTGTACAATCGACAAATTGTCGGTTGAATCAGCTTGGAAAACAGGGTTTTGCAATTATTCATAAGCCGGAAAAATATATTTATTTCATCATAAAACATAATATCTATGATGAATGCATATAGAGTTTGGTCGTTTGAAGGAGATATCGTCAGTAATGCAAGTCAAAAAAACAATTCAGAGCATATACAAGTGTAAAGCGCCCGTCTTATTCAAATTTGTCGGCCCGTTTTTTCCATAGATTTTTTCATTCGGATGAGCTTGTGTTTCACGAATCAACGTCCTAATTCATATCTTAATTTTTAGAAATTCTGACGATGCATTCAAATTAAAGCGAAACACGTCTCATATTTGAGACTTTCATCCATGAATCCTAGTGGAATAATCACAGAACTTTATCTGACTTATTATGGTCTTGAGAATCATGATGTGCATGTTTTAAGTTGTATCATTCAGCAAATCAATACTCTTGGTTGCATTTTGTTCGATTCTTAAGTATCACCACCTTGCTAGACGATCCTAAGGCTGGAGATAGGATAGAATATCATGCATACCTCTATGAACCTAGCTATAACCTCATTAATGTGATAGTGGTTCTACGCGAGAATGGGTTAAATATTGAATTTAGTAGAAATATATATTTTTCATTTTGATTCACTATTGGCTCTAAGATTTGTATGAGATAGATAATTCTGTCTGTGTCTCTTATAGTCGGCAAGGCGCTATTCACATATATCTAGTAGTCATGTATTGTCGGCTTAATTATATTGGTATGTTGATAAAGAGTTAAATCAATTTAAATCAGATGTTTCTGTGTACACACACGCAGTCGTTCATGCAAACTTCATAAAAAGGGATACCCTACGAATACGGTCATTACCACCATGAAATTGGATGCTTTTACCTTTCCTCTTTTTCTTCGGCTACTCCAAATGAAAAATTTACGAGGCGCATTGTTACCGTTTTTTTTTCTGTGTCGCTTTGTCGTCGTTCTGTATCCCAAGTCCCATCTGTTCACGGGCTCTCTGTTTTAGGGGGAAGAGGGACTGCTCCCTTGGAAATACGCCTCATTTACATTAATGGCTAAACTTTGAATAGAGTATATCTTTTCATTTTCAGTTACTTTTCTGGAATTTTCCTACCTAAAAGCAACATTTATATACGATCAGCCGAACGAGTTTTATTTCGAGCATTTTTATTGTACATGATAAACTTTGCAACTGTAATTCAATTGCTGACACTGACCTATGACGAGTAAGCTGTTTGGCTACACTATCATTCATAATCTATGTATAGGGTGTAAATCGGTAGGCAAATCAATACTCATCGGTTTTATCCAACGACAATAGAACAACTGAAGACGTGGCATCTCATTCATAAATTCATTTATGTCTATAGTCAAACATGACTTTGGGCAATGGGACCAGCGGGGAGAGGGGAAGGTGGCAAGATGGCCGCTTGATGGAGACCGTAATTTCTGTTTGTAAACATCGATGACATTTGGATGAATCACAATTATACTTACTGATGGAAGGTTACAGCTGCAGCTTCAGCCTGGGTGCTGAAAAGCTTACACACATAACAATATATCATCATTCTGGCAACAATAAGCAAAATTCAAACCAGATCAAACAGAGAAAATGAACAAAAGCTACGATGTCTGATTCGAACGCTCACGTCAAAATTCAAAGCGGTTGACAGTGACCTGACGTAGACGGTTGACGGTTTGGTTTTTTCAAATGCCGACAGACGTCGAATTTGCAAAATATGAATGAAAAATGATACGTAGCGGCTAGTAGCAGTCAGAATTTACTATAAAGCCATGTTGCCAGCTAGTGTGTGAGGTGTGATTAACATTGCAGGTTTGTTCTAAATTATGAAGTTATTTTTAACTTTCCTTACTATTCAATGGCTAAGATATTCATTGTAGAACATATTCATGAGATCTTGTGATCTAGCTATATAGAAAAATTATTGTTATTGTAATCCTTTGGTGGATTCTGGCAACTGTGCACCAATGTCTGACGAAAGTTTTTGTAAACATACGAGGTCTAACAGTGTTCTATCGTCGTTGTTGTTATTCCTATGTACATATGTATGTGTTGATTGTGGAGACCGGTCCTGGGGCAGTCTGCGCAGCTATAGTGGTACGATAGATAACGGGTGGCGGGAGGCGAATTCAGAGTAGAGTAAATACGTGATTACTTACATTGTTCATCTGTTATTAGTTGTTATATATTAAACATTGTAATAAATTTGTTTGTGCTAAAGTGTTGTTCTGTAGCTGAACCACAAAGCCAGGATAGCATAATTGGCGACGAGGATGGGATGACCCCGAGGACTAACAGTTAGGATATAAGGTAAAAGTGAAATGTTTAAATCTAATTTCCTGTTACAGACAAGGTCACTGCACTGTCGTACTTCTGCTGAGAATGCTACCATTAGGATGGCAAATATCTCCGCCTGAAAAACTGACGCATTGCTTTCAAGCGCTATGTCTTTACCTTCCAGGCACATCTCCGCACCACTGGATCCCATCTCTTTCGAACGAGATCCGTCGGTATAGCATACTATACTTTGGGGCGGCAATCCTAACTTCCCTCCTGCCTACTCTTTCCTAGTGAGGACAGCAAGTGAGAATCTCCTATCGAATCTTATCATATCGTTGGCCCTTGCCTAACTGAGTGAGGAAATGGGGAGGTTGCTTTCCACCACCTCCTCAATCCTGGCGTGGCCCACCAACGGAGCGGACGCAGTTCACGAACCCCCATCGCCCATTCTCAGGTGGGCCGCCATGGCGAAGACAACACATATAAAGATAACAGTATTTTTTAGCTTTAAACTATACCTTAATCTAGATAATACGAAAAGCTGTATCACCAAGTTATGTACATACTACTTTGTTGGAATTTCAATCTTTGTCCTTCTAAAAGTTATCAAAGCTACGTGTATGACCTCATCCATTGCTGCTGCTTGCGAATTAACAGACTCGTCAGTCGATACGAAGCGAGGAGGAAATGAATGCTAAACAGACACATTTTGCTCGACTCGGAAATGCTGATGTAAAGAATGTCGCACAGAAGAGACGGGCATGGTGCTTTCCGGGGTTCGATGACTGCTGTTCAAATATCGAGAGATAGTGAGTGGTTTGAACAATGGTGGAAAATCCCTCTTCATCATGGTGTACGATGGATACTGGAACGTTGAATCACAACAATAGTTTTTATGATTCATAACAAGTGGATCAACAATATTCAGTAACCGTACAATATGATAAAAAACTGTCTGTCAAATAGAATTGGATTACTTCAGTAGTACTCAGATAGATCCTGATCTATTAATGGAAAATAAGGTGTGAATGAGATAGGATCTCACTTCCCGCGCAGTGATATTAGCTTAAAATTGTGAATGCGTGAAGCTCACACCACCCAAACCTCCTTCAAAATGTCATCCTCTCCTAAACAAATTTTATTACGATCAAGCAAATCTTAGATGTCCAAAATCGAAATTGAACATTTGTTTAAATATTTTTAGGTATTTCATTATTTCGCCGCCACTGGAATAATGATAAAAAATATGACGTTTGCTCGTCTTCGCGATATTTTAACAAGTTCTACGAGTAAACTATAACGTCATTTGTCCTTGTTAGCGTTATCTGTTGGAAAATTTGATCAATATTAGTTTCGTAGTTATTGATTTATAGAGAATCAAGGATTATCTGACGACAGATAGACAGGAAGTTGGATGGTGAAAAGTACTTTCTTGTTTTGAATAATTATTTTAGCTTTCTCCTACCATCTGTTGCATTCGACGTGTATGTGTCTAGATATATGTATATCTCCAGTAACTCTGATTCTCACAAGCCTTGGCCTTGGTAGAGGTTGTTTCTATATTAGAACTGGGTGCTCATTTCAGTGCCTCTTGTCAGACATACTTAAAAGTATTGCACTGTACTGTGTGTCTTCAGCATCACTAATATCTCTTGACACGTCGTCGCTGATATCTTCTTTTCTCACACTTACTTAGATACATCTTTTACTCTAGATACTTGTGTGTCACAATAGCAGCAGATTGATTCTGTTGGAACAAAGGGCATGTGGAGTAGGAATACTGTTCAGATCTTGTAGGAAGGAGAAACTTTATGAAAAAAACAGGTGCCACTATGTATTTTAATCGTGAAAAAAATTAGCAAAAACTTATTTCCGTCGGTTTCTATGTCTGTGTCTGTTGCCGTATATTCGGATTATCTTGAACCATCTATTACTTGGAAAAAACTGTTGTTTGACGTTTCACAGGCATCTGTATATTAACAAATCATTTGGAGGGGGATTTGACGTGGTGGAGAGGAGCAGAGCAGGAAATTTCGAATTTTTTGACGTCGGTTTCCATTGTTTTAAATAAATCTAAGTTATTCAATGTTTTACAAGGTGTATGGCACTTTAGGGCTTCCAATTAGTTGTTCTCTGAGGTGGGTTCAATTATTCCGGTTACAACATTTTAACTGAATAAGAGTCATTAAAAGTTGGTCAGTAAGCTAGTTAGTTATCATCCAAAATATAGCGTCAAGTAGGTTCTCACTGTATTTCTCAGGTTTCTGGATATTTGTATGGGATTTTATAGAACTGTTAATCCACTAGAAGTCAATTTTGGAGATATTGGATACTTTGATATGCTCGAGAATTATGGAAGAATTGTTTTTGCAGCATTTAATATCTATTGATATAACTCCAAATGCTGAACAGGTACAAAATCTGATCTACATCCTTATTTCAAAACTGATACCATCAACCTGAATAAACTCATTTTTTAACAAGGAAGAAAGACCTCAATAAATTCATCTACAAAAGCTCCTCGGGGATGTCGTAGGTTACGAATACATTCTTTGAATTGGCAGCAATGACATGAGCTTCTCCAAATGTCTGGACAAGCTTACTGCATAGCTGTTAAGTCAGCTGGAGGATCCAAACTAGTTTTTTGAAAACTACATGAACTTTAATTGCTGATATGTTTTGATCAAGCCAGACATATGCAAGTACATAATAGTTATCATTTCAGCAACTTTCAATGGAAATTCTTCAGTGTAGATAATTATGAGTTCATATAACAACATTCATCGAAGTGTCAATTATTTGACTTAACTTGATTTTGCTGGTTGAATTTGATACAAAGATACAAAGGGTTGGGTGGTTTCAGTGTTTTTAATGACATCTCACCAAAAATAGTTTCACAGTGTTTCGTATGAGTAGTAGAGTATCAGATGACGAAAGCGAATTTAACACTGACAAATTACCAATCAATAAGGTAGGCTAGTGGATATGTTGCTTCATTAGAAAACCCCGCCGACAAATGAATATAGAAAATAGAGATTTGACTAACACTTCTTCGGACTAGCATTGCCTTGAATTTTGCGATTCACAATCTTCCTATTGATTTGGTATCTTCAATCGATATGTTATTAACGAGAAATTCTCATGACAACGGGAGACCGAAACAGTGCTATTGAAGCACCTGCATTCTCTATGAATATTAGAAAACAAAACAGATCTTCAAAATTTAACACCGCTCGAGACGATTTTTGGGTATGTTTTAAAAATTAAATTTTTTTCATTCACAAAAAAGATAAAACGAAAAATATATTTTTTTGGCCAAAGTTTGATGTTGTGGGAACAACAGCAAAATTTTTAATTTCTAGAATTTTAGTGAAAAAATATAATTTTGCTATATGTCTGAGTACCGTTTGTTCAAAACGATGATTAATAAGAACCTTGAAATGGAAACTGTGAAACAAGTTGAAAATAAATATTTATCGTTTTTATATTTTATGTAAGAGATTTCTCGTATAAAACCCCAAATGCAATCTCCCTTCACATTGTCCTTGTATTGCCCTCAATAACTTCATTTAAAGTCTATGTGGGCATGATGAAAATGTCTCACTCATAATATTGTCTTTGAAAACATATTTCAAAATTTTATCTGTATTAAAACAGAAACCCTATTCTTTTTGTCGACCGATGCATTAGAAAAATAGCAATAAAACATCAAAATTGATACCATCCGATCTTTAAACTTCTTAGTGAATTTATCACAACATCATTCAAAAGACTGCTTATGTGATTAAGGATTTTATTGTGGCTTTATTCGTGATGGTCTAAATCTATCGGATCTTCTATTGTGCTTGTTAATAACCTCTAGTTTTTGCGAAACATCTTCAACATTTATAGTTTTCTACCCAAACACCACCTGCAGAATGAATTTTTATTAATACAACCTAAGGACCATCTAGGAGAATTATACAATGTTTTTTAGTAAAAAAATGTCTCTGTTTATCCCCTAGACTAATAGAGTTTCGGTGAACATTTTCCACACATCACCTTGTTTTAAATCCTAGTTGTGTGGTAATTTCTTTCTCAGTGCTATGACAGCTGATATTACGGTATTTGAAATAGTGCATTTGTTAAATTTCCACAAAAAATTAATGATTTTACCAAACGTGGAAGCCACAGCTCTGCGTTCAATGGATAGAAATAATTTGCGTGGATGCGACAAAAATGTACAAATGGAAAACGCAATCATTTATTTAACGGTTTCAATTCCCAGTGCCAGTGCTATCAGTTTACTTTTCATGCATAAGCGTATTAATTTTAATCGCCAACGTTTTCGAATTTGAGATAATAGAAAATGCTTTATGATGTCTGCATCATGGAAATGTTTGACACTCATTTACCTGAGTCTGTCAGTGTCAGTATGTCTGTCAGTCTGTCTGTTGTTCTCTGTTGGTCTGATTTTGTTATCGCTGAGAACCGGTCCGGTGTATTGCTTTTGATAATGTTTGGAAGCTATATGTTGTGGAGTTTTAGTCGATGGTGCTGCAATATTTCAAGTAATCTGTAATTGTCGACAAAAGACAAACATTAACAACTATTCTGAAACTTTGTTTTTATTTTTCAAAAAAAAAATTCCATGTTTCCTTTATTTTGTATATTACTTAAATCAATTTAAGATGAAGCAAAAACATTTGAAGGAGGCTCGGGATTGTCAAAATTCAACGTTCATCATTTGGAATTGTTTTAAAGCAACCTTAGATGTTTATAAAAACAAGTAAAAGTTATGACAATTATATATCAATTCAACGAATTTCGTGATTATGTCCCTTAACATTTTTGGGCTAACCAGGTTCAAAGTGTCATTCCCTTCAAACAACAGAATCCAAACAGCCAACTGCGGAACGTTCAAAAATACTATACTACATCCTCGCTCAAAGAACATACATGCATGTTTTTTACTTACATCAATTTACTAGGGGACTTCATAAAATTCAGTCCATAGTTCATGATAACAGGAAATATTTTCGATTGAATATGGATATTCTAACAGCGTCGAAAGTGCTTACACAATTTGGTTGATTTCGTTTCTAAATTCGGCTTGTTACATGGCATGATTAGTAAAATGGTAGCGGTTTCGTGTGCCTGTGAGGAGTGTCACTATGCAGCAGCTCAATTTCCCATTATATAATTCCACGTGAACCGTGCAAGAGATGCCCTCTCACCGTAAAATAGCAATTAATTCGTGATAATAATCCCCCTTCTCAGCCGCCCCCCACTGGCACTGTGTACCAGCAGTAGCATAAGCTCTTTGTTCGGGCCACTCGAGCGTCGACGGGCGTACCGGTCTATTGTCTTGACGGTAAGACGATGAGGAGGACGACGACGACGCCATCTGTGAACTACGTACGGTCAGCACTCCCTCAAGAGGTCTCCAGCAAGCGCGTAATCCGTGCTCTTGAAGACCGGCGACGGCTGGAGAGGTGGGGTAGTTCATGTCTCAGGCGTAACGAGAAAAGTCTATCGTATCTGTGGATGAACAGCGCGTTGGATAAGTCAAAGATGACATGTCAATAGACATATGTCAATGTCAATCAATAGTGATGTTGAGTAAAAAGGTATATAAAAGAGCAATTCATAAAATTCGTTATTGAACATAAAAATAAAACTAAAATCTTGGATATTACAAGGTATTACATCTTGACGGATACCTGCAAAAATAAAACTCATATTAAAGAACACGCATGGGATACAAGACAATAAACGAGCACAGTGAACTTCATTTCATGTTTAGGTTGCAGCAAGACTAGTAGCGTTGAACTATTAGAACGCTCGTAGTATTGAGCACTTTGAATTTTCCTGCAGGGCGTTTGAGGAGAAAGTGAAAGTCACGTACAACGGAGAAAAAATATCAGAAATTCGAGTGATGGAGAAAAATATCAACTGTCAAAGTTGTTCGACTTTCTACTGTTCTTATAATGTTGACTTTTGACCCTGAACATGAGTCTCAAATCATTTGAAAATCAAATTCATCTATCCAACTAATTTTTTATGCAGGATAAGACTAAAGCGAAGATGGTGTGGTGTTCGAATGTGTTACAGTGTGCTATTAAATTCTAACGTGATACTAAGGTCTAACTTAAACGACATATACGATCAAAAGTTTGATTTCGGACTTCCATTGTCTATAAAATTTTGTCGTGATACTCAAAATTTTATAGACAATGGAAGTCCGAAATCAAACTTTTGATAAATCCACCTTGTCTACAAGTTTCAAACAACCGACATATAACCTGCAATATATCTCTATCTTCGTGCATTGTTAAAATAAGATATATATTATATATTTCTAAATATTTATTTGGCCTTGAAACAGTTAACTGTAAAGGTCTTGACTCAAATCGGATTGAGGGTTACGAGCAAATAATTAAGTTTGTTGTTGAGGTTTCGGATTGTTTCACCTTTTTACCCATCCTCTGTTATCTATTGAAAAATCGTTACGTCAGTATTCTAAGAAAGCTTATGAGTCTTATATTAGTCAGTAATTACTTTAGTTCACTGAGTAAAACGAATGTTATGGAAATAAATGTATGCCTAATGAATTTGTATTCTTAAAATGGAAGTAACAGTACTTTACCTTGTCATGTAAATATTGTTGTACACTCTATTGTAGAAGGCGTAAGTCTTACTTTTGGGTAACAATGTGAATTGTTGTCATTTTGAATTCCTTCCAGCAACAAACTTGATTCATTAGACAGATATTCCAAAGTATTTAAGTTTTGATTGCATAACAAACTCGATATGTTACTACAACATGTTGTCTTTACTTTTTACGTTTCCTCCTCAACTTCACAGTATGCTGTGTGTTGTACATTGCAGCTGATTTTGAAGGTATTCATCACAATAAATCAAGTGATAGCTATTTATGCATATATTTTTTTATTAAATAATTAGTACATCAAATAGTATGAATATTTTCTAATAATGAACAAACTTTTCACAGACATTTTCTCCATTTCCTCTAAATGTGAACGGCTCAGGCTACGCTCCTATACACCGCCACCAGGTTTTATGCCAATAGTGCCTCCTTTATATCGTCGACTGCTGTGAGCTTGTGAGGTATGTTGTATTGACGGCGTTATCACCCGTTTCTAAACAGATTCCGCCAGCGTGCGTATTTCCTGCCTTTGCAGCGCGTTTTATTCCCGACACCTTTTTGACGTCTCTGCAAGATTGATATCCCTTATAATCGACAGTGGGGTAGATGAGATAATCACTGAACGTCTTTCCGTTAATCACTGGAAAGAATTGTGGTGACAATGGATGTACATGGATTTATACGCGTCTCCGAATGAGAAATATATACGAAAGTACCAATTAGATAGATAATACAGATGTAGGAAGCAACTAATTCAATATCGGAATTGAAATTGCATTTCTTTGGCGTTTCGAATACTCGACAGCCACAAAGCCCTATACTTCCAGCTAGAACATTGACGTAAAATCATGTATTTCTGACGTTGAAAATTGCAGCCAGTTAAACCATCGGGGAACAAAGTCCCCGCCAGCTCATCCCACAACGCCGAGGTTCTCCAAAAGAACGACTTTAGGAACAAGCCTATTCGAGGCGTTGTAAGCTGGACCTGGTGAGGATCGGCTGATGAGCTGCTCTAGTATTTGCTGTACTGGCTACTTTTGGAGTTATTATTCGAGGCAGCTTGGTCAAACATCTGCGATGATATGTATAGAATAGGGACAGCTCAACTATCCTCCTTCGGTATTCCAGATTGTGGAGGTCGTTTGTAAGGTCGGGAGCATCTACTAGACATATTGCTCGCTTCTGGATTGTTTCCAGAAGCTTAAGGGAGTGCTTTGGGGTGCATTTCCTATACATGCGAGCAATACTTTAGCGATGGTCAGATTGAGGTTCATTCCCGGAAGCTTGATGGAACATGATTCAAGTAATGAGTGTCCTTCTACCGCCAACTTCTTTTTTCAGGGTTGTTGTCTGAGTCTCCTGCGAGTTAAACTGAACTCAGTTTGGTATATACCCTTTCCATAATTATCTCAATGTCCTCATTGATCTGCCCTCGCCAAAATACAATATCTCCGGAGGGTAGTGGTTCCATGGTTCCATGCAGGAAATAATGGTGCTGTTATCAGTGAAGCTGTAGATAGGATTAGATGGTATTTCCAACAAATCGTTGATGTACAGCAAGAAGAGCGTTGGAGAAAGGAAAGATACTTGAGACATACGCCCATTAGGCAGCAAGCTTGATCAAAAGTATCTCATGTCACACCCTATCGAAAGCCTTCGATATATCGAGTGCGATGACTCAAGACTATCCATGAAGCTCTACATTATGTGTAATGTAGGAGTGTAAAGTGAAAGCATATTTTCGTTCAGTTTTAGAATTAACTAGAGGAAATCGTAATATTCATTATACCAGATAACTATATCTCAGAGGAAAAAATACTTTTATTGAGTAAGGAAAGTACCGAGTAGTCTACTTTAGAATATTTCTCATACTAAGATTTTGACTACTGAAATATATCAAGTTATGGAATGTATTAAAAAGATTGAAATAGCTTAAGGAATAAAATATCTTAAAACGTGAAATATCTTAAAAAACTAAATTAAAAGCTTAAGGAATAAAATATCTCAAAACGTGAAATATCTTAAAAAACTAAATTAAAAGCTCAAGGAATAAAATATCTTACAACGTGAAATATCTTAAAAAACTAAATTAAAAGCTTAAGGAATAAAATATCTCAAAACGTGAAATATCTTAAAAAACTAAATTAAAAGCTCAAGGAATAAAATATCTTACAACGTGAAATATCTTAAAAAACTAAATTGTCTATCACATGAAATATCTTAAGAACATTTTGACGGCGATGGTTAAGGTTTTGTAGGGGTTTCCCTTAACACTAGTGTAAATGCAGTCGCCATAAAAATATGTTCTCTAAGACATACACAACAAATGAAAACATAATTGAATAGAAAAATAACTAGACAGGATAGATAGTATGCTCGTTTTAAGAGCTCTAGTTTTGTATCCCTGATAGGACTAGTTAGTTAGTTGGCAAGTAGTCTGGATAGCCTTGTTAGCAGTCAAATCTGACAGAACGACGATGAGTTTAATAAAAATCGAAACGCGTTACTAAAAGAAAGAGTTTTATTTGTTAAACTTTGTGATAATAGCACAACTTTGTTATCTACATGATGGAAGAGTTTCACCAAGTAAGAGCATAAGTTGAAGTAAATTGAACTCTTGCTGATCACCAACACTGTTCCAGTATTGCTTAGACCTGATAAATGTTAGCATTAACCCGTCTTCTCCATCCTAAACGCGTAACTTGTTCGCACTTACCGTAAGTTCGTAAACTTCGTCCCATTTATCGAAGTTGCTTTATTTAAAGTTATAATAATGAATCGGTAAAGTTGCTGCCGTCTATGTCGTAGTCGAACGCTCTCCTTATAGAGCTGGAAGTTTTAGATGGGGTATTGCAAAAGGAAAACAGAATCTACAGATTGAACATTCTGTAAGTTTAATTACCATGCAAAGTGCCAGATAAATTGCGAAATTTTGTACAATTACTATCATCGCGTGATAGATAGATCGAAGTAGTTGAATCACTGTTAGAATTTATTGATTAGAGATCAAAGGGGAATGTTTAATTAAAAAGTCGTTTTCATCTCATATCAATACAGCATAACCCATGTCAATCAATGATAGTAGAAGTTCCCGCTGCAAATTTACTAATTTCTTAAGGTAAACGAATCAATTTAATAGGCATGCATTTTTTTAAAGACTAGATGAGGCGTTATCTGTTTTAAAATTCATGCAATTAGATGTTTTCCATATCATGTTTTTTTGTATTAAGCAGTACAATATATTACCGGAATTATTTCTTTGTAGGAAGTTGCTCTACTTTTTTGTGGTCTTTACAAGTCTGAGATATTGTCTTTAAGTAGTTTGTAATTTGCTCGTAAAAAATAAGCGTTGTGATTACTTTAGGGCCTGTTGGGTCATGATCTTTATTTTGTATTCTTATTCCTCAGTCGACTGGGATTTAGTTTTTTTGGACATACTTTTTTCTATAGGTTTTTTATCGGTTACTTCTTGGATCCCGAATTGGGGGATTTTATGTCGTTTATGTGGGATTTGTTTTTGATGTGACCTTGCATTATCTAAACAGTTTTGGATTTATTAACAATACAAATTCAGCATCTCTAATCTAGCATTTCCTAATAGTACATACCAAGAACCATGTTTCTATTTAGAACAAATACTGTTCTGCTGGAAAGTCAATATCAAGGTCATTATAATTTCAAAACCTATCTTTTCAGTTTTTGTATTGATAATGGGTGCCGAAGCAGCCGAAACGTTAGTGTAGCTAATTAATCAAATGCATGAGGTTTTGATTATTAACCATCAAAAGTAACAAGATAAATCAGAGAACAACTACACACAGACGTTACAACATGTTTGTTAATATCTGAAGCTGAAAATTTCAGGAAGAACAATATGTCTATATCATGTAGATTGTAGATGCTCTCACTTGGTGAAACTCTACCATCATGTAGATAAAAAGTTGTGTAATTATCAGCTAGTTCAGGAAAGAGTTTTATTTGTGAAACTGTGTGATAATTACACAAATTTTTATCTACTATATGCGTATATTCCAATCCAACATTTTTTGTGTCCTCTAATGGCCAGCTATTTCTGGAAACTAAATAACGCAATAATAATAGTCAGATCTCTGCTCAGTGGCACTAGCGTACTGTCGCAGATGGAGTGGAAAAACTCGCCAAATTAATTCATCCAGCTTAATTAGTCCGTATTTTCATTATTCCAGAATTACACATCATGGGCTATCAATGCATCAGGGGAAATGCGCAGTCGCTTACGCATTGGCCTCACGGTTAACTTTCCGATTCTAGAACGATGTACCGGATTTCTTTGAAGTGAAGCATGCGACATAAATGATATTTAAGGGCGATTCTAGGATCTAAAAAATTCGGAGTTAAAAAACCTGGCCGTTCAGATCCCCGGGAGCCAGGTGTTCCTGGGAGTCCTTTTAGCGTTCTCATTCATGAAAATGTGCTGAAGGTTTTTAATAGGCTAACTTCGGTCTGACGACAGGTCGCAACGTCAAGGAAACATATCCAGGGTCGAGTTCACAATGGTTCGAGAAAGAAAAGCCTTACATTCTGGCATAATCAGAGACTCAAGTCGGCATTAATTGACAATTGCTTCAGATACCCCGGAGATGACTTATACACATGTATTCAGATGGATATTTGCTGCATTCACAGATCACCAAGTAGCAAAAATTACAGCGACTTCAACGTTCACAACTCGTACTCGCTAAAACATTCGAACAAAAAGGACGCGAAACTAAAGCCTTCGCTATCAACTGTGACAAGGCACATACAGCAACCCAAAAAGAGTTCCTGACCACCTGGAAGACTGCTTGATGAACATGTACTTCACGCCATTTATATACCTTCTGTGGAGTGCCGTCACTAGACCATCTACATACTGAAGCCCACAGAGCTTGTGACCGAAAAATAACAGACCTGTTGACATCAGGTATGGCAGCCTACATTTCTCCTATTGATAGGCTCAGACTTCCAAGCATGTGATCCATCTACCGAGATGAACGTGGGCTCAAAAATGATATTGCGACGCCGAGGTATTAAACATATTCATGAAAAACCGACAGACCCATATATACGATATCAGAATACACTAATTTCGATAATTAATATGATTTGTTTATAATATTTGGACAGCATTGGACGTAAACATACGCATACTAACAGTAATACGTAAACGTTTATTATCAATGTGTACATTGCGAGCATGGTTTGCATGTGTGAGCCGAAGTGCAAAGTCAACCCTGCCCAGCGGCCTAATTCTGCATATGATGGTTTCATGCCCCAGGAAATGTATTTGATAACAGACAGCATTACTTCCTGTTACATACATAGATGAGGTATCTAACAATCCATCAGGAAAATTTATGCAGCACCGCAAATTGAATCAAAAAAGGTCAGAAGCGGCTGAGTAATGATCGATTATCATTACACCTTCATTTGCTGTTTGACGCAACTTTGTGTGATTTACTGATTTTTTCTTATGTATCTTAAGAACAGGACCTTGTATTAACAAGGTATCTGAGATTTTATACATGAATTAAAACCGGAATTTATATTGGACCTTTCTACATGTGTCAGTATTATGCTAAAACTGGTATTCCATTCTAAGTACAGACAAGAACGTCTCCTGCTGTTATTATTGGTACAAATACATGAACATGGGGGATTCTGCCTAACATATCATCCGCGCTCTGTAACGAACCCAGTTGGTTCAGTTGGTCAGAGCGCCCGACATGAAACCAGGAGATGCGGGTTCGAATCCTGCACTGGGTCTTCTTTTCGGATTTCTAAATGCGAATTTATGTATCAAAAACTCCATCTTGCGGAGAAAAGCAAGTTGTGTATCAAAGCTTTAGTGGTCAAATTTAAATTTTTCATATCCTGGACCTAGCCAATTACTTTCTGAATGGATTGAATAGTTGAACAATTATCATTTTTTATATGTATTTTGATTTATTAATTTTAAAGCCATACCAAGTATCAGCCATGATGCACATAGGTTGGATACGGTGCCGTACAGCTTATACCAATGCTCTGCAAAGTTTTTAAAACATCATATAGGTAACCGAAACATGTTTCTTTTTGAATAGAAGATCGGCCTTATGCAACCTTTATGTCATATAACGGGACTAGAGTATCTCACATGCGAGGTGATAAATGTAACTTTTGAAACTTATGGTTTGGCTTTTACTGCGACTCATCTTACCTACCCAGGAAAAAGAAGGTCACCAGCGCCCTATAATGACTTTTGTATATAGGATATCGTTGTATCAGTATTTTTACCAGACATATAATGCACAAAACAAATATTTTAACATTTAACTCAAATTGGAAATCTTCAATGGAAATCGCTATGAAAAAAGACCAATTCAAAATCAATACTCTAATCCAAAATTACTTCATTACAGGTAGGAGCCCGTAAGGTAGAAGTATGGATACACCACGCCATCAGAAATGCCACTATTTATTTGTTCAAGGTATAGTAAGGATGTCTGACCCGGTTACAGTCTCGTATACACTGGTATGAAGTTAGGTTATCATTTTATATGAGTAGTGTATGCATATGATTCCGCCTTTTTTTCAATGAAAAATCCAGTTGATTTAATTGGAAAATGTAAAAACAATTTATTCAAATTAGTGGCCATCGTTAGCTATAACTTTCTTCCATCTCTCGGGTAAGAGATGAATTCCGTGCCAAAAGAATTCCTCATTTTTTGAGGCCAAAAACGAATCCAAGCAATTTTTGATTCCCATGTTCTGAAGTGAAGCGTATTCCAGTGACAGCGTTTTGCATCGATCTAAACAAATGGAGATCAGACGGGGCCAGGTCTGGTTTATAAGGCAGGTGAGGCAAAACTTCCCATCCACAGTTTGTCAAAAAGTTTTTAACCGGGATAGCAATATGAGGCCGAGCGTTGTCATGGAAAATTATGGCTTCGTGTCTGGTTGCATATTCTGGCCTATTTTTGTTAATTTCTCGCTTCAGTTTGATGATAGCGTTATCCTGTGATCGTTTCACTCGATTTTAGCAGCTCATAATACAGGATACACTTTTGATCCCACCAAATACAAATCATTGCTTTGGCGCTATGAATATTTTGCTTTGTTGATTTTGCCGGTTGACTGGGCTTCACATACGACTTTTTTTCGTTTCTGATTATCGTAATGAATCCATTTCTCATCACCAGTCACAATTCGGTGCAAAGGCTCTTCTTTTTGTAGCGCTGGAGGAGCATTTCTGACATGCAAAACCGCCTTTCCACATCTCTTGGCGTCAATTCATGTGGTACCCAAATTCTGAGTTTCTTAATGAATCCAAGGGCCTTTTAACGTCTGGAAATGGTTGATTGATCAAGATGTAATGATGCGGCGGGCTGATCTTGCGTTTGACACAGGTCCTGATTGAGTAACTCTTCTTTGAATCTCCAACTTTTGTTGGTGGTTTTCCGTGTTTTTTGTCCTTAACATCAAAATCGCCACTTTTAAACCGAAGGAACCATTCTTTACAAGTTGTTTCGGACGGAGAATGTTTACCGTAAACTTTACTGAGCAAACGATATGTTTCGGCCGCACTTTTCTTTGCAACAAAGTAATTCCCGAAATTGTTGTTTATTTGAGATAAAACTCATTTTAAATAATGCAATAGAAATGTTGGCTTTTTTCACTACTATTAAATAACACAAACTAAGTTTGAAAGCATACAAATATAGTTATCAAATGCATATGTCATCAGGGCTCGGTTAAAATTATGCGTACCGACATCTAGTGTCGAAGGGCGGTATCATATGCATAAACCATCTTGACCATGCCCTGAATAAAAGCAATGTAAGAGGAGCAGAAAAAAAAGAATCATAAGTAACTCACGGAACAATGTTTCTGCTATTTGACTTCATCAGACCCAGCAAACGTACAAATGCGTCTATGGAAGCAAGCACACATTTCAGGCATTTGGGTAGGGCTGTGATATGAGCAAACAAAAGCGGGAGAAAAAAATATGAGTTAATTTTGTATTTGAATCTCCTCTGAACGATAAATGGACTGAAAAATTGCTGACTCGTAAATTTATATTTAACGTGTAAGATGTGATGTGGTATAGTGATTTTCTTATGAGTAAAGTTACAGTTAATTTAATTTGTTCAACAGACATCCAGCGATGACCAGAAAATTCTTATTATTCCATATGGTTCATAATATTATTATATTTACTTCACTGACATATTTATTATAAAACTTAGCTGAAAGAAACAAAAGTATGATTAATGGATGCTGGAAATTGCTCGATGAAAAGAGTGAATGAAGTTCGCTAGCTGAAAAATTGCAATCAAAAAACGAATTTCATAAGATTAATGTAAGACAACATGCGACTATTTATCATTGTTACAATAATGGATCAGGAAACCATTCTTTCATCATGCTCACTTATAAACTTAAGTTGAGTTTAGGATCATCAAACTCAATCACAATTTATCTTTAGCATGCAGTCAAATCAGAAATGGAACTCTCCTGTTATCTCAAATGATACAGTCGGTATAATTGATATCGATACAGTACAGTAGTATTACATAAATTTAAGTAAATTTAACCTGTACATATATTCCACTTACAACTAGATCAAATCATATTCAATTGATTTCCCTCGCTGTGAATTTCTGAAGTCTTATACCACTACGATACAGAGTATGAAAAAGCAACTGTCAAGGACTAAAAAGAAATACCAAAACATGCCCGCAAGTATTTTACTTCCCACGCTATAAATCAGGAAAAACGAAAAATCAATCAATTCAAACATAACACGTTTAACTGCCCTTTTGAGCCGGGGAATATCAATTGGTTATGTATGCATTTTTGTAAAAAATGAGTATGTCTCTTGGTGTAGACAATCATACTTCGTTCTTGGAAGTCGTTGTATTGGCAGGGAAGAATCTGAACAAACACAACATTTCAAAATAATGGCGCAGAATGGTGTCGCCCAAGTCCAAAGTCCAAGGATGTTTTAGCCTTTGGTTTTTGGTGTTTCTTGATGTGTGAATCCCAATTTAAGCTGTACTTTCAGTTTTAAGAGATTACACCATACTTTATCAAAGTGAGATCGTAGAAAAATAGGACCATTCTGATAAGGAACATCATTTACCGCAAAACTAAACAGCAGTCCATAAGAATTCCACCTGGTGTACTTTCTAGAAAGACGGGTACTTATGCGATCATAGTTATTCTAGTGCATAAATTGCCTGGACTAAATATTGACGACGGCGATAAGAGAAATTGATCAAGTTCCTTTCGAGTAGCGCTATCCATTTATCTTGTCTTTGGACGTTTATAAATTACTTTATATTCTGGCTCGTCAAATCCAATCAACAGAAAATAGAACTATGGAGGTTGTTGACGGACGACGGACGACGGACGACGGACGACGGACGACGGACGACGGACGACGGACGACGGACGACGGACGACGGACGACGGACGACGGACGACGGACGACGGACGACGGACGACGGACGACGGACGACGGACGACGGACGACGGACGACGGACGACGGACGACGGACGACGGACGACGGACGACGGACGACGGACGACGGACGACGGACGACGGACGACGGACGACGGACGACGGACGACGGACGACGGACGACGGACGACGGACGACGGACGACGGACGACGGACGACGGACGACGGACGACGGACGACGGACGACGGACGACGGACGACGGACGACGGACGACGGACGACGGACGACGGACGACGGACGACGGACGACGGACGACGGACGACGGACGACGGACGACGGACGACGGACGACGGATCTGAAGTTGTCCTTTTAGAGAACCTTGGCGTTTCAAGCTCATTTATCCTCTCGCAGTGCTTCTGAAGCACGATATGCTTTCTTTTTTTGCGAGAGATTATCTATAAAAAAAATAAAAACACCTCTAGTTCAATATGAAGCTTCCAGGATGCTCTATTTTCATTCGACCAGATGTACGAACTTCGTAGATTTGTACTGAATATATAATATAATAGATAATAAAAATAATAATAAACAGCCTTTACTCCATGAATCATCTGACGATGACATGGAATACGTCATAAAATTATTACAAAGTGCAACCACAACAAAACATTCACAAAGACAACACGTACATTAAAATTTACATTAAAAAAAGGATTAGCACAAATTTCCATATTTGATATGAATCCCAATATAAATATGACGCCCCTCTAGACAAGAAAGTCCATAAACTCTTGAACACTATAAAAACAGCCATCTGACAGAGTATTCTTTAACTTACCTTTAGTAATATCAACTGATTTCAGCTCACGCATATTAGATCGAAGCAGGTTAAAAAGCAAACATCCAGCATATATTCGAGATTTTTTGTAGTATGCGTGATAAAACTTACTTTTAATGAAATTGTCTTAGTTGCGAGTGTTATTGCCGTGTTTATCAGAATGCTTATTTAACTTATGCTTATTTCGAAGAAAGTATAAATAATAGCTTTATAATATAGACAGATGAAATGGTAAGAATGCGATGTCCCACAAATACTTCCAAGCAAGACGATTGATCAGGGACTCTGAAAATCAACCGCAATAGTGATCGATATCAGGTATGCAATCATGGCTTACGACCTACCGCAATCGTCCGCCGCTGCAACCAAGGCCATCGTCCGCCCCTAGTTCGTTCTGGTATTTCCACCGCGCTCCTTAGCCTGCGTTCCCTTGTCCCGCCCTCCACATAGTCATCCCGCCACTCACTTCCACCTTTCTGACTGTAATTTCCGCCGCGGGCTTTGGTTGGAAATTTCTGACGGCGGCTTGTAGCGTCGACGTCATCTCCGATTCACGAGGTTCTAACGCTGCACGTCCTATTGTCGCCGGCGCCGCTTCTGTTTCGATTCGTCATGATTCTCAGATATCAATAAAAATATACCACTCCTAATTCATGGAATTTGACTGACCAAAAGGAGGATGATCGGAACTACATACATTAATAAATGTTAGCTTGTTAGGGCTTCTAAACAAATCTAAAATTTTCATGGATGTGTTTTGGTTGGTTTGTCCACGGGTTTTTAAAAACAACTGATCAGATTGAAATAATCCTTTTATATTGACTTCAGGATCTTTGAATATAGGAAATTTAAATTAAATATAATTCATTCTACTTCAAATACGGAGGTCCAAACTCATTAACATTGCTAGATATGTTCTACCAATAAGTAGTTTTCGATAATCATCTTCCGTTTTTAGTATAAGCAATTAGGAATCCATAGTTATCATTGAAATGATAACTATGGATTCAAAAACATGCAGAAATAAAGTTTGAAACTAAAAATTTCGAGCTGCCTTCTAACACGTTTTGGACTACCTGGAATTGAAGGAATTAAAATAGATTTAGAGATATCCAGTTTACTTGATTCTTCCCAATCTTCTTATATACTTGATCATTAATATCAATCATACACGTTTCAATTGTATAATGATCTAGGTTAAATTCATTACATATTATGGACCTTTCACACTTCAATAATGTTTTTATCAGTACATTGGTACAAATATTATATCACTAATTATTATCAGATTGCAGTAATTACTATTTGAAATAATAATCTCTATCAAATGGAGTCAGTGATCGAAACACAAGCGTGGAGTGGGCGGAAAATTATATTAAGGTGATCTACAATAAAAGTTTGACTTATGTTATGATTCGCTTAATATCAGTCTCGTTAAACTGAAGGCTAACCAAGGCAAAGTGATAATGTTGTGACTAAACCTTAATTTGTCATTGTAGATTCTAGAGGGTCAGAAGTTTATTCCAGATATAAAGGGGGTGATAGTATTGAGCTAAATAGCATTCCTTACAAATTTAGCGAGAAAGTGATCGGGAAGGTACGATATACATTTTGCTTTCCATGGCCGAATTCTTAGAGTTTATTTTCGGGATTGGAATCATCACTTAGCTCAGCAGTAAACACTTATAAAACGAGGAAATACAAAAAACATGTATATCCTCCACTTCTCAATTTTGAAAACTAACGTAAAGTCTGTCTCACACTATTGAAAACATATACAAGAATTGGAAAGCATTTCACTGTAATACATGAGTAAATAGTAGAAATCAACAAAATTTAGATCTTGATGCTTTGCAGCAGATAGTTTTGGGTCAACAGCAATATGTATATACGTGTTTTTGTATACTTTGAATAGAATATCAATACTGATCTAATGAACTACCATGATTGGTTATACTATAATCAGTTCAGTATGAATATTGAAAAACATATTTGACGATTCACAAACGAAAATGGAAATACAATACAATTCCATTCATAGCAAGCAAATTGAGTTGGGAATCAATCAAAGTAGCGATAGGAAAATGCGTACACCAAGTAAACTCAAGAACCAGATACATGTTATATATTAGCTTTACTGAACCACATTTACGATGCCTGATAACATGCTGGACAAATACAAGTTTACATTCACTTCAAAAGTTATAGGTTCTCAAAAATAAAACATTAAAAGATATTTTCTCTATCAATACATATACACCAACTATTTACGTAGATTGTAGATGATCTTCGTTGGTGAAACTCTTCCATCATCCAGATAAAACATTATGTGTTCAGCGACAAAGTAATATCTAACAGGGACAAGTAAAAATCTCAGAACGACGGAAACTCCCTGGCATTAATATTGTCCAAGTATATAGCTTAATACCAGAGAATCTAATAGGGGAAGAACGGGAGAAAGAGGAGTATTAAAAAAATTCAGATAAAGAAAAAATTAATAACAGAATTATAATATAACTCTTAATGAAATTTATTACTCATCTCCAAGTGTCGCCCTCTATGGCGACGCTCATTGGCAACTGACGCAGTCAAAGGTCCTTACATCTGGACCGCCTTGAAGCTGCTGATTTACAGCGACATCTCTAGTTCTTCGTAAACACTTTTATCCTGTGCCGTTATCTCGACTTATTCACATCAGTTTTCAGCTTCTGATGTGAACGAGCCGAAATAACAAAAATTCCAGTCCCAATGAAAGCTCACATGATGTCGCTTAGGTCTATTTATCTATAGGACTGGCTGAAATATCGGCATGAAAAATCGATTATGCGTAGTTTGAGTCTCGCATATTTCGGCATATGCTTTTAATTGGCCAATGTACCTGTGCAAGATATTTTTTTATTTGTAGCTGGAGCTATTTCAGCAGAATTTTCTACTATGAAATATCTTTCAATATATCCTGGATTTTTGTGTTGTATAGCAAACGAGTCAGCGACAGCGCCCATTTATTTAAAATTAATTGGCACGTTTTTAATCATCCAGCGTTGTAATTCGAGTTGGCTGCCGTTGCGAAAATAGGTTACCAGTATTGACGTTGCGCATTGCTCGTGAGCTATTGGAAAACAAGCTCCAACTAAATACGCCGATTCATAGATGATTGATTGGTTTCCGGAAAACGTGAAAATTAATTTCGAACTAGTACAGTGTGAGGACTGAGTTTATTCTGTCATATAATGAAATCCTTTACATGTAACTGCTACACTTATGCAGCATTCCTATATCTTTTCTATTCTTCTATCCAAACTCTGCATCAATCATAGATTTGACACAATAAAAAGTTGAACATTATTGTATACTTTGGTAACTTAGTAAGCAATTTCGCTTTACTCCGCGTTTGTATGCTACATAGTATTACTGACCTCAAGCCTACTCTAAACTGAAACCTGTGTTTACAGGAAAAGCTACTATACGATACTGATCTGTCCCACATGATAGCGCGAAGAGTCATCAATACAATGAGCATTAGATGGGCCAAGTGTCCACATCCTCGCTAGTTCAACACCAATACCTCGAACGAATCACTTCCGGCAGTCTTTATAAAAGTACATAAAATGTAGAATTGATTGTAAAGCATTGATGAAATTGACATTGGCTGTCGCTAGGTTTTTTTTTTGAATCAGACCTTAGTATGAACTATTATCAAATGAATTGAGTATAGAGGTAAAATTTGTATAGCTGCTACTCATTAGAAACACAAGGCTGTCTATAAGAAAGTAGGATCTTTCCTATAATCCACCTTTAGATTTTGTAGCATAGATTTTTTCCTCATTTATACTTAACCATTCTAATTTAAATGCTTCTAAAGAATCTGAAAGACAATTGAATTTGATTAAGGCCTTTCTCTTGAAGTTATCTTCTTTGTGTAATCTACAATCTTGCTCCTATTTTACTCTGTGCTCTGTTTTCCAAACGTGTTTATCGATTGCTAATTTTAATTATTCATTTCACCTTAGTTATATAATTTTTATTTTTGTATTGATTGGACACTTGTTCGCTCTATAAGTCTCATATAATATATAATTTGCCACACACACAGTTTGTTTTATATATCAAAAAATATTACACAAGATTTACCCTTTTGGCTATTTGTAGCAAACAATGATCTTGGGGTACTTGTTGTTTTGAAAATTGTTCTGACACTAGATTTTTGCATGTATTTCTCAGTATTTCAAGTACTTCTTCTACATATGGTATATCATAGAGTTATGGTCGAGGTTAATCATTTTTTCTTCAAAGCACAGATAGGGAGACAAGCCATTAATATTGTGATATGAAAAATCCTCATGATCATAATCATTACTGCTAAAAACATTTGGATTTATCAGCAATCTAATCTGTATTCGATCCTTTCATAATCTAAAGGCTTTATTCAAAAACAACCTCGTTTTTCTGGAGACAGATAAGATCAAAGTAATTTTAAATTAAATATTTCATGTCCACTCTTTGTACTTTGATAACGGCTATCGAGGCAGCAAAGATATTTTTAAAGCTATTTCATCAAAATTGTAGATGTTCTTACTTGGTATAATCATCAAGATAAAATTGTACAATTTATATATAAGGTTCCATAAATAAAAGTTTGATTTTTTTGTATAATAGTATAGTATAGTATAGTATAGTTTTTTTGAATAATCGTTCGTTTTAGAGTAAATATTTTTTTGTTGGCTGCATTTGCACTAGGGTTAAAAAAGACTCTTGAAAGATGAGTAAAAACGAGTTTTATTTGTGAAATATTTTGAACAAATTTGTCCTGAAGTTATTTCTCACATTTTATTTAGTTTAATTTCCGGCCAGTACAATGAAATGAAAGCGACAAACAAAGGACAGAGAGAAGTAAAATTTGTAGATGTAAATTGAGATTTAATGTTATATTTGACCATATCATTTTTCTTGCTACCAAACGTAAAGTTACTATTCGCCACATTCTGAACTCAGCATTACACGTTCAATATACGCTGTCTTCTCCACATATCAAAGTAAATCCAGGAAATGTGTTTGCTGTGCAGACGCGATACAATCCAAACGGAAAGAAAAATAATCCATCGCGACTTAGCTTCGGCAGGACGGACGTGATCCGTTTTCTTTGCACGTAATTGCTGTCGGAATCAATATTTAATGTGTTAAACTTGGCGACGTCTGATAGAACTACCAGTCGGCAATCCAGAAAATTCAATTAACATCGATTGGCGGAGGCGCAACAAGTTTTTGTTGATCTCGCCATGGATTATTTGTTTTCCTTATTCGCTTTTAATTTCCCGAGATATTGTGGGTTTCTTGCTGTGTCTACCTCGCTTGGAATGCTGGATGATTTAATAGATCACCAGGAATAATGAGTCTCCGAGAAGCTCACAAGATAATGGAATTTCAGTTAAAAGATGGCTAAGGGACTTAATTCTGTAAAACGGAAGAGAAGCATAAATACTATCGGTATCCTAAAAATATTTTTATTCAACCAAAATGTCTAACATTTTTGCGAAGAATTCAAAAAATACAACATAAAGTTTTAGTTATACTGTTTCGGACTACATTGACTTGAGATTTTTGCGTTTCACCTGAAGACGATTGAGGAAGCCACATCAATCGTAACGTTGTGAAATGAAGACAATGGAAGTCCGAAGCAGTATTACTGAAATATCTGCAATGACAACAAATTTCAAACAACAACAGGAGGTGTTTTTTAGAATCCCAAGTACTGAAAGAACATGACGGATTTATAGTCACATATAGGTAAGAAATGTACATGTACTGCGTTAGTCGTTGATCGAGATACTTGATGTATGTCCATTAACTTTCGAAAATAATAATAATAATAATAAGAATAATAATAATAATAATAATAATAATAATAATAATAATAATAATAATAATAATAATAATAATAATAATAATAATAATAATAATAATAATAATAATAATAATAATAATAATAATAATAATAATAATAATAATAATAATAATAATAATAATAATAATAATAATAATAATAATAATAATAATAATAATAATAATAATAATAATAATAATAATAATAATAATAATAATAATAATAATAATAATAATAATAATAATGTGTTTTTGAATTAATAGATCCTATTGAAATGATATATACGCTATTAGCTAAGGCAAGCCTCATGAGAATGTGAACAGGTTGATGAAACAGTTAAGCTTTTGTTCAGTTGCCCCTGTCAATATGAAAGTCTATTCTAGAAGAGCGAAGATACTAGGTATAGACTTTTGCATAAAATCATTCCGCCACATCCATTCAAATGCCAAAACACGTTTACTTCATAACTCCACAAATACTCCTCATGTTAGCTTGTATATTGAAAAATCAGTCGTCCACAGACCAAAAAATTATTGTACACGTCAATATATCTGGATGAAAACTTGCAATTAAGTGATCATGGCTCAAAGCGATGTTTTGTCAATATACTGATGAATAATGCTTAATTCTCCAGTATCTAAGCACACAATCAATAAAACACGACTTGCAATCCAGACTTGGATAGAACGTGGCAATCCAGATTCAATTTTCTTACCATAAAAATGGGACGTGATAACACTCATCACATTTCTGGCATGAATATTATTTTTGAGCTTTAAAGTGGTAAGTCATTTTATCTGCATACTAAACATGTCACAAACTGGACACCAAAATTTCGTTTGATGCACCCTAATATGCAATGTATTTCAAACTAGAAAAGCATTATGAAAAGCGATATTTGAGAAAAGTTCTGTTTTTTCATAGTTTCCCTTTCATGAATTGTTGATAATGAAATCACTACTTGTAATCGGCTCACACTATACTCTTTAATAGATGACATCAATTTGCATTGTGCGGTGACAAAAATTGCAGCACAACGGCCGACAGACATAGTCTACACGATAGACCGTTAGGAAAAGATATTATCTCGAAATCTGAAGTTTTTTCTTGTCAAGAACGAAGCTTTGAAACTTGTAGGACGTAGGAGTTGGCTTCAAGCATGAAAATTGATGTAAATAATGTTCTAGACCCGTTTCAAACTGCATTTAAAAAAATTCAATTATAAACGTTTATGCCTCTCATGGAGCGTTCAATACCTTGTAATGGCTTCGTCGAAGTTTATTACAACAAATCTGAATTCACGCCGCCATTTTATTTTGCTTGTGTAGCAGTCTGGTGTACCTTGATACTGGAAGATGCCAACAGTAGCAGTTTCTCGGACGTAAGTTGTTACATCCTAACAGTTATTGCATCAGGCTTCTAACGATTACTGCATCTAGAACAACGCCTGCAACTCCAAACTATTATAGTTAATGCTCAAGGACGCAGACTGATAAAATTTCATTGGTATTGAGAGCATTTACCCAACTATGATGGCCGCTGCTGTAATTCGCGAATGTTGGGCATCATGTAACTCCTAAATGGTTTTATTGAGTGAATCTTTTTCACCATTAAGGTGATGTTGTGCAACTTATACAAAAGGCTCTACAAATCATGAAATGCAGTTGCTAAAATTAAATTTCCCCTATAAGAAGCATTGAGATAGAATTAATTTCAAAGCTTGTCTTTTATATTCATGATGGTACTTCGTTAGTTAGATAACAGGTAACCTAACTTTTGTAAACCG
Organism: Bruchidius siliquastri; assembly: GCA_949316355.1. NCBI lineage: Eukaryota > Metazoa > Arthropoda > Insecta > Coleoptera > Chrysomelidae > Bruchidius > Bruchidius siliquastri. The sequence continues at coordinate 4,229,802 of OX438534.1, read as the reverse complement.
TCTGATGATGATTTAAAGATAAAAGAAAAACGCGTTACAATAACATCTTGTGTATACAGTACACCATTTTACATTAATATTGAGTATATAGGGAGTACTGACTAGGAATTATGAAGAAAACGGTTCTGGATAATCGATGGACTCCAATGTGGGCCCATCCTCATCCAGGATATCTCTCAGTTACACAATAGCAATTATATATTACTATCCCATGTGATCTACTGATACTGATATTGATGGATTAGTTGATCTGTTACCTCAATTTCGATTATTTCCAGTAGCATGTGGGCTACAGCATAATTTCCAGGTTAAGAAAGTGTTGCTTGAAGTAGGGTAGCAGGTCGCGGTAGACTGTATTGAATAATAAGTCTAAAGCAGCCCTTAGATGGTCAATATTATTGATCAATATGCATTGATCAATAATATTAAAGTCTCATCAATACGCTTCAATGTAGATTCAATATACCTAGCTCTCAACAATACGATGAGTACTTTTAACTCTTTGTGCTCCGAAAGTTTGCAATCAATTGTGCAAGTTTTTATGTGTATTAGCCGTAATACCAAGACTTTGGTTTGGGGATATCATCAGTTGGTGCCCCAGATCGCTTTGCAGTTTCAATAGCCCTGTAGTCTTTATTAAAATTAGTACGCAATGTGTTAATTTTCTTCCTCAGTTTTTCTACAGTAGTCTATTTTAAAAGAAATTAATGCATCAACGATTTTTTTCATAGCCATTTGCTTCTTAGCTTGATTAAAATAATCCTTTGACTTAACTTTCCATAGTTTCGGAGAATCACGATAAAGTGTAATTAGGAGCAAAGCAAAATCACGTTCGGACTCTGATTTTTCACTTGCGTTGGCCATCACGTAGGTTGTCACACTTCGACAACTGGAACACAACTGATGCAAATATTGATCAATATTTATTTATTTATTTATTTATTTATTTATTTCTCCATACACCTGCTCAACAGAGAACTCCAATAAAAGAGCAGGGAAGATACCACATAAACATTAATATGCGCATCAATATTGCTTCCATCGATAAAGTTCAATATAAATTTCTATCAATATGCTATCAATACGTTTGAGGCTCTCCTAAACGGTCAACACAGCCCTTCAATACGTATTGATCAATGCATATTGATCAATAATATTGACCGTCTAGGGGCTGCTTTACTCTGGAAGGTCAATGAACGAGTACTATTTTGATTAGTGCCGTTTCCTGTCTGACTTTAATATGTAACCGCACAGGGACCGAACGATGGTTGACGCCGTCAGCCGGCTGTCCTGCTGGTAGACACATCATCTAATTAGGTCCATCGCTGTGGAAGTAAGCGGTCAAGTTGCCTCGATCGGCTTTGTCAACCGGATATTGCGCGGTGAGACGCCATTTCGGTTCCGCTGTCTCTACTCACCAACACCGCATTTCTTGCTTTTCTCGTAACGTGTGCAGCTTCAGACGAACACATATAATATGGTATATGAGTGTGACGTTAGACCGGATGAGGTTATGTTGGGATGCCGTTGACAGACTCAAACAAATTTTATTGTACTTTTATCGAAAGTAATTTACAGAATCGAGAGAAATTGCAAAAATGAACAGGATAAAATCAACTTAGGAAACACTTAAGCAAAATATCGAAAACACCAAAACATCATTGAGCAATTTCCTCAACAGTAATCATAACAGATAATAGTAAGCTAAAAATTAATATAGCATATAATTAGAAAAACTGAACTCAAAAAATAGTACCTTCTTGGAGTACAGAAACTGTCCCAAGAATTTCAACTTTGATTTAAAAGAATATGCATTTCAAAACGTAATTACAAGAAAAAATGGATAGATATTTGGAAAGTGATTTTAATTAACATTTCAGAATCAGACTAATTGGCTCAGAAAAACTGGTACAATTACTTGGGTCTCACTATAAATGTCCAAAGTATGAAAAGCTCACCTAAACTACTAACTTGAAACTTTAGTTTCGATTTTATCATGATATATAAGAAGGCGTGACGTGAGTCTACCGTACGGGAGTTTGGGGTCGCAGTTAAAACTGTTTATCATAGCCATTCAGCACATGTATGTTAAAATTTTAATTTCCCCTGAAGATGTGTCGGGTTTTTAAAATAAGTGGTTTAGCAAGTATGAAAACTGTAGTGCATCTAGGAAGTTGATAAAATATTTCAGCATACTTAATTTTTTATTATTTTTCAAGTAGCCACATACAGGATTGGGTTTTAATTTCTTCTCAAAAACTCTGACTGGATATTAGTTTGCTTCAGTGCTTGTCATTACAATCCGAATGGTTCACCGAGTCTCAAGTTATCGAATATTAAAAAATACCACAAGAGGATGTATAAGACATCAATGAAAAACAATATAAACATGCCTTATTTTTTACTTGGTCTTCCGCGAAAAAAAATTATCAATGAACAACCTAAAAGTCTCACATAACCCGCCTTTTCTGAAAAACCTGAAGGGCGAAGAAAATAGTGGTAGCAACTAGGAAAAGATCGCCCTTTATGTAAATCATCGTCGAAATTTTTCGTAATTGGCGTGTTTTTGGGTATGGAACATCCGATATGGGCATTTTGGTTATATATTGGAACGTTGAGCTATGGCAGCAGTCTGCAGACGTTAAGAACCGGAAGACGAGTTAGTGTTTTAAGAACGTTACATTACTCACAATATTGCACCCCTTAAATTTTTACGCTCAATGCCTGGGCATCTTCAGACTTCTCCACCCCCTAATAGGATACCATCGCCCCGTAATTTTCTTGGAGTCTTCAATTGCCCCCGCGAAAGTCTCAAACGCCCAAAAGGGGGCGTTATTGCCCACGTTGAGTTCCCAAAAATTCTTGGTTTTTTTGCATATTGCCTGATAATTTTTAGGACAAACTAGTAAATTTGTATACTAAAAATGTCCGAAAATATACTACCCCTAGAAACTCCCTTTTGTATATTGGTTAAAGTATGAAGTGTTTACATTACCGTGTACTCCAGATTCTTCCTAAAACTAATTGGGTCATTCTAGTTTGTTCTAATAACTATCAGGCAGTAAGCAAGATCAACAGCGTTTTAACATTTATCCTCGCGTAGTGCTTATGGAGCGCGATAGACTATCTGCCTTTGCGTGAGTTTATCTAAAAAAAAGCGCTTATTGAAAGGTATAAGTAAATTTCTGCTCACTCAAAATATCTTTACAATTTTAACTGACGGCGGGAGTAATGGACTACTCTGATGGATAAGGATAATCAATATTATCTTGAAATTAACACAAAAAATCAGTTGATGGCCTTTCCATCATAACATGTACACTATACCGAAGCACTCGCTCATCAAATGACAGCCTATATAAAGAGTTTTCTCCACTTTGGAGAGTGCTAAATGTATTAACGAGGAATCTTTCATCCGTGCTGGACTGAATGTCCGTCCTAATTCCACGTATAACTTGATGGATGAAACGGGAAGGGAGAAAACATGGGTGGCGTTCTCTCTAGAAAGGGATGATTTCAAAATAAAACTGCGCACATTTGTGGCACACGCGATTTTTTGAGTGCTTCTACATCCAGCTCTATTTTTGAAATCGAGACCTAATGAATGCTGCAATTCTGGCTTCCAAAATAATTTGAAACCACAGTAGGTAACATATACGTATACTGGTGCGATGGAAAGGTGACGTTAGATTAAAAAAAGTAGATCGATTCAGTGCTTCCAGTGGAGGCATGCCACTTACCTGTATATCGTACTTTGCTGAAGTTTATTATAGTCCATCAATGAAGATAGATACTTCGTATGATATTTTATCTGTTTACGTGAAAGAGCGAGTAAAGAATTGGACCTGAGTTTGCTCGATGTTCGGTAATGGTTTGTATGGTCGGGTTTTCGATAGGCATCCTAACAGTTCTCGGATTTATCAAAATCAAAATGCTAAAACGTCGTGAGCATACCATTAAACAGAAATCGTTTCTGAAAAAACAATATATTGGTTTCTGTTAGTATTGAAATATATGCAGCAATCCAAGATAAGTAAACAGGTTATGGAACTAATGGCAGCAATTGTTCACAGATACGCCACTGGTCATGACCGGCAAGCACCAAGCGCTGAAATAACACCGCATTTTTGATTGATGTGTAATTTTCGGGTCTTTGTGGCCACTGTCGATTCTCGTCTATCGACGTTGCTGGATGCTCACACAATTTGATTATTGATTTGTTATTGCAGTGCAGCTCCGCTGATGATTATTGTATGCACGGTGTGCAGTTCATAGCAGCTAACATGTGTCATGGCGATTTCATCACCAAGCGGTCCCGATATTACGATACGAGATTTTTATGACCCCATTTTACACCACACGCAGAAAGGTGTAAAACTGGCATATTGGCGATATAATGTGTGTCACAATGTCTGCATTACTAAAATAAATTCGATAATTCTATTCATTTTTACCAACGTTTTAAAGGCACTAATCTAGCAAGGCATAATGAAGCCCTCTGTCTCTGACTTCAACTGACTAGTCCTTAGGAAAGAGAATTTCAACTGCTTAGACATGGCATGCTCATGTAGGTGTTCTTTGAAGAGTGCATGTATGGATTCGCTTTTGTAATGCTTTTGAAGGAATTCCGCTCTGCAGCTCAAACCAGGGTTTTTAATTGGACAGGAATCAACTTTGTAATCTGCTGATTCTCCAGCTTGAAGTGTGAGGCTGAGCTCTTCAGCGGTTCTGCTTGCTGCCTTGAAAATTAAGGCTCCATTACAAGCATTTTCGTGCTTGAGCATGAGAGCGAATGAGAGTATCGATTCTTCTCATAATGTTGGAGGCTGTGCCTAGAAGCAAGCCCTACCAAGTGTCTTGGAGACTGAGGTTTTAAGATGTAAACTGCTTTCTATGTTCATCCTTTTTCAGGTCCTAGTGTCAAGTTGTCGCAGCTTGTCTACAGACCAGTAGATGGAACCATCTTAATAACAGTGAGATTGAAAACACATTGGAGAAGTCGATGTAAATACAAGCGACGGTGTGCAAGCAACACGTTATTTACTGACATTGTGAATTTATTGGAATGCAACATAATATTGAGACGGTCAGTCAACTTGTCAAGAAGAAACTTCTCGCGTAATCCCATCTGTTATAACAAATCTAGAAACGTCAAATATTGTTACAGGAAAGAAGCGAATTGAATAACAAGGTTTCCCAGAGCTGGTGTGAAATCAGGTTTGCTTTTATACCGACCAATAGGCAGCGTCGCAGCAGCTGTGATTTCGTACATGACGATGAACTGGCAGAGATAGGATTGGGAAATTCCTCAAATATTGACTCAGGAGCGATGCAATTCAAACAGCGCTGTCCGTTGAAAAAACAATAAACTCTGAAGTGTGGGGGATCTTGTTGCTAGTGGAAAAATTGGGTCTTCGAACCGATACTGTATTTATCTAACGGATATTCGAAAAAGGTTGATCAGGTTGCGGCCTGGATGGTCCTCTTCATTATTATCCAGATGGCTTATGATCATTACAGCACTGAACAATGATACTGTATTTCTTCAAATAGGTTTATGTCTAAGACGAATACACATGAGAGAATGGAAAATGTACGAAATAATTTGACAATTTTGTACATACATTCTAATGCTTTCCTTTTCCTAATTCAATGTCAATTTTAGTTAAGTATCTTACTAGTTATATGCGCCATCCTGGACATCCATTTGGAACCCTTTATTCACCTACTTCAACCCACAATAACATAGGATAGAAATGGTCAACTATTTAAACAAGCCATGCTCTTCTAGATGTTTGTAGATGTCATGCATTTAAATCTTTTTGAGATGTGATCCGTGACCCTGAATTTTTGATAGACTATCACGCCCCAATTGTATACATATATCAACAATATGCATGTGGAGGATTGATTTTCAAAATACATTACAGATTTTTCGTGAATTGCCACTGATACAGTATGAGTACAGCATGACTGGAATAACTGTAATGACTTCTTTTGACAATTGAGAATTCCAAAATCTAGAACATTGTCTCGTATTCAGTATGCTGTGGTGTAACAATCTAATTCAGTCCGTAAAGACTATTACTCAAAATGAAGTGTAAACAGGGAGATTTGCATAAATAAGTATGTTGAAATGAAATAATGAAAATTATTTGATTAACCCCCTCTCAAAAAATCTATCCGTATTCCCTATATCTCAAAATTGTTGTAGATAGTATTGATTTCACTACACACGTAGCATTTATATAAGACTCCATACAGTTTTCTATACACGTATTGCTGTATACTACGTATTATAATATCAGAAGCAGCAGAGGCCAGTGCCCGCCTGTTCCAGAATTTTTACGTGGCAGATGTTGTCTGGCATATTACACGATCTCTTATGCATTCACTCACACAATTTACATATTTTTGGCACAAAATCATATATTGTTGATATATTATGTAGACGTCTAGTAATATGTGTTCAGCACAATATGTTTAAGAGCTTGGCAAAGGTCTAGGGATTTTTTAAAAAGACTCCTTTTGCGTCTACAAAATTCGATAATTTTCCTGCAATATAAATGTGGAGAGACTACCTAACATATAAATACGCACACAAAAACCTTTATGCGCAAGATAAGATAGTCATATGATCTTATACCAAGTATCAATTAAAGTCAAAGTGCGAAGGGCATAGCATTATAGGCAGACAGAGAATCGGCCCCAAAAGGATATTTAGATCATTTTCTCTTGAGCGGATTTATAAGACCAGATTGATCTTCAAGTTTCATATATTCATGTTCATCATAACTATGAGTAATGTGAACAAAATCATTGCATTTTGGGCATTGATCATACATAGTTTAACTTGGCTTGTTATAATTTCAACTCATAAATAGTCTCCCAAAATATTTTTATTCGTTAGACAAATGCACAAATAATCCAGAAAATAAAAAATGATATAAATGTATTAGCAAGATTAGTGTAATATTCAAATTTTAGTCACAGACACTGGAGAAAAGAAACAAGTGGTTTGGACAAATCTGATGATTTTTTGTATCTTGTTATAATTTAAGCAGAGATGGACCCATATACAAAATGGTTGCAGCTTTATGAACATAAAGGATATCGCTCTATGAATTCATTAATTTTGGGGCAGTGGTTACTGAGGTTACGCAGTTATAAACATTACAATTGTTCGACAGACAAACCGATAGATTGGCGTACATAAGTGACACATATTTCCATAGATGTTTTCCTGTTTGGTTCATCGTACTGGATCTGACCGCTAATTATACTCACACATGACTATTGATGAAACGTTATACCGCTACAGAATAAATAAAAATCAATTTTTAAAATTACATTGGCTGTGTTGACGGAACCTAGCGGACGCAAGCTTTCAGATAACTAGTCGATGAACGACAAGTTAGCAGGAAAGCGCCAGTCAGCTTAGTTGGTATTTCATTTCACGGTTGTCACCGCAGAAGGGTCATAATCACCGTGTTGCGAATTGAGTTTTTTCATATTTGAAGTTGAATTATTGAAATAATGGATGAAGATAAGCTGGACAGTAAATATCTGTCATGAGGTTGGCATGTTTAAAACACGTATCTCAAACTTATAAAAAAATTAGCGGCGACCCGAGTTAATAAAATGCGAAATTCACAAATAAAATTTAAACAAATGGAACCATGAACAGAATTTGGCGATGCAGGAAAATGACACATAACATGATAAAGAGAGATAGCTGTATTATGCTGTTAAAAGCCGTCCAACGGCGCTGTCAGCGTTAGCGGTTTTGCGCTAGGCCACGTTAAATACCGCCATTAATTGATTAGATGTCTTCAGGAAAACATAACATAACATTGTTTTCAATTGGAAACTCAGTATTATGGGATGCACGAATGAATGTATTTGTATTATTGATAAATTTAGAATTATGCTTGGAGGCACACTGTTAGTTGTATGCTTCTCTCTATTTTTTATTATTTCAATAATATCAATTTCACTTTCATTATAAAAAATGAATGTTTGTCATTTTGTACTTTGAAGAAGTCTGGCGATATAGCCAAGATGTTAGTAGTAGTGAATATAATCCCAAATCGAAAATTGTTATGATCACAAATGTTTCTTTTTTTATGTATGAAAAATAAAAGCATTTACAGGCCATTCCGGCTGTTGCGTCATTCTCTAAATGTATATTTCGATATTATTTGCTGGGGCGTTATAGGCGCATTTCAAAATAAGTACACCTCTAGCGTAATTAAGGTAAACTAAAGGCAATTTGTTATTCATATTTGTCGTTCGAGTTGGTGGCGTGAATTTCCCTAAATTGAAATATTCTGTCAAGATTATGGCACATTACAGTGTTTAACTTAAAAAAATATAATTTTTCATTTGATTTCTGAGATGCATATATATCTGCCGATCTAAATTGTCTTTTAATACTTTTTGCTCATTGTTAGGCTACTTTCAAGCTTTGCTGCTATATAGTGTCTAATATCCTGTGATGTAAATAAATTGGGTTGCTCATGACGGGGAAGCAAAAATTTGTAGTGAATGTCTGACAGGGGATATGTTGACATAGCTACGCAAATAAAAATATGTTTGCCTGTATAAGGACTCTGATGGAAATTGTGAGTCTGGTGAAATTCGAGGAACGTGGAAATCAGCGTCACGTTGTTGAAACGACGAAGCTTTTAAAAGGTGTGGCTTCACTGAGGAAGTTATTGGTGTGGTTTTGCTTTTTATAATGCATTTGAAATGCTTGATATACAGGGTGAACCGTAGAAGTTCGGAGTATATTAGATATTTCAAATAGGACTCTATATATATTTGAACATTCATGATATCACTAGTGTTTGCTTCATAAATGTTTCTTAATAATAATATACCTATATCAATATAAATGGATAACATGTGGTACCATTCATGAAATCAAAAGTGGAAGTAATAAGTAATAAATAACTAAGCTGTCATTAAATAAAGGGTTACGTTAAAATTACTTTTTCTGAAAAAATGAAATCCTTTATATATAGCGTCACCAATAGTAAACACTAGTGTGGTATGTTTGTATTTGGTAGTCGTATTTTTGTCGAAATTTGAAAGGTCAGCTACATTGAACAGGTGATTCCCGCACTACATTAATATTTTGCACATTGAAATATTCTCCATTATAACGAAATTGGAATTTTATGTATCTAAGATTCTTTAAAGGACTATTGATGTTGACCAAAATATCTGCTCTGATTTATTATTCAAGTTAATGGATGTAATTGAAACCACACATAACTACATAAAAATTCTTCGGCTGCATCCACACTCTTTATTAAAAGTTACAATGACATTTTAGTGGGAACATGTGGGTACTTCCAATTAACGGTCAACAAAAGGAAAGGACAACAACAGGATAAACAAATACGCAGTCAGAAACTCAATAAACAGAGCTTTCTGAGTTATCCGAGCCACGCCTTCTGATTGCTGGTCAGGCGCTCCGGTTACGGAGTTGAAGGGGCACTCCGCTCATTTGATCTAGATTGCCGAGCATGTTAGGTGCGCTACCCAATTTTTGAGAATTTCAAGCTGTGATGTTCTTATGTCGTTCTAGAGCGCCAATAATCGGGTCAGTAATGATCTAAGATCACGGCTACTGACAATTAGACTCCCGAATCAAACAGTCATAGCACCACCATGTATAATTATTTAGATCACAATCGTGACAATTGTTCACTTGCTCTTCCACAAGATGGGGGCTGATATACAAATTCATATTTACGGAAGTCGAACCTCACACTTTCTGATTGCCAGCCAGACGCCAGAGCTCAGGAATCACTCCGTTCACTCGATATAGCGCTACTATATGGGTCAGTAAAGACGTTCAACCACAATTACTCACAAACAGAACCCTGTATAGAACAATCGTGGTGCCACTATGTAGAAACTATGAAGAAAACAACGGTAACCATCAGTTTGCTTGCTCTTTGTCAAGACGGAAACAAATTGCAAATTTGAATTTAGAAACACGGAAAAACCTAGCCTTCCACTTCTAACTATCGGTCAGACGTTCTCACCAACTGAGCTAACTAGGCACTCCACTCGATGTAGAACGCCGATGATGTTAGGTTTCAGATTCTTCCGAGTTCCTCAATGCGAATTTGTAGCAGGAAAATAATTGTAATCACAGAACAAGTTTTAGGAGTTACGTAGTCTCTTATTAATTGTTTTATTGTATCTTGGATGAGAAGAAGGGGTAGAGGACTTAATTGTTCATGCGCGCTTTTTAGACATTAAATTTTGAAAAATCGTCGTCAGCAGGTTTTTTCTTTCTGAAAATCAAAAGCAGACGTTTTTGAAATCCTGTCCCCAGCATTCAGTCAGCTCAAGTGACCGGATAAACGCCCAATGCGGGCTTTAGGGACGTCAATAAAGACCGGGACGTCCTGCAAAGCACTCCGAACAAAGCCACTTGATTAATAGTAGACAGATCGGATAAGGGACTAGGGAGCCTGGATGAAAAATTCGACCGTATTTCACGGAATGGCAGAAACCTGTTTACCGGATTGTGGGTAGTTAATTTTTGCTGGAGGTGTGTGGTGCTGGACCTTATCACTATAACATTGATTATTTGTTCTTTTAACGTTTGTTGTTAATACACAGTATGGAAATTTCAATAAGAATTGGGAGTATATTGAGGAACTTATTATGGAACTGTCGTGATATGCATTTGAAAGATCTTCCTCTGCACCACGATGTCTAAAAATCGAGGATGCTGTCACTTTCCTCTTCTTCTGTACATTTTATTGGAGCCCTCATATTGTTCAGGTGCTCGAAAAAAGTGTGAAGTTGATAACCTGTGAGTGAAAAATTACCCATCTAAAAAGCACAGACTCTGCTATACTTTCCATATTTTTGTGTTTCACGTCCATTACGAAGGAATCGTATCCAAAAGACCGGAACGAAGCTACGAGAGTAAGAACTTCCACTTTTCTGTTCTGTTTCTGATTTATCGAAAATAATCTAACGGTTTCAGATCACTTGAACGAGGTGGCCAGTTAACAGGTCCATTTCGTGAAATCAATCGTTCGTCAAATGTTTCTTTGAGTAAATAAATTGTATCGCGCGCTGTGTGACAGAATCCTCTCTCATACACAACAAAATACTAGGGAATACGATAAATATGATACCGAGAATTCACTTCCCATTTTGTATGTTGCAATATTCGTCTATATTACAGTCTCTCATATGGATAAGCATTTCATAAGATGCATCACAAAATTCATACATTATTAATGGAAACTGCTGCCTCAACTATCTCTTTGATAACAACAGTTTCTATGTGCTTTTGAATCGAGCTCGTTTTTATTATGCTTCAATGCAGTCTTTAAATTGCTTGGACTGTAAATGTATTGCCACTAAAGTCTGTATAATTACAGTTCAGTCCAATAAGCATATAAAAACCTAATGTTGATTTCGCGATAACTAATACGAGTAACATAATAAAAAAATATGCTATATGGTATGTTAAGACAAATATCCAAGGAATATGTTGTTTTATTTTTCCATACTTTTAATGACGAATAAAGTCGAACAAAAAAAATCAACGTCCAGAAGAACGATTGTTCGCGAGCAGGTAAAACTTTCAGATCGCGAAAAGTTGAATTGAAAGTTGTAAGTATTGCAGCTATCTTATAGATTGATTTAAAATGAGTTATGTCAGTTTTTTTTAATTTGTTGATTAATTTTTTTTGCATCTTACACAGTTGAATAGCTTTTTACTACCTGACGGTCATTCAAATTTTGTTTTAATTTTTTAAAATTTTTATTCATGTAGATTGTGGATGTTGTTACTTCATGAAAGACTTTCATCATGCAGATTAAATAATTGTATATTTAACACACAGTTTCACAAAGTAAAATATATTTGGCAGTGACGCTAACGATTTATTTTTATATTTAAATCATTGTTGGACGATCATAAAATATAAATCGGAAGGCGTCACTGCAAGAAAGAATTTTATTTGTGAAATTGTGTTTTAAATACACGATAATAAATCCGTTTAATTTTTCTTAATATTCGCATTTTATTAAAAAGGATTATGTAGTGCTTCGCTTGGGAGTATAAAATTATGCATCTTCCATCATAAAACTATATAGGAATAAATAAGTCTGCTGAATCGCAATAAGCTTACCGTATTTTGCTTATCAGAATCTTTTATTTGAATGGTTTTAGAAATTTTATCAAAGTCTGCTGTTCGATTACTGAGACAGCGAGGCTGAGCACCCGTACACATCGATAAAATATTTTTGATAGCGTTTAAATTATTGAGCATTTGGAAAACATATTTTACCAAATTTGAAAATTATTACGATCATTATCTCTACTTTTCTCCCTTATGGATGAGAGGTTTTTTCGAAGTTAGGGGTGGCTCTATTCTAATACAGTGAAAGCTCGATTGGTCGGGTTAAATGTCCGTATACTTGAATATAAGAAGAAATATGATTTTTGTATGCATTATTAGATGATACATAATGCTAGATGTTAACTAAAGGTAACAAAAATGGATGAAATTCATCAACATAAACCAGTGCTTACTAAGAAGTTATTGAGATACATTTCCGTACGAACGTATACACACACATAGATACATCTTTTCTTAAATTACTAAAATACCGCAACCTTTATCATGAAATAAAATATGTTCATAATTAGTTCATGTTTCTAAAAGTAAGTATTTGGTAAAATTTTCATTTTTTCTGCCGGATAATTGAGTCTTCAGTACATAAACGCTCGACATATAGATTAATACGGTTACAAAAAACATAAAAAGGTCCAAAACAATTTAATCAACCATCGACTTAGTGACTGAAATAATAAATTCGACAAGGTTTTGTTGAAGTCCCGAAAGTATACAAAATTCATACAACAGTTTACGATTAACAACAGCTGCCTTCGTCGCAAGCTCACCCAAAATATTAAAATACTTCGTCCCATTATCGCTCGTACAATTTATATTGTCGGTTTCCCTTTCCTTCTAGGGACCGGGGATTTAGCTTTCGCTTGCGAAATAAACTGCTCCTTTGGCATATTGTACGTTTATTGCGCACAATTCATTCCTATTAGAGACAATATTAAATTTCCCCTATTCGGACTCGACATTTCTCGTGTAACCACCAACGTAAAACTTGCTCAACGAACAACTGAACGTAACGGGGTGCTGGGCAAAATTAAAATGTGTAAAGTCAGGGGCGTACAATGCAGAAGGTTGATGAGTATTTTTGTATACTTAATCACTAACCGAGAAAAAGGCTGAAGAGCAGAGTATCGTGACTGATAAAAGTAGAGAATGTACACAATCTATTAGTGGCAAATATAACCCAAGTAGCAAAATTAATTTTAATAGGATTGTATGAACAACCATAAGATATATTTTATAGGATATCGATTGGTCCTTATATAACTAAAAAGGGCCCATTCCTATACAACACTTTGGTAGTATATCAGTTCTATAAAAGGTGTACATTAAGTGTACAATAAATCTGGGTTGTCCATTGTAATAAAAGGACCCATAACGACTCGGTCGAGTAAATGGTGGATTTAAGAATAGAAAATATTTTTTAAAATCATCTGGAAGGTTTCGATAGCACAAATTCCGGACGATTATGGGAAACGAGTTGAATTTTGTATGTGTGTATTAGAGAAATTTGCAGATAATGAAAAGTTTTTCAACTTAGTTATGTTCACTGACGAATGTACATTTCATAACAATGTAAACACCATAGGTGACTTGATAAATAATAACTTCTGTAAAATCAGTTCACATAATTAAGACTTCGGATTACTTGAAAACGTGAAGAGTTAGCTATAGGAACGTATAATAATATTCGATAGACAATTAAATTTTACATCTGTTGTTGACATAAAATACAGGGCATCCCATTTAAATTAAACAAGTTATTACCGTTCAAAGATAGTGATTATTTAATCATAATTTTTAGACACTGTATAAGTTAGTAAAAATTTCACAAGTGCGAAATAAAACTTAATCAATTGGTAGAATTGAGCATCAATTTGTTAAAAAAAAGAAATCACCAGCTGAGAAATTAAGCATTGAAATAGATACTACATTTTCGCAAAATTAATGATATTTGAAAAACCATAAGGCTTAGGTGCATTAAACCATAATAGACTTACCTTAATTTTGATCGTACAAACAAAAAATGAAATAATATACAGGGTGTTCTATTTTAAAAAATACAACTTTGATACGTTCCGTGTTTTGGAGACACCCTGTATAACATGAATTTTTTTTTAAAATGTAGCTTTAATTGGTCCCTATCCGTCCAACTTTTTTTTAAATCAGATACTTTAGTACTTCGTGTCGAATAACGTGAATAACCCGGTATATTCTTCGTCGTCGTCACTAGTAATTCTATCATCATTTGCCATATAAAAAGGAGTATCCACATATTCAACATTCCTAACATCGATATGGTCATTATCAGCGTTGTCTTGTATGATTGGAGACATTATTATGTTCTCAGGCTCGGTGGTATCAAAATGTGAACAAAATCTCGGGATTATTTGTGAGAATTTGTTGGTATCTTTTCTAATGAGACATGCTTATGCAACTACATGTTATATCGTCAACTATAGCGGACAAATTTGTCAGGTTACGATGCAAAAAAGATTTTATCTGTAGCATGCATGCAAAGGTGTATATTGTTACACCAGAAATGTAGTATATTTTAAAACCTAAAATGTACGTGCAGTGACATCTGCTTCCTAGAGAGCTGAGCGTTGGAATCACATGAACTATATGAGCTACAGACAATGTTTATGGGGCAAGCAAGCCAACCCTCTACCGTGTTTATGGGATATGTCGGCTCATGAATTTTGTGTCGCCTCTGGAGTCGAAACGGAAGATTTTTTACAAGGTGAAACGACAGCTTCAGAAAAACTGAAAACTCACGTTGTAAAATCTACAATACATTGAACTAAAGGGCAAATGCAAGGAGCATCGTTGCTTACCGTAGATCTCTCATGTTTCCCTAACTTTACAAATATTACGCAGAAGGTTTAGATATCGCTATCATAGATGCATGTAGATAAGTCATAGAATAGTTTGAATATACTGCATTAATTGCGTGACATAAGCAGTGGAGTTATTGAAATCTAATGCGGTATAAGCTTTATTATCCGCGGATCACAAGTTTTACCTAAGACAAGTATGCCATCGAACGATGGATGCCAGATTGTGCAATAGACAATTGTGTGTCATGAATGAATTATAACACTAACATTATTACAGAATTTTATCGGATTACACTGCAATCCGTAAGTGGACAACTAATGATGTTTAGAAAAATTGGAAACAAAAATTTGTCGCCAGTGGGGATCGAACCCACAACCTCCTGCATTCTAGGCAGGCGCCTTTACCGTTAGACCATGACGAACTGGTCAGGTAGAACGGCAAATGCGCTATGGAAGGTACATCCCTCCTGTGCAATTCATCATTAGTTGTCCACTTACGGATTGCAGTGTAATCTGATAAAATTCTGTAATAGTATTTTCTGAGGGCGGCAGATTTCCGCACTTGGCTCAATCAACTTGATGGAGTCTGCTAGTTATCGACCAAAGATAGTATCGGCCTCTGGCACTAGATGTCTAATCAAAGATCGAGCTGTATAGGTTAGAAAATTAGGAAGAAAAATTTCACATTTGCCGTTCTACCTGACCAGTTCGTCATGGTCTAACGGTAAAGGCGCCTGCCTAGAATGCAAGAGGTTCGATCCCCACTGGCGACAAATTTTTCTTTATAATTTTTCTATACATCATTAACACTAACATTATTTACGGAAGCAAAGATAACCTATCGCAATTAGTCACAAACGTATTATTCTTCAGTGGTATAATATTTCTGCATTTGTTGTATGTGTATGTTTGGCAATTTCTTTACCATCTCGTGAAGTCGTTGAGTGACTATCGTGGTGTATATTTCTCAAGCATTATTTGAAAAATGAAAATATTTATTTTCTATTTATATATCTATTTGGCGGTGTCCAGAAAAACAACATAAAGGAATTTCAAAGTTGCTGCTTTTAATATAGAAATATTTATCATACTTGAAGGTATTAGGTAAGCTGCTCTCCTCCTTGCAGTCATAGTAGGAAGCTTCGGGCAGAGATGACTAAGCTAGCAACTTAATGCTGTCTTATAGTTTTTCCATTTATTTTTCAATGTCTTTAAAACTCCGATCTTTGACATTATACCAAAATTGCCTTCCCAAACAAATGTGCAGTTATTGAATGTTCAAGCTGGTGTTATGCGTACTTCACGACCAACACCTGGTCGCCAAGCTTCTGGGCATGCTCACCACAAATGATGGCCACATATTGCAGACCTAGAAAGAAGGAAGCAGATATAGCAACAATTAGTTTCATTTGGGGTCCATTCTTAAGATAATATGACCCGTATCTATATCTTCAAAATGTGTTTCTACATATCAATTATCGGACGTCGTTATTCTTTAAGGAGTTCAAAGTCACTTCAAAATGCGTTTCAGGATTTTAAGACATTTTTGAGGCATAGTTGAAACAATTTTATGGCACAAAAATTATAAAACTAAACTTATTTCTGTTTATTTCCTTAGTATGTGAACCCTTCAGTATATCGAAAGCAACGTCAAAAATCCTCACTCTGTACAGGCAATTGTATCCAGGGTCATGTTTGAGCGACTGAGTCAATTCACTTGGCATTACATATTGAATCTGTCATCTATCTTCTTTGGGGAGGTGCATTTTCAATATTTGAAAAGTGATATCAATTAATTGATAACTCATTTTGTAAGTAATATCTCATCGGTTATAGGAAAGCTGTTTCATGTTTCATAGACAGCTGACTAATGCGAACAAAGGAGTTCGTAAACAGAATATGTTCACATCACAATTTCGTGTGCTAACACGCCATCGAGGGAGTAGAGGCAAAGGCAGACTGGTGGTAAGGGTGAGATTACGGCAGACCACGCCGAAATCCAATTTCAATCTCATCTCCACGGCCTCATTTTTATTTTCAATTTTCACAGCACCAGTCGGCGCTATAGCTCAGTTAATGTTGTTAAAAGTTTGTAGGTAGGAATCATCAAAGTTCAATATTTTTATCAAAAAAGGCTTTCTAAGGTATTCGAATCAATGAATTCATTTATGCTACCTTCTTGCAGCATCAAAATCTTGGTACTGATGATTCGAGCGAATGGCACTTTCACCACAATTTCAAATACTTTTCAAAACTAGTCAATTATTGAATACATATATCAAAATACATGGTTAATGAAATTTTTGAATTCCTATATCAAAAGTAAGTTTAATAGTAGTAAAAGTAATAGTAGTAGTATTTTTTTAAGGAGGGGGTATCTGGCGTAACAACTTCGCCCAGGGTCATCATCATTGATGTCCTCCACACGTTCCACCTTTCGCAGGTAAAGAACGTGTGTTCTGGTCCATCCACTGTACCTGGACAATAAGTGCAGTTGGGTGAGTCGAGCAGAGTCCTCTTGTGCAGGTAGTAAAAGTAATAGTTTTTTTTGGGTTGAGAAGAGAAATGCTTTTACACACAAAGACGGGACACCAAGAGTGCAAGGACTCGCAGCAGAAGGCTGCAGTACCTGCTTAAGTAGTAGACATAACCGTCTCTGTATGAAGCAAAGTCAAATTATACCAAATGCTGTACAAGGACTATGCAGCCTGGACTAAAAGCACGATGATATACTTCGTGTTTGATATATAGGCCTTATAATATATCAGCCCTTTCCTATCTAGGATTTTCAGAGTCAACATTGTGACAGCTTAAAATGTAGATTTCAAGACTCAAAAAAAAATCTGAAACGACATACTTTACTTACAAAATGTAAATGTAATAAAAGTATGAGAATTTACGATGTAAGTGAAAGGTATAAGTGATCAATGAATTATATCATTCATCATTTATACGTTAGAGATGGGAGCTCTAAGATACAAGAATAAACTTACTTACTGTAACTTATCCGGTAATCTTCTCAGAAGTTTACCTTACAGCTTGAATGCGGAATACGTGACCGGCCAGAAGGAGTAAGTTCAACTCACCGCAGTTTTGTATATTTGTAGTTTGACCTGTCGTTAGCTAAGAGGCCGCAATTATCCTCAATAATTCAATTTTAATTGTTTTTATATTTTTGTAGAGGCTTTGAAGTCTCATTCCTCAATTGTTCGTTCATTTTAAACTTCTCACTTTTTGTCATACGCATGTTGGCTGGAGATTTTTATGCTTTTGCTAAATTAGAACGTTATCCATGAAGTATTAATTTGAAATAGTAATAATTATCGAATACCACCGCAGTTATCTCAAGTCGTGCAAAAAAATCAAATGAAAACTCCTGAAATGGCGGCAAAATGAGCTTTCCAAGTTGTATCTTGAGTGCTCTGGCGTGGCTAGAAGATCCGATTGTTATTCAACCAAGTCGAACTAAGCTGCCTCTTGAATACCTAATGCGCGTACGATGTAGAGAAGACGATCTGAGTTTGACTTTTACCTCCTACACACTAGCAAGGAAGAGCTATAATCGTACGAGATTCCGAAATAAACATTCATAAACTAGATTATTGTATTTTTCATGAGTTGATTCAGTAGTAGTAAATACTATAACACTCATTCGCTCATCGCAAAAATTATTTAGGTATTCAGGTAGGGAAGTCAATTAGGTTGGCAGACGTTACTGGCTAAGGAACTGGAAGGAATCTTTTGCTCAATAAATGGAAAGTGAAGTATTAGTCATCATGATTTTTTTAAATAACACGGTGAATTAAATGGAATGCAGCAAAACGAGGTTTGTGGAAAACTTGATATCCTATACAACTAGCGGGGACAGACAACAAGTAGGCTGAGAGCTCAGGATTAATCGAAAAAAATATAAATTGTGGGTCAAAGTTGTTCGTGGGAAAGTTTACCTAACGTTTCATAAAAATCATTTAACCAACATTTCCTATTTTCTCCAATAATGGTGAAGAAGTACCATCCATTTTTTGAATGTCAGAAACTGTCTTCATGACTCACGCTATTTTATGTAACGAGATACACGTCCGGTACTGGTACCACCAAACAATCTCAGGACTCACATTTGCTCACATTGATGTTACATATTATGTCGTAAGACTGTTTCACAGATTGTTGTTTTGAAGCACTTTTCAAATCATGAAGAAGAACTGATATCAGTTTATTGCTATGCGCTTTTATATTTTGAGCATTCAGCGCCGAAACATAATGAAAGTAGTTTTTAATAGATTGTTCGATCAAGGTGTATCCTATATAATATATACGAGTAGTATAATCATATTTAAGTAGATTTTTATATTAGCTACTTATATTTTAATAATATTTCGTAAAATCAAGTAGTTCGGGAATTATCAATCTAATAAAATTGAACTAATAAAAAACAGTGTTAGGTATCATTTTCCAGAAAATAAACGTTGTCTGCAGAGAGAGAGAAAGAGAGGAAAATATTATTTCTACTTAGAGGAATTGAGTTAATAATGGTGACTTCTTGAGCTAGCAGTAAAAGAAAAAGATTTCATTCCGATTCATTTGCTGTTTATGTGAGTAGATTCGACATGTTCATATTAAAAATAATAAGCTTTTTGTTGTTTTTATCTTTCACATTATTCTTTCATTGATCATATAACTTATCTGAAATCCAATTATATCATGTTTAACATATATAGCCCAAAGTTTCTAACGCGGTTTTCATTGAAGTGAGATCAATGAACCTAGATATCAATTGTGTGCACTTATTAATCATTAAGATTTCCAATAACATTTGCAATAATCACAGGGTCGTAAGATTTTCTCTTTTGGGTCAACAAATGAAATAAATCTTACACCGCATGTTGTTCAACCCGGTCCTGTATTCCATGAATAGCAAAGTTCATTTCAAGCAACTGCACATATTTGCAAGCTCGATTGGCAGGCCAAAATCAGTACAACAAAGAATTCTTATGTCATCAGTGAACCCTGTGAACTTTTATTGGAGCATTATACGGTCCTCATTTATTTTATATTCTCTGCTTATCAAGGAAAGGGCGTAAAAGCACCATGTGAAAAGGAAGCAGAAAACCGATAAGGCACGAGTTTAGTGAAAAGGAAAAATCCTCTTGAATTAGTTCTCTCGCTTTTTTCGATCTCCTGTCTGACAGACTAAGGAAACGCCTCAAGGCGATCGGAGATTGCGTCTTTCTTCAAGAAAGGGTCGCTTAGAAGTTTGAGCTGTCACGTTGGAATAAATTGGTGTACTGTTATGAGTAAATAACGGGGTGACATCTTCATTAGATTACATATCAAAATACAATAATGTTGATAATATCATTTATTTCTTAGCCTATTCTCTCTATGGATGATTTTTTGAAATGTGGTCAACAGCACCTGGATATGTCGACGTTGGGACTAACGCTACGGGTAGAGAAAATATAAATATCTGTATTCATTTCATCAAGAATAAAATTGTATCAAGTAGGTTCCCTCCTAGTAACATCAGTTTAAAAATGAATATTCCAATCCCATTTTGGACCTGTGGTAAACTTTACACCTGTAAAGCTGAACTTCACAAATAATAATGATAGACTGACGATAAAATGGAAAGCTAAATTTATTTACGACATTTTTATCAGTGAAACTGTAGTCTCAAACCTAAAACCTACTAAGCCGTAGGTTGTAAACGTGGGCAGTGAGATCTCCTTGGGGCGTTTAAGAATCTCTAGGGGGCGGTAGAAGACTGAGGAATTTGGGGAGGCATTGATACCCTATTAAGGGATGGAGAAGACTGAAGTCCAAGGTTTTCTTTTGCACTTTAGGTTATTCGGAGAAGGTGAGCTTACGTCTATTAAGAAGTGGAACAAATCACGGAACTTGCTCAGTGCCAAGCTAAAAACACTGAGTGCGCAACACTTTCAAGAGCTTGGGTCACTAGAAGCCAAATATTCTCAAAGTGGGCGGTAGACAAAAAGCTTAAGAAGCTATGTACTAAACGTACTTCTTTGTAAAATTCCTTTCCGTATGAGAAGTATTTCCATCACAAATTAAGTAATTCACCACATAGCTGGAAAATAATTGTCACATATGATATTCTTATGCAACATGCCGGGTTTGGAACGCAGTGCCCTCCAAAATACCAATGGAATAACAGCCAATGCCAGCATTGTAAAATCCCCCACGAGACACGTCAAAAATGTCAAACTCAAGATTTACGCCACTAATGTTTTTCGAGTATTGAGCTCCATAAGTTTTTGTAGCTTGTGTCATGAGCTTATAACGGAATTTGGAGTCCTAAAAAACCCATTTTGACTACCCCCAAAAATGGTAGGAAACGCGATATGAAAAACTTAGTTCTCAGAAGTCTAACAATGCATGGATTTAAAAAAAACAGCACCACCGACAAGCATGACCCCTCAACATATGACATACCAGGTTACCAAGTTTTATTAAACTCCGTGCAGTGATTACGGAGATTATGCGCTAACGATGATACCAACAGACCGATGGTAATGGAGGTAAACATACTCCTGTATTCTAGTAACTATGAAACGTTTAGTAGACATATCAGAAATTAGAAAATTTTAGATACCAGAATACATCATCTCTCACTTATGCGCGGGAAGTAATCTTGGAAGGATCCATATGTTCAAGTAGGCTGTGTTAATAAATGTGGATCAAAATGCATCCAAGTAACTGATTTCTATGTATAATTCAAGTAGTCATCTTCTTTGACCATTATTACTTTTATGGGGCTAGTTCGTATATACTGGCATGGCCGCAAACGAATACCCAAGCAATTTCAGCAGCTGTAACTCCGTGCGCAAGACACTTTTATAGTAGTCGTAAAGATTTTATAGTGCGATGGACCAGCAACGCTGCAGCCTCATGTTAATGCTCTTTACAGCAAAATGATTTCGTAAAACACCAGGAATGCGAGAGAGCGCTAATGGCTATAATGCTAGCCTGGTGTATTCGTTATAATATATTTTTTAACCCATTTTTAAACGACCTCAAAAAATTAACATGCATTCCACATTTAGGTATTTGTATATTATATATCTATGTATGCGTTTATTTCAAAAACTATTGTACGTATTGGATATTTTTTTTCAAGCTCATATTTACCCAAACATATTTCAATTTAATTAATCAGCAGCAAAAAATTCGGGCAGAATGTTACAGTGTATAATAAATACATAGCTACTAGTAACCCAATTTCGAAACCCTTTTTTATATAAATAACCTCACGCAATCTCAGATAGCCTATCATGCTTCATAAGAACTGCGCGAAGATAAATGTTCATTCACATTGACCTTAAAACCATGTAGATTGTAACCATCGGGGAGTTCATTCACTACGGCGAGGTTCACCAAAAGAACGACTTTTGAAATAGGCTTGTTCGAGGCGTTATAAGCTCGACCTGGTGCTGATGCGCTAGATGAGCTCCTCTGGTATTCGCTGCACTCGCGACTCTTGGTCTTATTATACGAGACAGCTTGGCCGAACATCTGCCATAATAATATCTATAGAATAGGGAAACATCAGCCACCCTTCTTCGATATTTTAGACTGTGGATATCGTTTGTGAAGTCAGGCGCATCCACTAGACGTATTGCTCGCTTCTGGATTGTGTGAAGTTTCAGGGGGTGCTTTTGGATGCATCTCTATACATGCGAGGATTACTCTAGCTATAGTCTGGGCCTTGTATAGTAGAAGTAGCTGTTACGGAGAATATAATTTCCTGGAGCGGAAGAGAACTCCCAGTTTCTGGAACGCTTATCTAGTGAGGCCAACAACATGGTCGTGCCACACTTGCTATTGTTGATATTAATTATATTGGGTGTCCCTTTATCTTCACGGCTGGCATTCTTTGTCAGGGTTGTTGTCTGAGTCTTCTGCGTGTTAAACAGAACTCCGTTTGTACATCCCCATTCCACAATTCTGTAAATGTTCTCATTGATATGAACTGCATGCTGTCCTCGCCGAAATAAGGTATCTTGGGATGGTAGTGGTTAGCTTGGTTCCATGCAGGAAATAAGGGTGTTGTTATCATCCAAATTATACAATATAAATTGCTAAATAGTGCTTGTCTTCTTATTCATGATACGTGTTCGGTTAGAATCCAGTAATCCGTAATAAACGTCGCTGAAACAAAAGCAAAGCAGAGTTGCCTCATTATAAAAAAAACTAAATGTGCCCTGAAATACAGTACATGAAACAAATTCAAATGGGGTAAGTAATTTGTTAGAAACATTCAAAATGCATGGTAAGTGACATAAGTAAAATGTATTTTATAATTTCACAACTATTAAAAAAATCACTTACATATATGTATATCTAAGAAGTACGAAGGAATTGCCATCGTCAAACATTTAGAGATGAAATATCATTTGGTATTATTGCCAGAAAAAATTCTTATCCCTTAGCTACCTTCCGTCCCCAATTTTTTGAACCATAAACAAATTATCAGAAGTTTTAGAAACGTTTAAAAAAGAAGTTTGGGCGTTTCTTAAGCTTTTTTTTGTTGTTTTTTATCATGACTGTCGCTACAACACCCATTTACAAAAGTTACACATCTTTTTATCACAGGGGTAATCGTCATAGTAATAATCGAGTATTAAAATTATTATAAAAATCCGAATGGTACTTTTCGAGTTATAGAAGGGTCAATGATTATTACCAGACAGAGTACAGAGAATATTTTCTCCTTCATAGAGTGCTAGTCTTTTACATGAGGCTATATACATATTTCCGTTAAGTATGAAATACATAAAAAAGTATGAAATAATTCGTGATAAATATAGTTTACTTTGGTTTAAGTTTGAAATTCATGCGACGCGTCATCTAATGGAAAATACGTTGGTGTCTGTCTTATTATCCTATTGAGCTCCGTAGGATCACTGTCTGTCTAATTTCACTCTACTAACACCGATTATAAACCACTGATAAACAGGGCAAGAGTGCGGTCGCCGAGAGCGAAGTTCGGAGAATCTGAGAAAGTCGTACATTAGAAAACCGCTTGAAAATTCTTGTGATTTTCCATCACATTTCCCTTAATATTTACGTAAATATGCCCAGGGAACCGGTATTCGGAATTTCTCCAATAAAAGGGAAATCCTAAGCAACACCGCGAGAGTGCGGTTCTCTTGAATGAAATTTTTGTGAGTTATACCTCAACAGAATACCTCAAATGTGAGATCAACTGACGATATGTTTGCTGGAATGGCTCTGAAATAATAATGTGATTAATGATCTACTGGTTTCACGTTTTTCCTGCTTTTTCCGCAATAAATGTTTATATTAAAAAATACGATATAACGCCCTATTTTCAATTTTTTATATGCTGTAGCAAAAATTCAAAAATATTAATGTCCATAGATGAGGCAACTATTGGGAAAACAGAAGTGCAAAGAGCAATGCACCAATCAATCCAAAAATATTGATGGACGTAAAAAGCAATATACTCCAAAATATCTGAGTATTAATGTTTCAAGTGTAATACGCCATTGTTCTTCCACAATTAAATTACTAAACAATGATCAACAACGTTACATAACGCAAACTGTTTACAAATAATAAACGGCCACTAATGGTCCAATAATTTTTTTGAACATCCTATTATTGTCAAACTGTTATATGCAATTATTATTGAACAAACCATTCTTATGTGGCAACATAGTAGCGTCTTTATAAAGTACATAAATGTTTACTTTAATAAGAGTTTTATATATACGCGATTTTCTGTTGCATTTATATTTTAAGAGCATAAAATGATGTAAAACGTATTAACGTTTGTAATAAAACAGTTTCATTAGGAGAAATCATAGACCACAGTCAGGGATCGATCCAACAAAGGTTGTATGGTAATAATAATTCAACTGTTACCTCTCAAATTGATCAACCAACAAACGAATGGCTTGGGTACCCACAACAACTGTTGCTTCAACTAGGTGATGATTAATCGAGGACGATTTTTCGGTGTGATACGTCTTACATACTTTTTCACTGCTAAGATACTTCCACAATAATCTCGAATAAGGATCCGCCGCAAAACACCGTGTAATCCATCACGCTGAACTTTCTGTAACTTTAGACGAAAAGTAACATCTGGTGACTATGAACTGAAGGAGACTCGCCTATTTACGCTTTTGGATTAATTCGCATCCACAGTAATAAACATAATTTTAGTAAGACAATATGCTTAAAACCTCAAATTTTCAAACTTAGATTGAATGCTCATTCGATCGTAATAAAATACTTGTATGTCGGCGTTGATATCGGACAAGAAAATATCGCCAAATATTAACCAGTTCTATTGCCCTAGTTTCCATAGCTCTTCCATCATCGAGTTTTTTTTGTGCTGTCTGTTATGATACTGTAACTTTGTTCTGTCCATGTGTAGGAGTTGGAAATTCCCGACTGAAAATCGAGCGAAACGTTTGTTATCATGTAAACGGCCGCCTACTGTTTTTTATTTTTGTATTACCGATGCAGGGTAGAAAACCGTGCTATCTCTAAAAAAGGTTGCTGCTCGCAAAGTTATTGAAAAACAAAGCAAAATTAACTAGGCCAAAGGGCTGCAACCGGAAACATGATAGCAGTGTGTTTGCATTGTCACAGCTGTGAGCGGCATTTCTAGCTTTTCTGTCTCACAACCAGTATTTCGGATTTATTGGGATCACAATATTTGTATATACTATTTATCTAAGAATTCTTCAAAAACTACTATCACCTTGAAATTATATTTGTATTGGATAAGCGTGGACTCTGGATATTACTTTGCCGCGACGGACTTGATCAGGTAGTAAAACAAAATACATTGTGGGCTGACCTTTCACATATTTCCCATACCTTCCATTAATAATGTCATATAACCATCTACCAGATCGAAAAATATGTTTTTTTGTTTTTTTTTGTTTTAGGGGGGGATAATGCCTTCATATTAAAGCTGATCAAACTGATTAACCATTAATTTTCCTTTGAATTCTTACAAACTAATACTTATCACTAAAGTAAATCCATCGATGTCCTTTAGATTACGTTAACACTATAACTACAGATTCGTACACATGCTCTGCTCTATGCACCAAAGCACTACACTATTTCGTATGGCTTGGTTCTCTTCAATCGTCGAACAGCGTTGTGGTTGTCCAGCAGCTGAAGAGCTTCTGCGTTTGGTTGGTGATGGAACCTTTCTTCATGCCTGGCCGCCATTCTCTTGATCTCGTCGACTACCAGAGGTATATTCAAATCGCGATGAATATCCTTATTGCGAATGTACCAAGGGGCATTAACAGTAGCTCTTAAAACTTTATTTTGGAATCTTTGTATAATCTTGATGTTAGAATCTTTCGAACAGCCCCACAGTTGAAAACCGTAGAGCCAAACAGGTTTGAGAATCTGATTATAGATCATGATTTTGTTATAGAGGGGCAGTTTTGAGGATCTTCCCAATAACCAGTAGTATTGTTTGTAGGAAGATTGAGTTCTTCCCGCATTTTTTGATGTGATGTTTCCATTTCAGTCTTGTGTCAAGGGTCATACCTAGGTACTTAGCGTTAGCTTCTCGTGGTACGGTGGTCCCATAAACGCTTATAGGAGGAGGATTTATCTGTCTTCGGTTAGAAAAGCAGACATGGATCGATTTTAATTCATTTAGTTTGATTTTCCACTTTTGCAAAAATATGTCTGTACAGAAGTTTAAATTTTATATGTTTCAAAAGTACAACTTAGCCTTTATAACAAGAAACGAGTATATAAAACTATTTAAAGGAAAATATAACTGACTTGAAAATTTAGGTATAAATAAACCTACTACCAAGAATAAAGAAATAAACATACCAATTTGTTTTTGGGATCAGTGTCTAAAACAAAAGATCAAAAAATATAAATGAAAAATAAAGCTGAAAATCTCCTTCTATCAGGTGCTGGCACCGAGAAAAAAATTGTAAACATATGTACCCTTTTGGTTGTTATTTTTATTTAGGTACTTTTAGTAATAAGTAAATACTATAGTCATTTCTTAATCAGCAGGAAAACAACTGATGAATATTTATTTAGTTGTAAGGCCAATTAATTACCTAAAATAAATGCTCTTTTGTACTAACACTTGAGATGATCTGTCTTACGTCATATGATATAAACACCCAGCAAGTATGTATCGATGTTTTAGTTAAGTAGTTTTCTGGGTCTAGAGCTGTATCAGAGTACCACACACTTCACACTTTCCGCATACGTATCGTCCGAAATAGGCAAACATCAAAGCGCCAATCGCCTTTTCCGACGCTCCGTCGAACAAGAAAATTGGTGCGCTGCTGCCAACTCACGGACGTGGATAGAGTTCATAAACTTTCTAAGAGAGAAGATTTGTATGGTCAAATGCGCGCCTTGTTAATATTGCTCTACTCGCCCATCACTGTAGTTAGTCGATAACTGTACTTCAACCAAAATGGTCTTACCTATGTTTTTATTTGAATGGTCATAAAATTGCTATAGCTATGAAACACATTCTATCAGATCAATAGCCAAAATACGACTTCAAAAATATTTATACTGAAAAAAGTAAAACCTACAAGGTTTGGAAAGATTCCACTGTAAAATATATGGAATAATTAAAAATTGCATTTGTTATGGACTAAAGTTTGGACAGTATGGAAAGCACCAGGAGCTTTAGTGTGAATTATAATTTTCACAAAATTTGTCTCTATCAACCAAGGATAATTAATTCCTTGAAAACATAATTTTATCTAGAAACATGTAACATGTACTTACTTTGAGGATTTTTGATGAAGAATAGGATAGGCATTGTTATATAAAGGAAGGAACACACATCCTTTTGAATAGTAATAGTTTCTCATTAATAACCTATATTTCAGCTTAAGTAACAACAATTGACAGTGAAGATATTTTTCCTGTGGTTTGGATCATACAAATTTTTACTGGTCGTAATTATTTGAACCACATTAAACCACATCTGAATGCATTTTACCTCGAGAGTGATTTTCAAATTATAAGGCAAGGAAATACTGAATCTTGAAAATGACATTGTCTCCGGATGATAACTGTCCTTTGTTTTCATATTAGTCAATATGAACTATTATGATATTTGCATCGCAGGTACAAAACACAGCTTTTCATATGGATGAAAAGAAACCGTAACAACAGTGAATTCTTAAAGCCCGCCACTCACGATCAAACACCGCAGTACGATTTTGTCGAATACGACGAAATTGACCGTGTATTGAGAGTTGCGATTAGATCGTTCGACTTGAATGCTGAAAAATAAAACATTTGCCAGTAAATTCTAAAAAGTAGCTTCTGTGAGACTTTTTTAAGAGAATTTTTCGACTTATACAAAGAACAAGAGTGTCTGTGGGAAATTAAATCGCCAGCTTATCATGACAAATGCTAGAAAAAGAGCTATGGATATCTTGATTGCGAAGTTTCAAGAAGTAAAAAATGATGCAAATGAGGATTTTGTAAAAAAGAAAATGAATAATTCCAGAACATCGTTCAAAAGGAAATTGAAATAAGTAAAAATTCCATCAGGTCAGGGGTAGGGTATTTCGAGTTGTTATCTTTTTTGGGCGATCAAGATGTTTTTCTCTTCTTCTCTGTTAAACAAAGCGCAAGAGCATCTAGAAGTATATTTTCACCCGAAATCTTCACTAATTGAAAGTAAAACTCGTACTGCAAAATCGTTACCTGTGTGTTCTTATTCGATTGTCGACAAAATTGTACTGCAATTGCATCCAATAAAATCGTACTGCGGTTTTGGATCGTGAGTGACGAGCTTTAGATAACAATACAAAACGATAATCAGGAGAAAAGCTCATAGTCCATAGCTCAGCGAACATGTTTGGGAAATAGGATACAGCGTAATTTTTGCAAATTTCGGTACTACACAAAGACGTCCTTGATTGTTACTGTCATAATTTTCACAGTTTGATGTTTTGTCACCTTTTTCTTTATAAAAAACTTCTGAGACAGCCAAGACATAAGCAAATCTCATTTACTAATCACAGCATCGGCCACCGGAAGTAATGCAAGATATTGGGCAAGCAGTGTACTGTATCTATAAGAGCTATTTGCGATTATCCCCGGAATAAAATATATAACAGCTCGATCATCTGTGTAATACTGTTCTCTTCTGTATACAGCAATTAACGTGTGAGCGATATATATAGAATCCAACATATATGTAGTGATGCTTCCTCCAAACTTCCAAAACTATCCTACGCCGTAAAACAAAAAATCTCAATTAAGCATCAGTTTCAAAAAAACGGGCTAGACGAGGTCAAAGAGTCCCGAAGGTTTTATGCGAAGAGAGCGCTCTGTTTTACGCCTTTCCTATGCCATTATTTTTACAGCTGCTGCTCTTCTTTGCACAAGAGGAAATTCTCTTTGGTACGCAGGTTTACGACTGGAGAGCTCTCGAGTACAATGTCTAAGGAAATTCGCAGGTAGAAAAGTTTGGTCCTGTCGGCGCTAGGAAATTTACTGTGTCGTAAAGCCTACAATTTTGATGGTTACTCTATATTCATTTGAAATCGATCTATCCCACAGCTAGGTACACTGCGTTAGATCGCACACTTTTATAGGACGTTTTAGTTGAATTAAATCTATGCCCTAGTGCCATGCATGCATGTAGAAGGTGGTTATTAACAAATATGTTTATTGTCTTCACTAGCTCAAATTCTTGTAAGCGACCAGCTTCTTCAAGTTCTAAGTCTACAACACCAAGATCTAATTTAAAATTGCTTGAATGTATCGTATGTCAACATGACTTCTGCGACACTAACTATTCTGTTTTGCCGTCTCTTGATAGTGCTGAGTGCTTCTTTAATCTAGTCCTAATAGATCACCTATTTTGTCCACGTACATTGGAATTGGTTGACCGGATTGGTTGCTGTTATGACGTTGACACTTATTGAATAGGTCAAGATGTTCGTCGTCCGTTCCAAATGAAGCAGTTAATTCCCATGGACATTTTGGGATCTTCATCGACAACTACTCTTCTAAACAGATAACTAGTAGTTGCAGTGGATTATGATCAGTGATCATATTTGAAGTAGACCATCCTTGATTATCTGTACAAATTTGTTGGCGAACATCAAATCGACTGAAATGTAAAGATCCTACTGGCAATGTTGGCCTATAGTTCAGCTGTGAACGAGTGTATCACAATTATTTCAGCTCGTAGAAAACTGCGGCTAACTCTGGACTTAGCCCGTGACCCATCTCCATGGACAAGTCAAATATGTTACATTATGTACTTAATTTTTTCACTTTATAGAAGCATTGCATGTTGGCATTTCCCATATGTATTATCACTTCTAAATAATCAAGCATTGATACAGAGTCGTTACATAAAAAGTCACTTGAGAATAACTTTCATCTGCTACACAGTATTATCTATATTCGTCCTCAGCAGATTTTCATGCGAACCATAAAGCCAAAGTTTAGTGACCTATATCTGCGCTGTTTAATTTCGGAGCGTTTCCCTTTTACGAGTGCCTTACGGTAAAGTTCGAGGGGAGGGTCGTCGCAGCATGCGATATGGTGAATACTGCTGATAACACTATCTGCATTGTCCCATCTGATGAGGATACAGGCACACAAGTGGATGGGAGAAAGTCAGAGTATTGGTCAGGTATAATAACTAGTAACTACTATACAGGCTAAAACGAGAAGGAAGATATTAGGTATGTGAGCGTGAAACAGAAGTTACAATAAATCTTTTGCTGCTGGGCCACTGCATTCATTACGAACTGTTGGAGGTCCTGGTTTGTGTCCCGTCTATACCAAATCATTTTCAGGTTCGTAGTACCCTGAAATAAAAAAGCAATTGTGCCGTCTTTAATGCATACAGAACAACCGATAAAGTCTAGGCTACATGCAAAGCAACGAGATTTGATAGTGGCAAGCAATTTCTCGCTCCAAATATATACATAAGGTTTTCCTGGCAGCTGTTGCAATTACTGAGATGCGAGAGGGAAACCACTGATTAAAATGTGTACTACAAAATACGCTTTTTTCAAAAAATTAACATAAAAACTGCCCAATGTAATAATAAATGGCTATACAAAATAGGTATAAAACGTTAGGAATATTCGTACTAACTAAACATATGAAAACTTATTTCTTACATACTAAGCATAAATATTTTACTAGCCTCGAAATTTGGGGAATAATTTGACAAAATTCAACTAAAACTAAGCAACTATTATGGGTATAATACAGAGCCAGGTATTTGTGATGGTTAACTACCAGGAGAAAATCCAGGTCAAAGAATAATTAATAAAATACTGACAGATAAGACCCTCTTCCATGTCACTAATTTCCGTTGGTCTGTTTGTATGTAACCTCTGCGGTAATTATTGGCTCCTCTACAACTCTGTAAGTACTTTTTGGTTTTTGATGAATCTCTGACATCAAGTTAATACTGTGATAAGGACAAAAAAGCTTTGTAGTAAACTAGTCAGCGATGGCGCAATTATCGTCAAATAACAAAATAATTCGTTTTCCGACGTTTCTGAGGATCATGAAAAGGTCCCTTGAACTGCTGTCATTTTCCTCTTTGTTCTCTTGTCCTACTTGAATTTTTATCTTGTATTGCACTTCACTGTTGACCCTTGTGCACATTATCATGTTTGCTTATGAAACTTGACGCAATTTTTTTCAACATCGTCTTGTTTGGGCCAAAGGTATGACCCCAATTCTTGTGATTGTGTAATTAACACACAGTTTCACAAATAAAACTC
This sequence comes from Bruchidius siliquastri, assembly GCA_949316355.1. NCBI lineage: Eukaryota > Metazoa > Arthropoda > Insecta > Coleoptera > Chrysomelidae > Bruchidius > Bruchidius siliquastri. The sequence goes on along the minus strand of OX438534.1, from coordinate 4,197,996 downwards.
TTTATCTTTTAGTGACGCGTTTCGATTTATATTTAAATCGTCGTGTAACGAGTTATATTTGTGAAACTGTGTGTTAATTACACAAACGTTTTATATACATGAAGGAAGAGTTTCACCAAGTAAGAGCATCTACAATCTACATAATTCTTGTCTTAAACATTTGATTTCGTATTGAAATCTCTCTCCAACGTACTCATCATGCCTGATTCATTAGCTGTATTATTTTCTTCTAAAATTTATTCTGAAGCAAAATGTTCTGGTTGTGGAATCATCAAAAACAATTTCGCCACTAACCTCTTCTGTAATAGATTCAGAGTCGGAATAAAGTTAAATTGATTGTCTCCTTGTTTTATTATTAAATTTAATTGCTTTGCACACTAACCTGACGAGCTTGCTGGCTCCATGTGTTAATTGGATCATACTGAGGTGGAATACAAAACACAAAAAGTATGCAAAAATAACAAAAATCTCAAAACAGGAGCCTGGAATAGTCAAAAAATACAAGAAGTTACCCCGAAATACAAAAAAGTCCTATAGCTTGTGCAGTAAAATACTCCATGATTGTGACCTCTCCGAGAGGTGTTCGAGCGAAGTAACGTAGCAGTGATTTTGATTCTCACAGTCTTGAATGAATGGGTTCTTGGCAGAACCTCGTACATCTATTAAAGCGCGATGCTCCTATGTACGTCTTATGTTTGATACAGTATTGAGTCTTAGAAGCATTGCACTGCAACCGTATCCTATACCAATTATTATTGGACTCGACTCCAGATTTTTCGACAGAGAACCTCAATCCATCTGAAGGAATGGTAGTGGAATCTGAAGTCTAACCGATTCAGGGACAGTTCCCTTAGGCTACCTTTTAACCAACTATAAATGTATCCATCTTTCTCCCAGAACGCCAACATCATCCAGCTCCATCGACGCCGGTTTCGGTCCTCGTCACTTAATTGCACCAGCTTAAGCATCGCGTCATCTTCGGCGGCTGATTTCCCTTGGGAGTCCCTGAGCCGCAGACCCACCGCATCACGTCGAGCCTCGATGTCGTCGGAATAAACCTCCACGTCTTATCCTGACGTTCGTCAATTACGGAACGGCCTTTTGTACACAAGTCTATCGCAGTCCCGTTGTCATCAACGTGGCTTAAATTTATTCAAATCAATGGCGGGTTGTTTAGAACGAAATTATATGTTACCGGATGCTACATTATATCAGACTGCTAGATGTTTATGACAAACATTTTATTTTCTTCTTCTGTTGGTCAGCTTTAGGCCATCGGATCCAGTAGGCGTTGAAGGCTAGGAAATTTCCCAAAAATATGAGGATACACATCTAAAAATAAATTTCATCGTAACGTTTGGGACCCCTAAGAATGTTTTTTGATTATGCATTAAAATAATCAGCAGCATTAGAAGCGTAGACATAATTAATGTGGTTTCCTCCAAAAAGTGTTCTTAGTTTCTCCCAAAAATGACCAGACTGAAATCAATGAATTGTCCTTGACATATTACACTCTTGTAGCGTTTCTTATCTTGTTCCATATTACCTGCTCCCAGCCTTCATTGAATATCTCTAAGGTAAATGATCCAGCTCAAGCCTGCCACCGCAATGCAACCTACGCAAAACCGACGTTTAATCTGTTTGAAAATAAGATCTGCCGACATAGTCTCTGTCAACTTCACAAAGGAATCCTGAAGCGACTCTATCAGCTTCCTAGCGCGACTTACTCTATTTCCTGGTATTGTTCCAGGTGATGTGAGGATTTCCTTTATGTTGAATTAACGGGTTCTGCATTTTTAATCTGCGTGAAGCAGATCTGCATGATTATTCCAACTTCACTGGGTGACCTAAAAAGCGCGCTATGAGTAAATTTCTTGTTTCTAATAATATTCTTTTATGAGAATCATTTCAACACACACTAAAAATGACTCCAAAGGTGTACGTTGATACATGGAAGTTCAGAGTTAGTTACCCTTTTACTCTTTTAAAACGTTTTGCTTTTCCTTTGCAGTAAACTGCAAACATAGCCTAGGGTTAACACATATATTTTAAACAAGATGCATCAATAAGCATATCAAAAATTTTTGTTTACATGACATAAGAGTGGCGAATATCACTACGAAGACTCACTATATGCGGGATATGCATATTTCTGAACATCAATAAAAAGAATCGTGGTCGAACAAAGGCTCACAAAAAAATTTAAAAAAACGAACGTGTTTACGCATACATGCCTATGTCTTGGTAAGGTACTGTGGTTCCCAGCTCAGATTAACAGAATCGTTGAATCTGACCCCTGACGACGAAAATTGCTGAAGGTGAACACAATAAAACACATTATTATTGCATAGTTAGAGCTTTCAGGAAACTTATGTTGTGTTTAATGCTACGGTGAAAATCATTGCATGATGGAAACTTTCTCTCAAATTTCAACGAATGCACAGTTATGCTTCTATTATTCGTTTCATTTTGCAAATGAATAGATAGTAATACCGACCAGTTTGGTAAAAAACTGAGCACCTTGCAACCCTATAAGGAAGCCATTATCGAATGCTTTATTTATCATAATATGCTGTCACACTTCTTTGTCATTAATCTAAAATGTAAATATTACTAGCCAAGTGCTGAATAAAGTGATTATTTTTATTATACATATTTTTGAATAGATCTTAAATAAGAATTAAGCACTGATATCAATCTATAAAATATGTATTCAAAATACACCATTCTTTGACATTACATTCAATATTGTGAAGAAATTATTGCAATATACAATAATTAGTTTAGACCTCAGCTCAATATAGTGAATAGAACACCTTTAATTCTGAATTTATTTCGACCTTTAAATAAGCTGAATATTGAAATATCGATTCAATACAAAACAGAAGTGACATTCATCATTTCATCTCAGGAGTCTGGAACTTCCTTTCTTGCATGCTGTAATTTTATCGGTTTACAACAAGTGTTAGGAATAAAATGTCTTCCTACTTACAATGTTTTTTACATATCTTTGCGACATCTTCAAGCCGAGGCATTTATTTATTCAACAATCAAGATTCAGATTCGCGCTATTTATAAGGCCTTAGGATCAACATCTGATAGAAGTTGCACAATATCAAAAACCATTTGAGCATCTTAAAATCTCCGTTATACAATCATAATGGTAAGTAAGTTTCCTCAATCTTATTTGGATTATAATCTGACCTTGCTTTGCTGTTGCCAGCTGCCTATAAGCGTATCACCACCTGACTTTATCAATGATATGTACGCATAAATTGAAACAGGTTCGTAATGCTAGACGTCTAGCCATTCAGGAACGCATATAAGGTTTCAGTGAAACATAAATTATACACGGCATGTTACAGGATACCTCTCCAGCAGTGGTACGGCTGCCGTCCCGACAGTCGCCTAATTTGAAATTCCTGCTTTGCCGTGGGGATTGTCGTCTCTTCCGGCCTATCAAATTATCCGGATAATTGAAGTTTAAATTTAAATACCTCATAAAACACTACAGTGCACACAGCTGAGGCACTAGCTCCGATAGCCATAGCAAAATATCCAGTTTGAAATTAGATACCTACCAGTGATGGAGGCTTCTATAATACAGGATATCGGTATCATGCATATTATATGGTCGTATTTTAGAAGATGAATACATCATTTTTTTTATTCATTGAACTTACCGAGGTCATTTTTGGCTTTACTTGTATATTACATTTGTAAGATTTACAGCTTGTCTTTATAATTTTTTTATTTATGATATAGTAGTATTCCAAAGCTAATGGCGTATAGTCCTTTCATTTAAGAAACGTTGGAATAATTTTGATACTTGACTTTACTTGAATAACCTTTCAGGAATCCACAATGCTTGGAAACTCGGTTTCATTATCGCCATTCCTTTATCACGGCGTGATCTCAGTAACTGCTACTATTTGAATGAAATATGTGGAATAACACGTTTTTTGATGTATATGTAAAAGGATGATATTGTTTCATGTAGTACAATAAAATGTCACCGATCAAAAGCTGTTTATCACTTCATATTTCAAAAAATTATCTATGGCATGTGCTATCGATTTTCTCTTGTTTGACGGACCTCCATTTATTATACAAAGAGTATATTCCAACTTTTACATCCGCACTGTATATTACCAGACATTGTTTCAATGGAATGTTAGAAAATGCACATTTCATGCATGCTTTGCATGTCCCTGTATTTTATGCCCTTGAAATAATGCGTTGTCGAATATTCTCTGCATTAATATTACACGATCAATTTTCAATCGGCCCACTCTGATGATTTTCATTGCCTGTATTCCAGTATGTTTGGGCCATAAAACTCATCTAGTAATACCTGTCCCGGTCACCCGAAACCACGTGCATCATGTCACGAAACGAATTTCGTTACATTTTATGTACTATAATTATTTTGATGGAAACATTTATGTTTTCATCTTTATAATTAAATACACATTTAAAAAATGAAGTACCTCAAATGTTGCAGATTGTAGATGATTGAAGTAGGTTGTATAAGCCTAATCTGTGGGCGATAGTAACATTTATCTTCAAGAGGCGCCTATTGACATCTCGAATTCAAAGGTCTTGACAAAAATCTAACCCAAACGTCCTCGCCGTGTGGGGGATTTGTGTTACCATGGATTTCAACCTAAAGATGCACAGCTTAACCCCCACCGGGGCTCTGGTCGATGAATATAATCTACAATGTTTTAAGAGCAATGTGAATAGACATTTACCTTCTCCCAGCGCTTATGGAGCACCATAGGCTATCTATCTTTTCGTGAGACCATCTATGAAAAAATAACATCTTGAACTCTGCCTAATTGCGGTAACAGATAGTCCCTACCCTTAATTAAATGATTAAATTTGAGTAATAATATGATGTGAGCCCATTTCAGATCAGTTGATACTGGATTACTTTTTGCAAAACTGAGAACTTGTGACATAAGTGAAAAGCAAAAAATGAGGAGCTAGTACAAACAATGCAACTTTATACCTTATCTTGGAATATTACCAATTTTTTATTTCATTTAAGAATAGCAGAAGGATAAATGAACTGACAGACGTACAGTTTGGCCGACATACAGACAGACACATACTTATACAAAAGTAAGTGAGGAATTAGTGACGGACTATCGTGATTAGAAACATTCAACGTTACTAGCAGAATGTTATCTCAAAGACTTCAAAAGTATAAGGCTAGGTTAGAAGTCTTGCTTTTTCATTCTGGCTGGTCAAACTGTTGTAAATAGGTACGATTCAACCATGTGTCTTCCAACTTTATGCTAAATGATCCCCGACGTGATACCGAGATTCAACATCCCGAAAAAAACTCGTCCTCGTTTTCTTAACAAGCTTGGCGCTTAGGTGATTGCCGTCAGTGTATCCGCTTCGCGAAGCATAACTTATGTAAACATCGTCGGCGTCTGGGAGAATTTCGTTAGGAGGGTCCTCTCCTTGGAGGGATCATGTTTAGGGCAAACGAAGTTACCACCACCGTTCCGAGATGTAATTCGCCAAAATGGAAATATCGGGCAGAATAATTACATATTTTAGGGAAATACGAACAACGGGTATCGGTGTTTGTTGGTCTATTGGAATTTCGAGGTAATCGTTTGGAGTTGTATAACATGTTACGGTAGAAATTTAACATTCGATATAAATATGGAAATTTATTGAACATCATCGGTTCTGTCAGACGATATACATTTTTTTCGTCCGCGGTTATAAAGAGCGCAATCGACGTATGTCGTAAGCAGCTACCGATGACAGTCTCTATTTGGAATATCTCTAGAGCATCATCATGGCATAGAGCGTATAAAGAGATGTCAACCAGTACTTCATAGTAGAAGCGGCCGTATCTTGTATCTCTTACTCGTAACTCGTTACCCATAACTCGGAACTCGTATCTTGTATCTCGGATCTCGTAAATCATTGCCGATAACCTGGAACTCGTATACTAGATCTTGTAGTTCGTAACACGTTACCGATAAGTGGGAACTCGCATCTCGTATCTCTTGACGCGTAACTCAGAACTCGGAACTTGTAACGCGTTACCGATAACTCGGAGCTCGTATCTTGTAACTCGTAACTCGTTACCCATAACACGGAACTCGTATCTTGTATCTAGTAACTCGTAACCCATTACTGATAACCTGGAACTCGTATCTTGTGTCTCGTAGCTCGTAACTGGTTACGATAAGTGGGAACTCGCATCTTGTATCTCGTAACTCGTACCTTGTAGATCGTAAGTCGTAACTCGTAACTCGTAAATCGTAACTCACAACTCGAAACTCGTAACTCGTACTGTCACCCTGTGCCAGTTTATAAATCATCACCAGAGGTAAGTGGGAGTTTGTCTTAGAAGCTAAGAGCTGTTTGAGCGTGAATGTTGGTGTCCCTTATATCGACGTCTTACTAATTTAGTAGATGAACCTCTATTCCGAAAAAACAGCATTGTGGCATGTTACTGGTTTGATCTTTTTATATAATAAAATTATGATGACAGTTATTTGAGACATTCCAATATCTAATCCTGCCGTGATTTTTCGAGGCAACCGACAGAACTTTTTTCTCCTATAGATCTGTGTGTAGGTTGTCGATCGTAAGTATCTATCTTTTTCCCTGAAGTGTGGCCACGTACTGACTAGCCTACAACTGATGTTATATGGTTTTATTGTCGTTAGGATTAATATGATTATAATAATAGTTGCTCGTCTAAAAATACTTTAGCATCACATATAGCAGCATGTAGAGTAAGTTCATTTTTGTCCATTCATTACAACGTATATATTAATACTACGTGTGATGTTTAAATAAAAATAGCCTGGACTAATATGAAGCTACTCATTATCCACTCAACTATAATTAAGTCATCTAGCGTTTTTATGTTCTCAATAAATAGGATTTTCCGATAACTCTTTTGTCTATTTTTGTAATGGTGTTGGCCATGTGTCAATAAATAAAAATAGTGGGGTTGCTTGACGTTGTGCTGTATTTATATTATCATCACACCAACCATTTGTAATGTGAGTATTGACAATGGAATGGTGAGAAACTGTTTATAATGTCATTATTGTAAAGAATGGTCCTTCTAGATATGGAAGACGCTTTAAGTCGTTCATTGACATGTGGACATTTGGTATGCAAAAATTAGTGGTATGCAGTTCCTTACAGTAGAGGATAAATGTATTTCCAAACATAAACAAAGGGGGTGTACCAGAATATAGTTTTTATAATTATAGTATAGCTGAACAAACAGATGTTACTTTGCTTCCGGTGAAATGTTCATTGCTGTCAGATTTGCAAGCATATAAACGAATCTAAATAGGTCGTTTTCACTTTCTGTGGTTATGTCAGATAGTGATGTGACAATGTTTTTAAAACAGATACTGTAAAGGCGGAATCCTTCAACTTTCAGGTTCCTCATATCAAATGGATAAGTAAAATTTATATCATAATATAATACTGTTTAAATTTTGCCTCTGGCTTCTACCTATGGTATTGGCAACGTCCTTGTATGGTGATAATTATCTGGCATGAAACTTGCCTTTCACTATGGCACTTCTGTGAAGAGGGAATGTTGATTATTTGGAAATAAATTCAGAATACATTAGACTGAAAATAAATTAAATTCAAGCAAAAATAAACGGAATCTTGACTGAACCAATAGCTGCGGGCCGTGGTATTCGACAAGGGGATTTCCTGAGCCCTCTTCTCTTCAACATCATTATGGTTCAAATAATAAAAAGTGTGCGCTCCCTGAAAGGATACCGAATGGGCAATCGAAAAATAACTATTCCATGCTACGCCGATGATGCTGTACTGGTGGCAAAAAATGAAGACGATTTACAACGACTTTTACATCGATTTAGCTGCATTGTCAAATCATTTAATATGACGATATCGGCCCAGAAAACTGTGCATCATGCGGATATATGCTCCTAATAGCCTTTTTGTATTCTTTTTTGTTTATTAAATGATCTACTATTTTTACTATAAGCTATTTGTTTAATAATTCCGATTTTATTTTGATGATCTGGGTTGCTCAGTGGTAAATTCAAAGCTCTATGTACCATCGAGTTATATGCAGGTAATTTATAATTCATAGGATGACATCAAACTGCGAAAATTGTTGTATCTGTATGTGTTCGTTTCCTATACATTGAAAAATTCAGTTTGCCTTGCTGTCTGGTTATATTTAAGTCTGAAAAACTAATTGATCCAGACAATTCTTCCTCTACTGTGTATTTATGTTATTATCTGAGCCAGAATATGGATATAAAAATAAATAACGTCAGTATAGAAACGGTCGAAAAGGCGAATTTAGGCTTATTGATTGATCAGGATCTAAGGTTTAAAGATCATGTATCAAAAAGCATACAAAGAGCATATGCATCGCTAAAACTCCTTTATCCACATAGAACCTATTTATCAAAGGACACAAGGAAAGTATTATGTGAAACTTACACAATATTTTTTGTTCAATAATTGACATTGACTATTTGTTTGCTGTAAACGCCAGGTGACCCCCCATGCGTGTTGTACATAGTTTATTTTGTTTATTTTGTGTGTTTTGTCCAAGTTAGGATAAGAAAATACTTTCTCTACTATTGGCAAGGGCTGAGTGGTAGAACACCATTAGGGTGAACTCCCCCTTGGGATACTCCTATTTGCATATATATCTATAGTATTCTTTTATAAAAATTCGTTTGTTTCACTGTTGCTTTTGGGAGAATAAAGACACTATTATTATTATTATTATTATTATTATTATTATTATTATTATTATTATTATTATTATTATTATTATTATTATTATTATTATTATTATTATTATTATTATTATTATTATTATTATTATTATTATTATCATTATTATTATTATTATTATTATTATTATTATTATTATTATTATTATGGATGGAATCTGTATCAGAATAAAATATGTTGGTATTTTTCTGATCTCATTATTTTTGTTCTATGTTGTCCATGAATAAGTCTGCTGAAAGAGGTGTAATGGGGCTACCCTTTGATAGGCCTTCATTCTGGACGTAAAATTTATTGTTGTAGTAGTTTTGTGATATGATAATTACACAACTTTTTATCTACATGATGGAAGACTTTCACCAAGTAAGAGTATCTTCAATCTACAAGAATGCTAGATTACAAAATAATAGATTAAAATGCATGCATGTCAGTTTATAAGTAAGTTGGGTGGCTATTGTAGAAATTCCACTCTCCAGTTAAACTGGAACACGCCATATATTGTGATTTTTTTTTCGTCTCTGAGCCGCTAGACTTGAATAATAAAACTTTCGGAAATTGCTTTCTGCAATGAACAAAATTATAGGATAATCACAGCATTCTGTTAAATATCAACATTTTTGTAAAAAGTACCTCCAGTCGATCAATTTAATTTTTTTACCTTATGTCACTGAAAAAATGTTCTTTGACCGTACAAATAGAAATTCGGAACCATAAATCTGCAAGTGGAAATTATGAAATTATTCACTCCATAAAATTTGGATTCTCATGACCTTCCAGGAACCTATCACTGAAGCAAACTACCAAAATGCCTTCTTTTCACCTGTTCTAAATGGATTTCCTCCCAATCCAAAATATCTTCAAGCTCACAACATATCACTTTACCGCAGAACCTTAAAATTTTTTGAATTGAAGCTGCTGGCTGGCGTGCAACCCAGCCGCGGATTATTTTTATCGTTCACCGCCACGAAGAAATATTTTTAACGAACATGAAACTCTTTAGAGCTAAGGAAAAATTATTGGACGTTGTTTGTGGTTGCCTATCCTATTAGAGTCAGATAATGGAAGTGCTACCGGTGATTTATTTTCAAGGTGAGGTAAGAAAATCTTCGAAGTTATTACGCTATGCATATTACTGAGGGTTCCCCATAAAAAGTTTTGCTTTCCACAGGAGGATTATTATTTATCCGCTTTAGCGATGAAAAAACGTGCTTATGTTTTCAGCCGTTTACTATCTGTGTGTCTATGTATATTTATCTGCGATTATTTTGAATACTACGGTATGTATCAATCTTTACCTCAACAAACGTAGGGAGCTACGGCTACTGAACCGGGAGAGGGATTCACTCCACTTGTTGGTGGGGATTCTCACAGGTCACTGCAGATTGAACAGGCACATGACAGTTATAGGAGTGGTTAAAGACCCAATCTGTCAGGAGGAGGAGACCTCGTTCCACTTTCTGAGCGAGTGTGCCGTATACCTTAGGGGTGAGGTGTTCGACACAGCAGAGTTTGACAGGGAAGAGTGCTACTTAGTGGAATGGTCGGACATCATAACCTTTATCAAAAGGTCTGGAAGGTTTGACCAGGTCTTCCATAGTCTTAGTGATGGTCTTCGGGGTCGGCAAAAAGGGCCAAAGGTGGCCTACTTGCTAGGCTTTGCCCCCCATTACTACTACTACTAACATACCATAATTGTTATTTACAAAGATCAGATAGTAATTTTTGAATTTTGTGTAATGTATCGATTTAGAGCTGTTTAGAAAAAGCGAGTAATGTCCAGAAATAATGTGAGCAATCTGAGCTCTGATAAATGAATTTGCTTAGAAACCCAAGCTCGATCCAACGAAAGCGGTGCTAATAAGAAAACCAAAAGGTATGAAATAAAAAAATTATAAAAAATAATTGAGGAAATAAGGAAACGTTTCTAGCTCCCCGAAACTTGCTTTGCAACGCCACCTGAAAAATATGCAAAAAATTAGTTCTGAGATTTGCAAAACTTTGATCAATGTAAAGAAATTCTTGAAAAAAAGCTCACTGAAAGCTCTGATATTGGCTCTTCAGTTACTATAACGTCGCCATTGCATTGATTTTGAAAAATAGAGAGCAACCACCAACTACACGCCCAGATCTTATCCTCGTATTATGACAAATTCATATAATTAAAATGACGGTATAAAAATAGTAAGTATATGAGCTCATTAAGGCGGTGTTAGTGAGATGAAATAATCAGTTATTATAGTTTTCGTTTGTATTTTTTGGTCTATTACTAAGTGCCTGCATCGACCTAAAAGGTAGTAGCCTTCTCCCTACTTATGTGAATATTTTTATTTTATTTTTGGTAGTAAATACCTATATTATCATTAGCGTATATATTTATGCCTAAATTTTGAGGTTGGTTTAGTTTTTTCGAATTTTTTTGTCAAGTAAAACGAGAAAATATTGTTCAAAGGTTATCCAGTGTCGATAACAGACTGATTAGTCTGTATCTTATAAAGTACATGATTTTCAAGAAATTTGTTGCATGTGCTTAACCGAATCATATTCATGGTAATAAATGTATAATTTTATTACATAATAAACTTGTGGACGTGATACGTGAAACATGATAAACGAGACAGTTATGTAAGTTCATGTATTGCTAAGATACATGTTGATAAAATGAGCTTTAAGATTATATGCGCTTTGCATTTCCAAGGAATTGTTTAGCATATGATCACTTCCCAAATCAACTTCGTGAAACGTAATGATGCTTCACTGCAAATGAGATTTGCACTCAATCTACGCAATCAGTAGGATTCATCGTCTGTTTCCAGTCCAATCAGATCCATGTGCTTCTGGAATAGTCTGTGTCGCACTTTCTATATAATTTTCCTTTAATCGAGTAAGCGGGGAATTACCTTCGAAGCAAAATAAATTATGCTAAAGTGAATAAACTGGAAATATATTGCTATTACTATAAGGCACAACGTCCGATACCTCAGTATAGACCAGTCATAATTTCGCTAAATCTTGGAAAGCTTATATTATTTTAAATAAGAATCTATTTTATATAATAATTATATATACTTACCCTTATATTTTACCGATTGGTTTATCTGATATATTGTTAAAAAAAATAATAACTATTTTCCAAAATTTTATTAACCTCCTCAATAGTTTCACGTACTTTCAGAAATAAAATATATAATTTGGCTGGACAACAAATTCCATAATTTTTCATATATTTATATTTTCCTCTTATATAAAATATCCATATTATAAGTTTTAAGCGTTTAGTAGTAGAACAGGAGAACCTAATTTGCGTGTACTATCCTGGCGTAGCCAATAAACGGAAAATTGTTGTGCATTTAGAATGTAAGGAAGAGGAACAGATACCGCCACCACATTTCCGAAGACTCTCTCAACTATATTGTCCCGCATAAATCGCGGAAGAACGAATAATTGATGGCGGTTGCTGGGTTGGTAAGTCTCCACTGCCACCAGCTTCTTATTTATTCACTATGAATATAGGTAGAGCTCCTGCATTTATAGAACCTCACGCCATACTACATTGACATTTATTTTCTATAGATTTGTCTTGAGAAAGTTAGTAAATTTAATTTTAAAACTGATTAACATTCACATATCTGGGAAAAATGCATAGTCGTTGAATGCTCTAATTTATGGATACCCCAATAATAAAGGAGTATATTACTGATTAGTTCTGTGAAGTATAGAGGATGAGAACATTACAATGAGAAGCGATAGTGTGAATAGTGTCCTAGTAAGTTCACAGAACGGCAAAATTATGGAAGAGAGTTCAAAAAAAGAGGTGCCGAATTTTTTTATAGGGACATGGCCTACCATTCTATTCAAATCGGAAAGATTCTGTAGACATATGTTGCTCTTGAGTCAAAAAAATGCGTTTCAAGCAATTTACTTTAACACACTGCGACCCTATGAAACAGACAGTCGTAAGCTTCAATTTAACACCTTGTTCACCAGGTTGCAGAATACCTTTTGAAGAAAAACGATTTCCAGCACCTCCTATGTGCAGACCTAAAAACATATCCTAGGTGTGAAGTTTAACCTTGTGATTTTTTGTTATACGAATCATCAATAAATTCATTACCTATTAATTATTTGGCTAAAGGCTACATCCTGCTTCTTATTCCCTCATATCTATAGTCCAATATAAAAGGCGCAGTAGTTATTAAAACTCTACATGACGCACATTTTCTAATAAACCAAGGTAATAATTACCATCTTGTGGTGGGGGGGAATTAAGCAAGTCTGTTACAACCGCCCCGGTTTGAATGTAATTAGAGGGCTGCCTTCGTTAATGAAGGTCCACCCAGCTAGCTTGTTAGCAGGCGTAATAAAAGTCAAAAACGAGCCCGCTTGATTTTTATCCTCCAGAATTGCAAAATATACCGGATACGAACATGGGCGTAGCGGAATCGCTTTTGGGAGAGGAACATTATTAGTGCCTCTTATTCCATTTTAATGTACTATGGATTAATTAGCCTCGATTCAATTATTGATATGACAAAGAGCATTATTGCATTTTCCCCATAAATATTGGTTTAGAATAATCGTCATCGGCTATATACCAATCCAAGGTCGGAATAATTCAATTTAAATATGGAATGGAATGTATTGCTGCTGCCATGAGCTTTATGGTTGTTAAAACGCTTAAACTATAGTCTCTTAAACCACATGAACTATTCATCAAAGTCCTTGAGATGTACTAAATCTATGATCTAGGATGAGGGGATCCCTTAGGTGATTTTATGAAAGCAAGATTATTGAATTCAGACTTATTTTCACAGAAAAGAAAAAATATTCCATTTTCCTCTATACAAATAAATTCAGGATATCTTGGCGTAGTCAGCAAATTCGGCATATAAGAACTCTTCAAAATAAATAAAAAAGTTCGTGCAATTGAATGTACTTTGAAAATTCGATTCTGAGATACAGAATCATCTTTTCCACCAATTATTGAACTCTGTGTCTCAACAAAGCCCTAGTAAACATTCGTTTCTATGTACCTTTTCTGTTTATTCTCTCAGTTCTCACTTGCAAAACTTTCCAACCTACACACCCAGTGATCCTTATTCTGAATTCATTTGACTGCAATTTTTTCTAAAGTAGACTGGCAGGCAAAAACTGCAAGAGATGTATTTTCAACTACTTCATCAAAAAATAATATCATTGATGAATCCGAAATACACACTTAAAATTAGAGTAATCAAGATAAATTAAGCCACCTAATATCATGCATTCTACCCGGTGATACATCGCAACAACGTTGAGCATTTATTACAATTACAATTTCAAATGGAACATTTTCTATTCTAGCACAAATTTATATGGATTTGTGGATGAAAATAATGAGATGAGTACTATGCATATATACGTGCTATGGGTTGGGAAAGATATTATTTTGATATGAAAAAATTTAACTACATACATCAATTCAAACCCTTCTACTTGTATACCATACATTGATATTTTGATATATTTATACAGGGCTGCACTTTATATGAGTAATATCTACATAAGCAAATAGTAGGACGATAGTTTCAAGTATCAAGAATATCGAATTACAGACATGTGGTGGAATATCGTATTACTGTTTAGTGAGTTTGATGTTACTATAGTATGAACGATATTTTATTACAAACCTCTTCAATTGAATCAGAAACACCGTATTTATATGGAGACACCCAAAGAAATCTGTTAAACTAAAAATCATCTCAGTATACGAGAGTAAATTCTGATTTCGTGTTATTCCATTTATGCAACTTACAGTTCACATACGGTATAAGCTGTATTGGGCAAGAAGTAGACAAATCAAAATGCGTTACCTTATCTGCGTCCATGTACCAACCGGAACTTTTCGATCCACCATTTTTCATCGTTTTAGGCACTTTGCCGCTATATATAAAAGTAGCGGGCTTTATCTTGTTACGTACAAGCAAGCAGGCTTTTTGAAAAATTATTTCGAGGGTGATGTTAAAAGTTTTGTTGTAAGATAATTATTTACTGCCATCTACCTAGAAGCATTATGCGGGGTCTGGCGGAATATATTATAAGTTTTAGCTCCACTGAAGCACTTCTTGTTTTAATGACGTTATTTATCTCTGGCCCTCAAATTGAATCCATTTATTAAACCTGACACCTGCAGGACCTTATAAAAACCTAAAGCAGTGTATATCAATGAATGTCTTGTTGTAATCAAGGAATGTACTATCGTCATATCCTAGCTTTGGATACCCACTAGTACCAATTCAATTTGTGTGGTGATGGATTCTATAAGTTGCAAACGGTTATGTAAATGTATAAATTCATACATTATAAATATCACACTATTTCGGAATCCGAGATTAACCGCCAATCTTCAAGTATTGGCAACAATGCTTCCGGCCACGCGGCAACCTAGTATTCCACGAGTGAGTCGCTTGCAGTGCATTCCGGGTTGCAGTGCAATACATTTCACTTGTTTTGTAGAGGACGTATTGCATTTTCAAGGGCAACAATTGTCACACAATATTTACCAGTGCCAGTATTGCACTCTTTCTTCAAAAACGTATCTACGATGAAGACATATCTACGTAAATTTTGTAAGAGCTGTCGAATGGAAATTAAAAATAAATTTATGAAACACGACGATAAGAAGTGCTCAAGTGACCAGGACAATGGATGTGTTAGTATTTCGAATGGTGATTCTCTCACTGTCATCAGAATCTGCTTGACAGGGCAGCTAAACTACGTGTTTGATAACGGAAACTCATCGAAAAAATACAAAATGGGAATAGATCAATTTTTATTTTCGACACTGTTGAACAAGACAAGTTGACTGGCATGGAGGGGGCATTGACGAGTATAATACTGAAGGTGATGAGAGCGATGAAGACATGCTTCTTGCTCGACTTTCGCACAAGAAATTGTTTTAAAAACTTAGTATTTCAACATTTATTGTTTGACTGATCTAACAAAGTTTATTGTTTTCATTGACATTCAACCGTTTATTCATGTTCATCAATTTTGTGTTCAAGTTTTTAATGTATTTTTCCAATAAATGTTTAGTTTACTCATTTAGTTTTTGTTTTAAATAATTGGTTTTCAATATTTTCTAAATTTCTATATATATCCAATGTTTCCGAAAATATTCTACATTATTTAACAGATTTACGAGGTAACCAGGTAAAATTATGAAATCATTATGCTGGAGGATGGTGTTTTCAAGCGAAAAAGAACCATTTGAGCATAGGAAATTTCAAATCAGTTTACTTGAGTCCATTCCACAATGTGTGTTTTTTTCCACTCGAAATCGATTGAGGAAGGTATTTTGGCTAAATGAATAACCACATTTATAGACATGGAATGGCATTATATTTGGAACCATCCATTCCTCGATAAAGATTTATATGTATCTGTGTTAATTATCGTTTATCACGAACTACAGCCAATATTAGAAAAACGTGCCTTTGGCATGAATTCTTACTTTAATGAAAGTAATCCGTGTTTTAGGTATACATTTACAGGTTCAACTCTGTACCCATTCTAGAATATTTCCTTCATATACAAAGATTAAAAGAAATAGTTTCATAAGGTTGCGGCATAAAGGAGCGCTTGTTCTTATTTGCTAGTTTGTATGCTGCAATACCCTTACCTACATAGTTTATTTTTACTCTTATATAGAGAAAAATACGTAAAATAAACGAAAAACTAAGTGGAATTTTTGTTTTCATGGTAGGGAAATATGTTAAACACAGAAACGTAACGAAGCAAGGTACCATCAAGTGGACAGCAAAAACATTCAAGAATGTGACTTTGTAAAGGTCCTACTAGGTCAACGCTGTTAATAATAATAATAATAATAATAATAGCTTTATTACCCAACAGATTCCATTTATAGGGTAATTTTAATAGACATCCTAAATCAACAAAATACATATGGATACCTCAATACAGCACAGCTAAAGATATATTACAGCTTGATTCACTAGCTCCCTCAGAGTACACATAAAAATATCACAATAATTGCATATCTTGTTGAAATTGTTGCACATAACATGGACAGGAGACTTAACTAAAATATTTGTCCTTGGTCTACTGCATCTGAACGTAAAATTTGTCCTACTACAAAATCGAGGTACATTAAAATTAAGCTGGTTCAAAATAATAGAGCATTCTATCTCATTATGTATGATTTTGTATAGAAATGAAAGAGATGCTATATTTCTTCTTAGTTGCAATGAATCTTGATCGAACCTACTACACAAAAATTCGTAATTAATGCCTCGTTCCGGGTAGATACCGTCAACTTTAAAAGCCAAGTATTTCAAAACTTTACGCTGAACTCTTTCTATTGCTTGTATATAACAGCCATATATAGGATTCCAAATCACACAACCATATTCTATCTTAGGACGAACTAACGAATTGAACAGTTGCTTGATTAACTCGATGTTCGAAAAACTTCTACAATTTCTAACAATGAATCCATACAACCTCAATGCCTCTGACACTTTCTGCTCTACATGTTTCGAAAAAGTCAACTTTGAATCAAATATTACTCCCAAATCTTTAATAGTGGTTACTTTCTGGAGTTTATTGTTATTAATTTTGTAATTATAATCTACATTTATTTTTCTTCTGCTATATGTGACAACCTTACATTTTTGAGCATTGAGGCGAAGGTCATTCTTATTGCACCAGTTTTCAATAGCTAGCAAGTTCTTTTGAAGCAAGTCACAGTCATCAATCCCATCAATCCTCGAAAAAATTTTGACATCATCAGCAAAACATAGAACATTACAATCTACTGCTCCAAGCAAATCATTCATATATAAAAGAAACAATAGAGGTCCTAGGTTCGAGCCTTGTGGGACACCGGACGTAACCGAAATAGAGCTCGACCTATATCCGTGATATGAGACAAATTGAACCCTCTCTGTCAAATATGATCTAAAAAGATTTACAAGTCTATCAGAGAAACCGTGATGAGAAAGTTTCGACAGTAGCATTTTATGTGAAACTCTGTCAAACGCCTTGGACAAATCAGTATATATAACATCTATCTGTCCTTGTTCATCCAAGACTTCTGAAATATATTGCGTTATTATACTCAAGTTGGTTACAGTAGAGCGCTTATCTATAAATCCGTGCTGATTTGTTGAAATATAATTTCTGACAGAAGGCTGGATTCTATTGTAAAGGACAATTTCAAAAACCTTTGAGAAGTTACACAGTATAGACACTGGCCTATAATTTTCTATATCTGTTTTCTCCCCACTTTTTAATATAGGACAAAGCTTTGCCTGTTTCCATACTCGCGGAAATTTACCTGTTTTAAGCGACAAAGTGAAAATTAATAATAGCGGCCCAGCTAATACACCAGAACAGTCTTTGACAAAAAAGGATGGAATGTTATCTGGACCAGATGTCATCTTGTTTTTCAACCTTTTGATTGCTTTGATTATTTCAGCTTCATTTAAATCAACAATATTGATAGCTGGGAAATCGGCATCTGTGCTGCACCCATCTAACGTATCGTTTGATTCCAATGAATAGACTTGCTCGAAAAATGATTTGAAAGCATTCATAATACTATCAGGGTCAGAAAGTCTCATACCACATGAAGACATTTCCCCAGGAATTCTTGTGTTTCTGTTTTTGGAGCGGATATATGACCAGAACTGCTCTGAGTTATTAAAAATATTCAGTTGAATGCTCTCCATATACTCAGCATATGCAGATCTAATCTGTCTCTTGACTAATTCGCGTAAAGTATTGAATTCCAATAGGTGATGCATACATCCTGTTCTCTTGTACCTTTTGCGATAGTTAGCTTTCAACTTAATATTTCTAATAATATCTGAGTTAAACCAATTAGGATATTTTCGCTTATATGTCCTGTACAAAGGAACATGTTTGTCTAGCATACTATACAATTTGTCGTAAAATAACTTCAATGCAGTATCTACATCATAGCAGGTTTCTAAAAATTGCCAATTCTGTTCCAAAAGTTCAGCATATAGAGCAGGATAATTCGCTCTCCTGAAGTTGTACACCTTAGCTGAGATATGAGGCTGGAAGTTCGCTTCCTTGACATCAATACTTTTAACTGTTATAGAAATAGCCGGATGATGGTTATCTACTTTAACAAGTGGCAGCTCATCCTGCTCAACGTGGCATTGTTCGGATGAAATAATCAAATCCAAAATACGACCTAGACCGTTCGTTACATCATTATATTGAGCTAACGTGTGCTAACGTGCTAATAAGACTGCAAACACGAATCTGGTTGTGTATAGCTAATTACTTTGAAGGAACAAATATTGGCCTTCAGAGAAAATGAAAGCTTTGACAGATAAAAGTTGGTTTAATTACTTTATAATCGATAAATTAATATATAAGTATTAATCATTTTAACAATTGTTCAACTAACTCCTTTGGATTTTCTATGAACACTCCAATTTGGTAACATTTTCGTACATTTTCGTTTCCATTTATTTCTAATTTTTCCAAAAACCAAAAAAGTTTTCCGTTCCGTGTGTCCGGTACGTGTAGCTTACTCTATTTTTTTAAGCTTCATGGTCAAGCTATTTAAGAATATAACTGCTGTGGTCTTATGATACTTGGTATCTATAACTATTATTAAGTCATCAAGGTTACTCCGTTTCTGTCAAACTAGATGAGTTGAAGGTATTTGAATTTAGTGCGTAGAAAACTAAAGTTCATTGGTTTCAGTAAGGTTTTGCTAGTTTTTGTTCTTAATCAAAAGTTAATGTAGTCAGATTTTCAATGTGTGTTGTCTCTACAAGTGAGTTATAATAATAGAGTAGTAGTAACGCCTAGGAAATGCCGAGCCAATTAACAACACCTCATTTACCTTCTTGAACCAGGGGCGTAATCTACCTGAAGTGGCGCCTAAGGCAAGTTCCAAGTTTCGCCTCTTCGAAAGCTGAATATAAAAAACAATTGCATCCAATAAAATAGTTATGAGTCTTACAAGACATTTTTTTGCTTCATTACGAACATTAGTCTGCAATAACCTGAGCCTAAAATTTATTTTAATGTATCTAAAAGAAGCCTTTCTCAAGAGCTTCGTTAACCAGTCTTTCTCTTTCGTTAGTAAGGTGGTCTCGGAGGGCTTTTATGTCTAGGGCAGTATCATAAAACTTCATACTTGGGTCTTGGGGTCGCTTTCAGGCACGGCCAATAGGAGTCAGCACAACAGAGTCAGAAAATCGTAGTTCAACATGCCTCACTCTTTGCTTCACTAGTTTGATATCCACCGTGTGTCTTAAAGGACCTTCAGCATATTTTCAAGATATTTTTCGAATGGCTTAACAGCTTCAATTTGTGTGCTCCATCTTCTCTCAGACTGATTTTCCAACGAAGAGTACGGAATTTTTGCCAAAGAAGTGTCGAATGAGAGAAACATTTGTAGAGACTTTCAAGAGTTCTGAAAAATGTAACCATCATAATATGATAATGATCGGAAGTTGTGTTAGCCCAAGAAAATTACCAGCATTACAAGATTCAGATCTATCGAATGTACTCCCTGTGACGTCGTAATGCAAGACATGAGTGGCAAGAAGTTCGATGCGGTAAAGAATTGTTCTGCTTGATACACTACGCAACTTTACTTTAAAGTTCGGCATCAATAAATCCTTATTTGCTGCAAAATAATTGAATAATATTTTAACTCACTTCGTGAGTGCTTTGGCGGTCCCCCCCTTGACTGGCGCCCTACCTGCCGCGTCGTAGATACGCCTCTGCTTGAACGTTGTTTCATGCAGTATGTATATAAACGAGCTGCGCCTCCACCACTTTGTACCCATCAACCAGCCGCCACAACTCTGCACCTCCAACTTACCAAGTTGGCCGCAGGTGTTCCGAACTCGACGGCAACAAAACAAACGCGACATCGTCACCCCGAAAAAGTCATATAAATAATGGTCGATGGTTACACTAACAAAAAACAATCTGTCTCGTGGTATTTGATAAATTCCACTTTTTCGCTTTTCACTACATTCTATGGTGTAATGTAACTTCGTAATTAATTTCCTGACCTCTGTCGACAATTTATCAGGCGGTGAGGTTGTTGGTGACGTCCAACATATATTCATAGCAATGCTAGGTATCAGAAAACAAGCGATTTGATTCTGTGGGGATAAAACGTACAAGAGTGTGATCCTAGGAATGCCAGGTTTACGTCATTTCTACAAAAATAATGTTTGCCTATAGATATTTTAAGATATGGTTGAGAGCGTATGGGTATTTGTTAGGCCCTTTCAGAGGAAAAGGTTACGAAATGTACAAAAAATCTTCACAGCCTACGTGATTCTGTCATAGCTGATTTTTATAAATGTTTTACAGAATATCGTTAGAAACTAATTGTCATTTCAGACACTTTATATGAGCCGTATCTTCTGCCAGGCACTTGAATCTTAAAAATCGAGATATTCTACTCAATTTTAACCACATTTTGGTGCATGCCAGAGCCCTGGGCGTAATGACTAGCTCATTCTGGTTTCTATGAAGCAGGTTGTGGCCGAGATTTTTTTGTTTGTTTAGATGGACGCACGTTGTATCAAGGTGATTATTCGAGGTACTGTGGTTTCTTTGTTTCATTATATATGGGCGATTCTCAGTTAGCTGTGATTTTTTATGTCTAGTATTTTATTTATTATTCGACATGATTTTTTTATCAGATAATTATAATTTGATAGTATTTTACTTTTGACATTGCATACTAAAGCAGAAGTATTCATGGATCATGAATAACTTACTGAAATATACCCAAAATGTGAGTACCGTGGCCTGTCTGATTTTCCTTTTTCAAACTAAATGTATAAATTTCGATAAAGAGTCGTCTTATAATCTAAAGTTTAGCTTTTATGATTATAATCTATAAAATTTCAATATTCAACTGATGAATTTGTTATTTTAATTCTATGTTAATAAAATTTTAACAATTGTAAAAATCAAGAAAGAAAATACCGTAAAGGTATCTGTATGATTATCCTCGAAGTCCTAAAATGTATTGTTTGTTTCATTATTTTAAGAATTTAAAGAGATTTAGGAAAATATTTTCAATATTTCTTTTTTGTTCTAGTTTCTTTTCTATTGCAGTTGTAGTAAAAATACGTTACAGGCTTAATTTTGAGCATAATAAAAGATTAATAGCAACTAAAACACACGGTTTAAAGCATTTTTGATTTTAAAAAGTGTTTAGTTGTAAAAATCACAGTTATACAAGAATCACCCGTATACATCACGAAAGATCATGCGAGCATTGGCGTTGATCTGTGTGGCTGGTAATATTTGAATGCTCTATAAGTTGGAAAGTAAATTTTGAGACTAGATTACGAAAAATGTTTTCTATGACTGAAGACTGAGCTAGAGTCAAAAAAAGAAAAATATAAAAAGCGCTCAAACTTAGTTTCTTTAGGGGGTGGACAAGAATTGGGGATGATGAGAGAGGAATAGAGGGAGAGGTCCAAAAGTAGGTATTGGTAGGAGACGTTCTACTATCTGCAAAACTATGAGCCCCGTAAGTACATTTGGAAATATCGATCCAGTGACAGCAGAGTGATTCTGAAGCTATATATCGATATAAAAACGTGCGTACTAGTATGTATCCCATGTACCAACATCCCCACTCTGTCACTGCAGCAATACGGATGATAACGAGTTGACGAATATCACCGCAAAAGCCTAGATATAATATCAAATATCGATAGCCGCGACTTGTACGGTTGCCAGGCTTCACTGAATTATAATGATAAATAACTAAAAGTGACATTTAGTCTTTAGGTTGACTCTGTATTTCACATGTAGTGATATTATTATTACCAAATATCAACTATTAACTCAGTAGGTTTTGGAAATCTAAGAAACTTTGATCAACTCAGTAATTTCTGGATTTTTATAATTCATAACATGTTTAAGTGCTTTTATTATCAATATTTCAATATCTTCATTAGAAGCTGTTCAAATGCACATCTCTATTTTAATTTTCTTATAGTATGAAAATAAATAAGTGATGTGATTACTTGGAAAATCCCATTGCCATGTGTTTGTGTTGTGTGCTGTGAACGCGCCTAATTTACTTAACAGAAACATTGTAGGTCTTATAACGAAACCTCATGATAACAGAATTAATTGAACTTTTACTCTAAAATAATGATATTGTTTTTTATTATTTAATTTAGGCGTGCTACACAATGATGTGTACCATACTAAAACATATAAAGATTTTAAATCAACACACAATATCTGTGATGTTACTTACGTAAATTTCTTGATTGATGTTCTCCAATGTTACCCAGCACCAGAATCTGGAAGGCGACTAAGACCACATCCAGATGTCATTAAAAAAGAATTCTGTAAATTACAAACTCACAAAATTTATGCCAAGTACACTCAAGCTGCTTAAGAATATTCCAGAGGTCCTTGCAAAATTCTGAGTTCATTATTACATAACCACATAGACAAGTTTTTTGGATATTTTATTATGTGTATTTCACTGTCGGTGTCTGTTGGTCTGTCTGTAGTTGTTCTTACTTCTCACCACGTAATCGAAGTAACCGCACAGATTATGAAGAAGTTTAGGAAGGTTATGGTATGAGTTTTCAATAGTTAAATCAGTACATTGTCGTCGGAGTTATAAACAAACAACGAAAAGTTATGAGAACCTCTCCAAAATTTGTTTTTGATATTTCTCGAATGTTAATAACTTTCCGTATTGATCAAAAAAATATTTAAATGAAAAAAAACATAGTTTCAAGTCTCTGTTGGACATTTTTAGCACTACTGTCACGCTACAGCTAAAGAATGGCACGAATCCAATTATTTTCATTTGTGTGAAACTACACAGGAGCAACATCAAAGACAAAAACAGTATTTGATTATCATTATCCTCTTCCTGTCGAACCCAATCAACGCAATGACCGAATGTCCGGGCCTTGCAGGAGTGGGCGGTCTCTCCGCGAATGCGAACAGTCGGTGTCCGATATGCATCAAACAGCCGGTAGAGTGACGCTGTTGTCCGGGGCAGTTGCAGCTGTAAATGGGTCAATGTGTTTTGCATAATGCGCAGGATTCAATCCCAGTTGCTCTACATTGATCCCATCAATGATCATCGAGGATTGCGTACGCGTATGTAAGGCATGGCCCACACGGTCGCCAGAAGGCAGAAGACCAATTCAGCTTTGACGCATAATTTCAATATACGCCTGGTGATTGCTGTACTGTAGACGTGTTGTTGTTGCTTGAGGTTTCGTCTAAGGAAGTTATAACGTTTCGCTGTACATGCCACAGTAGATACGTCAAAGGAATATCAGAAGGAATCAAAAGAATAGGTCAGCGATACAAGATCCATTAGAGATTCTCTAGGACTGCCACCCCCAGATGTATCCTAACAAAAACTAAGCCCAGGAATGAATCTCAAGAGACAAAGGACTGCATCTACCAGATACCATGTCAATGTGGTAAAATCTATGTTGGAGAAACAAAAAGGCCACTGGAAGTAAGAATCAAAGAACATCGTCTCAACACCCAGCGAGCAGAGACAGGAAAATCTGGAATAGCTGACCACGCATGGACGGAGCACCATAAAATAGCTTGGGACGACGCTAAGGTTATTGCCAAGGAACCGCATTGGTATCGAAGGAAACTCAAGGAGGCGGCATTCATCACCAACAACAGCAAAGTGTACAGCAAACCCAGCGTAGACATTAAACCAATCTGGCAGCCACTCATAAAGAAGATCAATAGACTACGACTGAACCAGACAACAAACAATGACCGACAAACAGCCACGTCAGCAGACCGGAATACCGCGCATCGGGAACCAATCAGAACAGACCGCGCACAACGACACGTCACCGGACGGGGTATAAATAGGCATGAAAGGAACGTTCACCAGTTCACCTGAAGACGATCGAAGATAGCACATCAATCGAAACGTCGTGATACTCAAAATTTTATAGACATTGGAAGTCCGAAATCAAACTTTTGAGTAGATACCTAGTTCCAAAGCTTCCCAGCCTGTGAGGCTGTCAAAGATAGGGAGGTCTTCAGCTAGATGAAACGATTTATATTTCCTTGGGAGTCAAACGAGCACATCTTTGGTTAGATGTAGGAACAACGAATTTGGGACATTTGTTCAGAATATTCTCAATTTGTTTATCATTAAATCATATGTTTTTAATTATTTATCTATCACGCTCTCTTCCTCAGTATACGTTGCGTTGAGGAGACGTATTTTATTGTCACCACTTACAACATTGTTGCAAATATTCACATTTGTTCAGTGTATACAAAGTTAAACCAGTACTAGAGCATCTATTTTTCCCTAACAACATTCTACCTTCCAATATTTTATGAAATATTTTAAAGAACTATTATTAAAATAGCAAACTTATTCAACTTTATAATTATTGGTGGGAATATCAAATACCGTGACGTTTTCTGCTGTGAGCATTTTGTCAGAAACCGATTATTACTATTCGAGTTGTAAATAGGTTAATATACCAAGAAACAGACAAACTGACGCAAATTAATGATTATGATGATGATGTTTTTGTGGATGCAATACTAATTTTCTTATTTAATTTCTACGTTTATTGCCTCTCTGATGATATGAAAAAATAGCATATAACAGTACAAGGCAACAACATAGAGCACTTCTCATTTAGGATATAATGAAACAAACCATTTCCAACCCTTATGAAGAGTTTATGGGTCATCTTTAGAGAGACGCTTCCTCGAAGCATACTCAAGCAGAGTGAGTCTAACTACGCTCAAAAATGGAAAGACATGCAGTGCTATCAATGGGAAGATTATCGTATCTTTCACTTTGGATGCATGAACAAATTAAATGCATGACCGGGTATCCGATATTTAATAATAGTTTACATAAACCACAACTTGTGATAGCTTTAAGCATCTAATTTTAATTTAATTATGTTATTAGTTGAAATAAATTAGTGTTTTAGAAATGTTACAGGATATAAGAACGGCCATTTCCAAGTGTTCGTTTATGTATAATAGAAAGAGCGATTAAAAGAGTACGAATCCTGAGAAAACTCCGGCTTTGAGCTTATAATTACATTTGAGGCATAAGACTTCACCACTATGGTTGTGAAATTTTCAAAGGCTCCATGAATTTGAGTACGCGATTTGATTAAACGTATCAATAAAAATAAGCATACAGGCATCCACAAGATGATCTAGATCAACTAAAAATGCGATTTAGCAAACCTACAAAAATTGTCATTTATGTAACCCTTGATTTTGCCTGGTCGCTTTATACATACAATATACCCACACAAAAACTATTTTAATTCATGATATGTTTATTATTTTAAAGTTGATGATGTTTCGTGTCATTTTTTCTTCGTGCGACATAAATCATCAAAAACAGTCAGTTTCCGAGATGTATGGCTGGAACAGCGCAAATACCACGCTGTAGCGTAATTATCGTTTTGCAACTCTCAAGTAACACCTAGAATGTTTCAATGGCGCTAACAGGATGAGAGCAGCGTTTTGATGACTTGTATTTAATTTGATTCATACTACAAATTATTTATTCTTTTATTCTATACAAGAACTTTTGTTACAGGTGAGGACGCACTGGAAATCCTTTGAAGCAGCATGTGAGCTAGATGGTCTTTTTCAGGATTTCATGTGAGATTTTCGTAAGCATTGAAAGGAAAGGTTAAAATTATGATGGAGCTGACTTTGTATTGCTTCTAACAATAACCCAGTTTTATGAAGAGAAATAAATATAATAAATATAAATATAATTTAAATTTTAAAATGGATATCGCAAGCTGGTCATAAAATAATCAATTGATGTCATATTTTATTAGCCACTATACCTAGTGTTTCATACCAATGCACATTGCGTCGAACTCTATGTAGTGATTATTCACTAAGGAAAAATGATTAATTGGTATAGAATTTCGGGAAATATAAATTCTTCAGATTTTTTTATTTCTTATACTTATTGATTGGATAATATGCCATTTCCAATAGCTCTAAAATGTACAGCCATGAGAGCGTTAGAGAAAGAACAGATCTCTGGATAATTACGGTGATGATCCTCAATACATAGAAGCATATCTGTTCACCATCTCGAATAACGATCAGTATCTGATTTCTTCAGAATACTATAGAACCGTAGAGTGGCAGCTCATAGTTTGCAAAGATAACAGAAGTCCCTCATGCCATATCCTATAGAAGACCTTCCATATATCGAGTGCGACCGTTTTACCTTGATGAATGTTTTCCAAGATGCTTTAGAAGTCTTTTTCTGGAAATTCACCCAATTAAGGTGATAAGGAAGTCTACTCCCACATTAAATTTCTATGAAAAAATGATTGAATAGCTGATTTTCCCCAAATATACCTCCACAAATTGTTTAATTCTCTCGCTCAATAATTTCAAGTAAAAGATAAAGCTAATTTTTTGCACCTTTTGCAATCGAGTAATGTTCTTTGGATGTTTTATGATGTTAGAAAGCCAGTTTCACTTATTTTCGCCGTTCTGTCAGTCTGTCTAGTGGTTCTAGTCTAGTAGTAATAAGCGTAAAACCAAAACTTATAAGTAAATGTTTTTGGAAGGTTTAAGAGCTATGACATGTAACTAAATATCACTCCATAGATTTCACAAGTTTCTGATAAAATTGTCTCGTAATCAAAAAAAATTTGAGGTAGGCTTTTTTATCCTTTATTTAATTCAATTTTTAAAGTTATATAAAATCAATTTTTATTCAGTTGACGCACTTGTATTCCAGTTTTTGTTCCCTCGTTTATTTGTAGACCAAAGAGAAACGTCATTAGGCGTTTGAATCAGTTTCCATAACTAATCTACATTTAAATCAGGGATGCATGAACATGCAAATTTTGAGATTTTTTTCACAAAACAACAAATGTGCGAACTATAAGCGTTTACTAGATTCCGTGACAACAACATCAAGTATATATTCATGAAAATGTATTCCACTCAAGAAAAACACAACAAATCAGCAAGTTCGGTTCAGGAATCTACGAGGTTTTGTAAAATTTTGAACCCATCATTATCGACGACCGAATAATTTCTCCAAGCAAATTACAGCACAGAAGTTAATCTACTTGATTAATTTTTTATCCATAATCGATTATTACTGATTCAATTTATCAGATCGTTATTGTAGACAAAAGATAATTTACCTTGTAATGTCGCCCTTTAAGGAGTCATGAATTTCTTAATGGGATATAACTTAGGTTGTAGGGAGCAAAAAGGGTTCCTTCAAGTAGTCCGCCTGTGACGCCGGTGACAAATGGTGCAATTTAATGGCGGTTCTTGTTGGCGAGCCATACCGAAACTTTGTATTTAAGTTGCCAGATAGCGACCTAACGTTGCGAGGCGTGAGATTTTTTGCTTAGTTGCATGAGCAACAAACATGGAACAAGAGCTATAGGGGTAGGATGATTTATTGTGTAGGCTGCGAAGTGAGTATAACCCTCCAAGGAAGCTTCACACGATATGATTTGATAAAATAGTTCGTAACCATAGAACATGTGTGACTTCTGAAATGTACCATGTAGTTTTCCCATTTAAAAAATTGAATCTCATTTTGAAATTTTAAGAGACTGCCATGACAGCTAAGATTTTAGTTCAGTGGTAATGCGTAGATCAACTCAACTGCCAGGCCAAGTAAGATGGTACAACGTATTTTTATATGGAAAAATATAAAATTTTATGATTTATTTTCTTGCTGTTGAACAATTCAAATTGTTAAAATGGAACTGAAACTTGTATGTCTTCTCACGTAAATGGAGAAAGTGTTAAATACTTGCCGCTTTGAGGGCTAGCAATCAGCAACAAGCTGAATTTGTTAGATGAGCTAATATCAAATTTTGTAGGCTTACACTTTGTAAAAGGCGGCTGCCAAGTTTTCAAAAAGGTTAATGAAGTTTATTCATTAGTTATATGTGGTTTATATTGCTGGTCAAGATTAGTAGAATGAATCATATAACAACTGTTTACAAGAACGGGCCATTTCCATCCAATATCTCTATATTTTTCCCTCTAGAGAAATCAGTTTATTTTCTTGTGGATGACGATAAGATTATAATTTAATCCAACAATGAAGTTACTTCCAGATAAATGCTATGAATAGCAGTTTGTATTATATGAAAATCTAGCCACACAATACACTCAACATCTGTACAATAGCTTAAGTTCTAAAAACACTTGAATTAGCTTTAATAGCACGTAGATAAACAGTTGTGTAATTATCACACATTTTCACAAATAAAAGTCTTACTTTTAGTGACGCGTTTCGATTTTTATCGACTACTACTACTACATATAAATTAATTTTCAGATAGCACATTAGTATACACGTATACACACGTATATACAAAGGTTGCGAAGTCTAAAATTTTCCATCCCAAAGTTTGTTTTTTTGACAAAATCTGTAGCTTGCACGAGGCAAGTTCTGTATAGAACTGGTACGCAGTAAAGGTACGTAATTGGACATCGAGACAGATAGTTACATTCGCAGGGCCAATGTGGTTGAAGGCTTTAGTTTACAGTATAAGGATGTCGTCTTCGCCTTCAACATTTCTGATCGATATCGAACTGAAGTCTAGAGAACGCTGGAATTCCACAAACTTCTATACATTTTATCTCTAAACGGCAACGGCATCCAATGTTCCCTTGAACATAAATCAGACGTGATCATACCACAATTTGCTGAGGTCATGCTCCATGCTTTCATTGAGTGGGAATATTGAACATTGTTTTCTACCGCACTAACAAATTGAATTGACCGTCGTCGCTTATCACGCATTTTATATAAACATCACACCATTTTGGCAAAACTTTCCACGAAACAATTGAATCAAAACTGTACTGAAACTCGTGAACAACAGGTTACATCCACAACACGTCTACCATTTTATCACGTTATATAGTCGTGCTTCCAGAGAGGTTTGGTTGCTTTGTTTGTGTTTTAAAATACTGTTATGCTTTTAGTATTTTTTCGCGCTAACTTGCTTTATTTACTATTGTTTCAATTCATTCTTGGCACTTTACTGCTTCTCACTCATAGACAGGAAAGTGTTGTGAGCACAAAAGTTTTCTTGTTTTCAGATAATAATATCTTTTTGAAGGTTTCATAATATCTACATAACGTCGCTTGAAACTTGTAGATAAGGTGGATTTTTCAAAAGTTTGACTTCAGACTTGCATTGTCTATAAAATTTGTTGTGTATCACGACGTTTCGATTGATATGCTATCTTCAATCGTCTTCAGGTGAACAGTTCATAGCATATGCTGAGGGGCTTCATGGTAAGTAACCTTATTAATTATTGGGTGATCTACTGTATTGTATTCCAGAAAACAGATGGTTGAAGTTAGGTCAAAAAAAGAAGTAAGAGCCTTTTTTACCGCTTTGCTGACTTTTCGGCCTATATTAAGCCATCTTCTTTGTTCTCACTAAGACAAATTAATTTAAAAAACGTATGTTTCTTGAAATGATTACTATAAAAAATATAATACACTCAACAAGAAACAAAATATACAACATTTACGCAGTTCTTATTTTATCTTATTTAATAAAATTCCTAAGAAGTATTAATCTCACATTCTTCTTCCTTTGTGTTCAACTCTATGTTTGCATAACCCCAATCTGGTTTCTACCACTCCCCAGTTGTACTTCGCCTTATTCAGTTACATTCATTTGAACCACTGGCAAGTGTAACACTTATTTTTTAATTCATTACTTGTTTTCCCTTTTTGCATTTCTGTCTAATGGGTTTCTCGTTTTTACCACTGATTTTTAGCAGTCCGGCGTACAGATCGATCGAGTAGAGAGAATCGTACATTCGTTTCCATTATTTTTAATTGTTGTTTTGTCTTGTTTCGCGTAGATTTTTATCCATATTTTATACTACACATGCCTATTTGTGTACGATGTGGTTTAAGGTGTCTACTACTGACATAAGTACAACCTGTTCTTGGAATACACCTTTTTTGTCTTTCATTCAATAAAAAAAATATATATTGTGAATACTATGATATTAGTCCCCTGAGGATGGCCTAAAACGCGGGAAAAGTGGTAAAAAGACCCCTAGCTGTTTTTATGACCTAAACCTGACGATCTGTTTTCTGTGGTAATAACTGTTACACTATTTAAGGAAATCTGTGCTTTGGTGGTGAAATTATCATACAGATAAGAATTGTGTATGTATTTGTACAAAAAGTTTCACAATAAGCTATTCAGGTTATTCAGTAAACTAGCAAATCGAATAATTATGAGAGCCTTATTTGTAAAACTTTGTGTTCAAATGTACAATTCTTATTTGAATGACGGAAAAGCTTCAACAAGTAAAAGAATGTACAATCTGAAAAATTATTATTATTATTATACTATATTATACTCTACAAAACTTCGTAACCAGCTGTACTTTATACGCAGGTATACGTTTCTCCTCACCCAAAATCTTTCTACAAACCTATTAGTTGTTTTAACCCTTTGTATCTAGTAGTAGTAGTGGGGAGGCAAAGCCTGGCAAGTAGGTCACTTTTGGCCCTTTTTGCCGACCCCGAACCCCTGGAGGGAAGAACGAACGAGAATCTCCTATCGAACCTAACCTTATCATCGGCTCTTGCCACCCTGAGTGAGGAAATGGGGAGATTGATCTCTGCCACCTCCTTAATCTCCTCAGCCTTTGTATCTAAATGAGTCATATGATAAATGACAGCTTACTACAAACAAACTTCTGCGAATATTGAAAAACCAGACTGGTTGTTTAAGTTGAGGAATATTTTCCAGTATTGTGGGCGAATTACAGTGATACCAACCAGAATTTAGGGCAATTATTCATGAAAACTCAACTTCAACGATTTTGTTTACATCACAGAATAGCCATGATAAAAATAACAGCATCTCACGCGAAATTAGATAGCACGAATTTCATGAAAAAGTGCAAAACATAGTGTTCTCAACCTCATTATTTACAAGCGGAGATGGTATAATTTCAGCAGAGGTAATACCGAGTCTGTCCACTTGACATTGATATGCAACGCTTATCCAACGTCCAGTTTTATGTGTTATCCTTTCCACCATAACCATGGAGAATAACGAAACATGTCAATGTCATTCGTGAGCTACTCTGAACAGAAACACATGATATAAAGATCAGTTCGAGTATTGACCGGAAATGGGCAACTCTGCATCGATGCCGAACGGAAGTTCCCCTTCTCAGCGATTCCCCGCCCATCTATTTTCGGCACGACATGTTCCGTCTCTCAAGGTGAGACTCAACAAGTAAAGCGGAAGATTAATCAAGCAAGCGGAACGGAACGGCAATGACCGGCTGACTTGGCGGGCTGCTGCGCAGTAATATATGGCAGCAATAAAAGGGAAGGCGAAGTTCCATGCTTCCGACTGAGGTCAAGGTGGGTTCGTTCTAAAGATGAAGGATGAGGAAATCCATGGAAGATTATTTGTGATTTCCAAGGAAGCCAACATGACATTGAATGCAGTAAGAAGAACTACCGTTCCACGGTGGAGATAATCGAGGTGATTCAGTACGTTGAACTTTCAAAGAGTCTTACACTTTGGGAAGAAACAGCTCGAAGATCGATGCAATTAAATGCCGTTTAGGTGTCCCCAGTTGGTATTTTTGTCACCGCTGCATCCGTTTTGTGGAAATTTTGGGAGAGATATGACGTGAACGAACTGTAGGTAGGTTTACGTTTTTTTAAAATCTCCATAGTGATCGCCCAAAAATCAAAAGTAATACCTACGTAGATTGTAGATACGCTGGCTTTATGAAACTCTCCCATCTTGCAGATAAAATTTTGTTTCGATTTAATATTCAAATCATCGTCAGACTATCAAAATTCACTGTTGATAAAGACTACCCGGGCTGCTTGTCGTATATAAATGATACGACTTGCTTAGTAACTTGGATAGTCTTTGTAAACATTGTCAATATGATCGTCAATATAACAAACACTAGAAGATCATAACGGGCATATTTATCGATTCTGAATACCAATACCTTGAGTGAGCCTAATCCAAAAGTCATTCTTTTGGATAAGTTACAGTTTAAGGCAATGTGTATAGACATTCAACTTGTCGCAGCATTTCTGAGCCAGACATTATTTACGATCTTTTGAAATCTATTATACATACAATTTAAAGGCAACTGAATGCCCGTGATTTGTTCAGGTCACGAGAAGTCACAAAACCTAGATGAAAGTTCAAGAGGTAGTAATAGAAGATCAGTGGTCACTTAAAGAAGCACTACCTTGTGCCAGCAAACTATAACAAAACACTATGAAACAATTTATTTTAGAAGAATTCACGCTACTTCAAAATCTTTACCTCAAAGACGATTCATGATTTTTTTCATAAACATTGACTACAAAGCGGAGTAGATTATAACCATATAACCATCGCTGAACAAACTCCCCGGCAGCCGAGGTTATGCAAAGGAACGACTCTTGGTAGACTGGTTTGAGACGTTGGAACCTCGACCAGGTAAGGTTGCGCCCGTTTGGACCTTCTTGTGTTTGATGTAATGACGACTGTAGTTCTCCAGTACTGGTATGAACTGAGCCTTGTATTAATTAATTGGAGTCGATTGCGCTAAGCTTATAAGTGACCTCTAGGTATTTGTGTTGTATCCTATAAAAAAAGTAAAATTTATTTTGCCCAGTCTTTGTTTAGGTACATTATTTAATTGAATTGTATGTTGTTACTATTAGGTAGTGAGGTACTTGGGTGCATCAGAACTGATAAGAGACCAGGTAGAAATCGAAAGGCTGCGGAACGTTTAATGTTATCAGAGGAAAAAAAAGTGGATCCTTTTTCTCTGTTGGGACGAATCCGAAGCACTGATTACTGTTGGAAGATTAAAGTGAAAGAACTGGCTAGCAGACAACGAACACAAATTGCTGAAAATTGGAAGGACGATGCCGGAGTGGAATTAAGAACGGAGATTTGGAATTAATAGACAGTCTCTGCACCCGGGATGGGTGGCATAAATAGAAATCCGCTATTTTAGAGGCTGTAGGTGGCAGACAGTTGGATCTATAGTCCTGTCAGTGATTATAATTTACTTTAGAGGAGGCGCTCATGCAGACACAGTCAATTTATACAGACTTTGATTTTCTCGCTTTTGAGAATATTGCATAACATTCTATTTTGAACAAATGGTATATATTTTTGGCAAAACTAAATAATACACAGGAAAAATCTATTTTGAATTTTTAGCATGATTTTCAACAGCCTAATTATTGTAGATTTTGACACAAAAAATCTCAAGACGAAGAACAACATCACCGAAAAGGAAGTTTTATTTGCGAAGCTTTAGGTTAAACAACAATTTCTTATCTGAATGATGGAAGAGGTGGAGGA
Organism: Bruchidius siliquastri; assembly: GCA_949316355.1. Taxonomy (NCBI): domain Eukaryota; kingdom Metazoa; phylum Arthropoda; class Insecta; order Coleoptera; family Chrysomelidae; genus Bruchidius; species Bruchidius siliquastri. The sequence continues at coordinate 4,163,782 of OX438534.1, read as the reverse complement.
GATGGAGTGTAATCACACTTGACGCCATTGTTTGTATTTATGTATGATATCTATCTGGGCGATTCTCAAATAGCTGTGATTTTTTATGTTTAGTACTTAATTTATTATTCGACATGATTTTTTTTTATCCTAAAATTATAAATATGATAAATCTGATAGTATTTTACCGTCGACATTTTATATTAAAGCATTCATGGATCAGAAATATACCCAAAATGTCAGTACCGTGGCATGTCTGATTTTCGTGTTTCAAAATGTATAAATTTCAATAAGGGGTCGTCTTATAATCTGAAGTTTAGCTTTTATAACTAAAACCTATTGTATATTTCATCAAATTATGCTACAATTATACCCCTAATATTGATTGGTAGAAAGAAATAATAGTCATTGGTTTATGTCCTGGAATTTTATTCAATTATCAAATTTAAAATATTTGCCGCCAAAGTGCCATCTTTTATTCAGTATCGTTCGCTCGGTCTGGTGGCATTTTGAAGAAGGACTATTTGTGTGCAATTCACAGCTGTGTGTTTATCTTTAGACTCTTATGTTATGGCAGAAAAAAATTGTTTTTTTTTGAATAGATATTTCATAAAATTACATGTCACTACCATGCTATTGAAGTTTACGCGTGATAATACAATGTTTAGGTCAATTATACTGAATAATTATTTAGTTTTACCTGCGAAATCGAAATTATTTGGGCAATCATTTTAATTACGTCTAATAAATTAAGTTAGGTTAATTTTACATTCAAATGACAGTACCGTGAATTTCGGTACCATGGTAAACATAACAAATAATATTTAAAAATGAATATTTCCTTGATGTTTCAATTTAGTATCATTTTCAATTGTTCTAGTATAATAAAAAAATAGCTCCAATACTCCGGACAAGGTTGAAAAATATACCTGGGCTTCAAAATTTGTGCCTAAATTGTTATTTTGATTCTAATGCTAATAAATTTTAAAGATTGTAGAAATCGAAAAATAAAATACCGTAAATGTCTCTGTCTTATGGTGAAATTTCTAATTTTTGTTCTAGTTTCTTTTCTATTAAGTTGTAGTATAACTACGTTACAGGCTTAATTTTGAGCATAATAAAAGACCAATAGCACTTAGAGCACAAGTTTCGAAGCATTTTTGATTTAAAAAATTTTTAGGTGCAAAAATCACAGTTATACAAGAATCACCCATCTATACATTTTACATGTTCTTTAGGATTAGGTATGTATCAGACGTTATTATTATTGGCATAAAGATTTAATTGCAGTGGTACACCATGCGGTTTTTAGGCTTTATTCAAGGTCTACGTACCCTGTTATAAATAATATCATGACACTTTTTGCGTCCGGCACCGTTTTAATATCAAAGAATAATCCAGATAAATCCCATACTAAGCGAAATCTCGGGTCCTTAATAAATGTCGCATAAACTCCAGTCCCTGACACGTGTTTCCATTTTCATACTTTCCGCCATACTTCCATAACAGCGGGTCTTTGACCCTCACATTTGGCTGGATAATATCCCAAACGTACGCTGTGGAATATCCATGTAGGCTGCAATATTTTACATTCCTTGAACTGCTCAGCACCTATCAACCACTAAATGAGATATTTTTAGTTGTCTGTTCAAAATAACATAGCAGAGGAATATCTGAAAACTGTATATTCAATATTTTGTGTCAGGAGTTCAACTGCATTTTCTCTGACTTGTCAATGACGTAGATATCAGATGATATATGAAATTGGAAGTCCATGTCCATGCCGCAAACTCGCTGGTCAAAAAATTGAGACTTGGTACTTTCCAGACATCGAATTCCAATTTTTATAGCAACGCACGGTGATGATCAGAAACTATACAAAAATGCAAGTGCGGAGATCTTTGATCTATGTTTGATCCTTTTTCCCTGTAAGCTTGATTGTAACAAGTCGTTATATTTAACCATGGAATGGTTGCTGCTAAGTAGTTGGGTTCGTTAGGCAATGCTCACACAAGTAGAGTACGGCACTATGTCTGACATCATAGTAGAAATACTGTGTTAGGGAGCTAACTTCCATGCTTACTCGACTTTCCCAGGTGTCATATAACTCCGATAATTCAGCAGAATACTGGAAGTTTGCTCATGCCCAACCGATTTCAGAAAATGATCAAAATCCAATTCGGTCAACTACAAGCCTAGAGATTTGCTATCTGAAAACACCAACGTGATGGAGAAGTGTAAAAAATCGGAGCAGCTGAAATGTATCGAACATATCGAACATTAGTGTCTAATAAAAGACAAACACCAAGGCAACATATCAATTGCAGAACTCCTAGTTCACATCACACACCTATAGATCAAGTTCATCCAGTAATCTGGAGAGGCCACTGTTGCCTTTGCTGTTACTGATGCTTTCCTCGATAAACTTCTATCCTTCGACCTACCAGAGAAGGTTTGTAGATGGGCTGCGGATTTTTACTTCCCACGCATACGCTGGGAAGTATTGTGAGAGCATAATTTTTGAATTTGATACAATAAGTTTTTTGAGCGTTTTATCGTGTCTGTTTCATTTCTGTTGGATTTTATATCTGCAATAAGAGGTGGTATTTGTGAAAATGAACCCAAAACTATTTTACTGTCATAAATATTGTAGTAGATTGTAGATACTATTATTTGATTAAATTCTTCTTTTAGATTAAAAATTGTGTGTTAACACAAAGTTTCGCAAATAAAACTCAATGAAAATTTCGAACACAACCTTTGAAGGATCTACGTTGTCTACAAATTACAAACAACAGAAAATTGATAATAATTTTGAAGTGTTCTTCAGGTGAAAGCTACCTGACAACGTTCATACTAAAAACACCGATGTCTGAAGATGCTAGCCGCTTGTGCTGGTGAAAGGACCAGAAGAAATTTCAACATACGATGTCCTCAGAACCCCAAAAATACTCTACAATTATATACAGATCACGGTCACAAAAGCCTATACACCTTCAACAGAAAATAGATACTACGAGCCGACTTCACTATAGGGGACAATGATATTGAACCAACAAAAACCGTGTCGCTACCCACTATAAAAACATGAATGCCTATGAAGGGATGTTTTTTGGGTTCGAAGCCACTTTTGTGCGTAGCCAAAGACATTTCGTGCCGAAACCGTTAAATATTGATTTGTGCTTCTCAACTTCCTCTCCAGTACCAGTCCAGAAAATTAGGTATTCAAACATTCCATAAAAATTAAAATAAAATTCTGCCTTCCAAGGATTCACAAATATGGCTCGTTTTTGCTGAGGCGATGATCTAATCTTTATATCATCGTCTGTCAAAATTAACTGCTTAAACTGTGACAGTCTGATATTGAATTAAAAAGATTAAATTGAAAAACATCACTCATGGTTTTTGAAACCTTATATTTAAATTACACAATTTTATCTCCATGTTGGAAGAGAAACCGTGTCATTCTACTAAAACAAATTTTGTTAATATGTCAGAATTGGCGAAGGCAAATTTCATTGTAATGCCCTTTCAGGATATAGACCTTTATGCGTGTTCGGTAACGACGCCAATGATATATCCCATTCGCCTCAAAGTCCCCACTCCCACACCCTCAAAATCAAATATGTCGGATGCAGATGAAGCATTCCGTCAAGAAGGTACTTCAAAGGTGCTCCGAAGTAATGGACGTAAGGTGCCGTTACGGAAATAGAACGACGCTAACGGATTAGTTTTGGCATACGAAAAGCATTAACGTAGATCATAGAAGTTTCAGCTTACGTTTTAGTGGATGCCGTTGTATGATAATGTAACTTGTATTTTGAAATTTGTAGACAACGTGGATGTTTCAAAAGTTTTGTTTCGGACTTCCATTGTCTATACAATTTTTGAGATCACAACGTTTCGATTGATCATTTATCTTCAATCGTCTTCAGGTGAACAGTTTTAAGTTGACTGAATGTCTGACTCTATGTACAACTATTTCATTATAGTCGCGAAACTGTCAATTTCAAAACGAAACCGTTATCAGTTCGTCGGTGTACGATGTAAGGGTCAATGCTACTCCGAAACTTACACTTTTCTGTAATGTTATCTGACAAAACCAGCCGGAACATTAGTGAAGGTTCCTCTCCTAGAGAATGTGGTTTCAATTATTGAGTAGCTAAACAGAAACATGTTGAAAGAAAGCGTTCATCTGCACCCCTGAAAATGCTGCAGCAATTTGTAACAAACGTATCATTAAAATTTCATCTTGGCGGCCAGACACTCGAAAGGCCTGTACAGGAAAATCGCAACGGCACTTTGAAAGGCATTTTTTCTCTCTACTCTCTTTGGGAAAATTTCTCGAGCAAGAAAAACTGTTTAAATATTGACAAGTCCACTCGTCGGGCAAACAACGGCATTCCTCCGACCAGCGTCTCACAACGCTTGATGGAAATCTACCTGAAGGGAAATATGAACTTCAAATTTTTATAGCGTGTAAAAATACTACATCGAAGGATTTGAAAAATGACATGAAAGGTTTTTCAAATATTCGTATGTTTCAAAATTCCCACAGTTTCTAATATATTCAAAACTGACTTCAAGACGTAAGATTTTAACACAGTAAAAAAAACAATACGAAATCCTTTCAAAACTATTCAATTTTAATTTTCAAAAAATTATGTACTTATAAAAGTAAAAATGGCGTTGACACAGTAATTGTGACGCAATGGTATAAATTTTAGAGGTGAGGATTTGAATCGGAATTTGGAAGTGTTGATACTCCAAATACTACTGAATAGTTTCAAATCTTTTATGCTTTAGAAAAATTTCCATAATTCGCAATACTTCCAAATATAACTTCATGTGAATTAACAGCTCTAAAATCGAAATCAAAAATAAACTAATACAAATGCATGTGGAGTTCACTTGACACATTTGTTAAGCGGTTAAATAGCGATTTTGTCAATGTTTATAATATTTAGTAAACATTAACTAATCTGTAGTAAAAGTCGATCAAACAGGAACTGATAAATTAGCCCCCTTTGGAAAAAGTAACCTACTCCCCAAAATACGACATAACTTTTTAAAACAAATTTATACAAATTTTTATACAAATTTGTTTGAAACATTCAAATTGTATCGAAAATTCATTACGCTCAGAAGTCGAATGAATCTTAGTAAATTTGCCCACAACGATCAGAAGTTTTGTGATTTGAATGGACATGTGTGAACACATACGGAGTCCGAGGTGAAATGTTATAGATGATGGAAATCCTTCTACCAACATTTTTTTAAATCTCTCACTAGAATGATCGGCGGACCTAAAAACGATATTTAGCCAACTTTAATTTTTTAGTTTTTGATAACACCTCTGCTTATTAACAATTTTAGAAAACTACAAAGTCATTTTGTCTTTGTTACAGTAGTACGCTGTTGTAAATGTTTCATCAATATTCAAAAAGCACTTTCCGAGTGATTTATTTATTTATATATAAAGATTCAGGATATCAACAGAGATAATGTAGATTGTAGACGCTCTTACTTGGTGAAACTATTCGCATCATGCTGATAACCAGATTTTGTAGTTAACACACAGTTTCACGAATAAAACTCTTTCTTTCAGTTTCGCGTTTCGATTTATATATAAATCATCGTCGGAATGTCAGATTTGACTGCTAACAAGACTACCCAGATCACTTGCCAACTAACAAACTAGAGCTCTCAAATCTAGCATACTATTTATCCTGTCAAGCTATATCTATACACACTAAACTCGCTGTTTAATAACTCACTGAATAACACCGATGAAGTAAGCCAGGTCTGTTAGGCATATTATGTCATAGGCGCCAAAAAAAAACGTTGTTATGGAACTCAATTGCTTTTGTTCGTTATCCTTGTACGTTTTTATAGCATATCAGAGGTTGTTATACATTGTGACATGTCATACTAAGTCTAGAGAGGTAATCAGAGATGTAAGCATTACATATCGCCAATACTATTAGTATTTTTAATTAGTATAATTCTGGATGTTTCATCTTTTATAACCAACACGGAGCCATTTTTGTCCCATAGAGGACAGAGTAAACTGTCAAAGCAACACAAATGAGTGGCAATTACTTCCCGCAATTGGCCTGGGTAGTGACCGCATTTATGAGACAGGGAACATTCCACAGGAATGGTTGAAGTCTGAATTTATAACATTGCCAAAAAAAACAGGAGCAAAGAAATGCGAAGATTTCAGAACGATTAGCCTCATGAGTCATCTATTAAAGACATTTTTAAAAATCATACATAGAAGAATCTACAAGATATGTGAAGAGCACATGTCAGAAACACAATTCGGATTTCGTGATGCAGTAGGTACAAGAGAAGCGCTATTTAGTATCCAAGTGCTAATTCAGAGATGTCGAGATGTTAAATGTGACGTGTATGCCTGCTTTGTGGATTATAGTAAGGCTTTTGATAGAGTGCAACATCATAAACTTATGGAGATACTAAAACAGGTGGGGATTGACGACCGAGATTTGAGGATAATCGCGCATCTCTACTGGAATCAGACTGCTTACATAAACGTGGATGGAGACAAATCTGAAATAAACAGATATTACGGGGAGTTAGACCGGGGTGCGTTCTGTCGCCGTTATTATTTAATATCTATCCGGAAAATGTATTTAATAAAGCCATAGAAAACAGTAACGCAGGAATACTTGTAAATGGTAAACGCCTAAATAACTTAAGATACGCGGACGATACCGTAATCATCACAGATAGTCTGAAAAACCTACAGGCCATGGCAAGAGTAATACAGGTAAGCAAGGAGTATGGGCTCGATATAAACCGAAATAAAACCAAATATATGGTGATCAGCAAAACTAATTTGCCACGTGAAGATCTGACAATTTTTAATAACCAACAAATTAAACGAGTTAATACATATACATATCTAGGAACCATGTTAAATGATCAATGGGATCATTCACAGGAAATAAGATGCCGCATAGAAAAGGCAAGGGCTGTATTTGTTAAAATGTCATCAGTTTTTAAATGTCATTCCTTATCAATGACGACCAAGTTGCGACTCCTCCGCTGCTATGTCTTCTCTGTCTTACTCTATAGAACAGAATCATAGACTTTGACTGAAGCCACCATGAAGAAGCTGACAGCATTTGAGATGTGGCTATATCGCAGAATCTTGAGGATCTCTTGGGTGGATCACGTCACCAACGAAGAAGTTCTTCGAAGAATCAAGAAAACCACGGAGATAATAACCACCATAAAAACACGCAAGTTAGAATACCTGGGTCATATAATGCGTAACGAAAAAAGATATGGTCTACTACAACAAATACTGCAAGGGAAAATCCCAAGTAAACGTGGTCCAGGCTGCAGAAGGATCTCTTGGCTGAAAAATCTGAGAACATGCTTCTCTCTGACAACCACTGAGCTTTTTAGAGCAGCCGTGAATAAGATCACGATAGCCAGAATGATCGCCAAAATTCGGACCGGATAGGCACCGAAAGAAGAAGAAGTGAAAATAAGTTTGGGAGATATATTCATACAGTTCTAATATTCTTTGTTTACTAATTACTTCACCATTAATGTTTATATTTCAAAGCAACGTAGCCGTATACCTACTATGAGTGGTTACTCCAGATATGCAGTGACAAGAATGACGGACAGTGAGGACAGCCATTAGAGACTTGGCTTATTGTAAAGGTTATATTGCAAATATTATTGAATATCTTGTAACCGTTCAGTGAATAAAGTTTATGATGAGGTATATTCCGCGTTTCGGTGCATATTATTATGTACGGCTTAATCTTGAGATGCTCAACAAATAGTTCCAATTAATTATAATTAGCATTCAAGCTTATAGTGTTTACATGAAGTATCAGACTAGCATCATTGTGCATGCCTTTGTTAAGATTTTGAACATTATCAGATGGTGTATCTTCGTTTATTAATTCCCCTTGAAGTTCATCAGTAATATGAAATTGGTGCTTCACGAGTAGCGGCATGTCTGGCTGTATAGTATGCACGATTAGATCGATGAGCTTGTTGTGGTGGTGACACATTATTCGTTGGCTCTGTGAACAATCACTTCTTACTGATAGTTGGAAGGTTTCACAGGGTAATCAGTCATGTCTATTAATCTATCCACTTTTTTCTTAAATATTGGACATTTGTTCTGATCCGTGGCAGGATCATTGATGTTTAAGTCTGACGAATTTAAGTATTGTTAAAAACAAACTTGTGACAATATTTTACCTCTTGAATTGAGACTTTATCCATTTTTGTTCTACTCCAGAGCATCTAAAGCATACCTTATTTGAAAAAATTAATATCAGTTCATCCCTAAAGGGAAGAGCGAGTGAGAATCACCTACGAATCTTATCTTATCGTTAGCCCTTGCCACCCTGAGAAATAGGGAGGTTGCTTTTCGTCACCCCTTCAATCCTGATGTAGCCCAACGCAGATAATTGCGTACATCAGAAGTTACAGTATAGCAAAAAGACATTGAACACGTGGAGCCACATAACTCCTGTTTTCTTTACATCTATGAGCTGAAGAAACTTTAGACATCGTTATTGAAATGCTTGTACAACATTCCAATAACACTGTTTCGGAAGTCCATTGTCCTTAAAAATACCACACATTTCTACCACTCGCTGTCCAACCATTTTTTCAATACCTTGTATGTTTCGATAACCACGTTACCATCTGCAAGGGAATATCAAGTCTAAGTTTTAATTTTCCATTGTCTTAATTATTTTGCGTTTCTCAATGTTTCGTTTGATGTGGTATCTTCAGTCGTGTTCAGGTAAAAACTCTCTCTGGGTCGCGCTAGTACACATACCGCATCGAGTTTTCTCTCGCCTTACGGGTGCGGTCGGTAGCGATGACTCACGCTGCTAGAATGATCTGTATGTGCGACTAATATATTATTTGGTTCAAATGCAATTTATAAATGTTATTTATTAGGAGCCGCCATATAGGTTTGATTGCCACATTGCTAGCGATAAAAACCGCGACACCCAACATACGGCCTTACTAAATCAATGCATATCCCCTTAGCTTCATCCCAACGAATTTCAAATACATGGTGCTTGATGTTCTTGGAATACCACTTGCGAAAGTATTTTTGTCTCTCCGACGGTGTCCATTTTTCGACAGGTCTCCTTCAATGTGCCAATGCTCATATTCCAGGTCACTTCATTTGAACACGGTTAAAATACCCCATTACTCCAAGCGCTGTAAAACAAAATTTCTTATGACTACGAGAGATGAAGAAGTTTTGTCTAAACTTTATACACCTTCCAAGAATCAGGAAAACGTCCAAAATGTAACGACATATTTAACCTAATATAAAAAAACAAAACAAACAAAAAATGCTGGGATACCGCCAGGTACTCAAATCAGTTTGTTTTACTTTTTTGCGGTGTTTAAACTGCTTGCTATACGATTGCCTTGCGAAAAAGGTTCCGTCGTGAAATCAGCATTCTATTGCAGCGTACACAATACAGTCAGGCACTCCGGATAGCATATTTAATAATGTCTGTTTGTTCGACGGTTGTACAACTAGGTTTAATTAAAAAGAAAAAAGGGATATGTCGTGGAAAATAAATTGTGCGAAATAAAAATGTTTCTCCCAAGAGACTAGCGTACACAAAGAATACTAGATTGTCCTCTGTCATATTTCATTTTGTATCTTGTCAGAAAATGCTTATATTGCGTGTGGAATAAAAATTGCGACTGAGATTCGTTGTCTCTAAGTCTCTGGTAGTGGTATGTTTCTTTCTTCAAAACTATTGTATCCACTTTTTAAAATGTTTATTTTTGCTCAAAAACACAGTTATGAAACAAATTAATTTGCCGCACTAAATTTCACGAATAATACTTTACTGGTATCGGTGATGAAATATGACCGAAATCTGTCGGCCTGTCGGTCTTTCGGTCTTTCGGTCTTTCGGTCTCTCGGTCTTTCGGTCTTTCGGTCTGTCGGTCTTTCGGTCTTTCGGTCTTTCGGTCTTTTGGTCTTTCGGTCTTTCGGTCTTTCGGTCTTTCGGTCTTTCGGTCTTTCGGTCTTTCGGTCTTTCGGTCTTTCGGTCTTTCGGTCTTTCGGTCTTTCGGTCTTTCGGTCTTTCGGTCTTTCGGTCTTTCGGTCTTTCGGTCCTTCGGTCTTTCGGTCTTTCGGTCTTTCGGTCTTTCGGTCTTTCGGTCTTTCGGTCTTTCGGTCTTTCGGTCTTTCGGTCTTTCGGTCTTTCGGTCTTTCGGTCTTTCGGTCTTTCGGTCTTTCGGTCTTTCGGTCTTTCGGTCTTTCGGTCTTTCGGTCTTTCGGTCTTTCGGTCTTTCGGTCTTTCGGTCTTTCGGTCTTTCGGTCTTTCGGTCTTTCGGTCTTTCAGTCTTTCAGTCTTTCGGTCTTTCGATCTTTCGGTTTGTCCAGCTGTCGACTTGTTTGTCATGAATTGTATACCATAAGAAAGCAAATTAATAATACTTACCTTACTTACTAAAACGAACTTAAAGACAACCCTATATACCAAAACCTTTGACCTTATTGGAGCATGCAAGAATATAGCAAAAGAGTGCCCGCTTTCGAAACACGATCCGAGCGTAGGGTTCGCCTTGGCTCAGACAAGCTTATGAACGCCACTCGCGGAAAATGGTATTGACATTTACAGCCAATTTATTCCTATGCAGAATTTATGGGCCGATAGTTTGGCAAGAGAACAGAAAAGGGGGAGGGATTGCAAATGGAAACGCGTGCAATGGATGCCGCCTGCCTTCCAGGAAAGTGTTTCGCATTGCCATGATTACAAAGGCCGTCGATATTGAATGGAGCAGGGATATAGTATGTGCCTGTTCAGGCAGAACAGCAGATGAAAGTGCAGCAGCAGGAGGACCCGTCGAATTAGTCCGATACAATTGTCAGACCCGTTGAGATACTGAAAACCTACTAGGTTTTCGGTATGACGACAATGTATGGTTCGTAGTCAAAATCTGGCCTCTGCTAAATCTGATATTAGAAAAAATACGGAACTTTGAAAAGTGTATTTGAGAGGTCCTCTTTGAAATAAAAAATTCTAGTTTATCAAGGACTCTACAGGGTAGCTGAACAATTTTTGCTGCAGCATTTGATTTGTCTAAGAAATAACGAGAAACCGCCTTTGGGGATATACAATATTCGTTAAACTTTTGGTTTATGGCAAACTACTCATATGATGAATCATTTGGATCAAAATTTAAGGAAGGACTATCAGAGAGAGCACAAATCTATTGATTTAACAATCCTCTTTACGAAGCTTCATTATAATCGAATGTTCTGCTAAGTTGAAAAAGGAAAGCTATTTTAAATGCTTTTTTACAGTACAGTGTAATTTTGAGGTTATGGCTAACGTGGGTAACGTGAACTGAATGTAAAGAATGTAATGGCCACATTGTGCTTGCCTATTATCACATCTTTTACCCCTTTCAGACAATAAAGATGAGATGATTTACCGCAAGATATATCTTCAACAATTTAACAGCTTTGTTAAGTTTTTGGCCTCATTGTTTGAAAATTCCTTAAACTGTATCACAAACTGGTATGTTCTTTAAAAAATTCCAAAAAGTCTGATAAATGTCTGTTTATTACTGTTAACTCCAATGAAAATATACTGTTTTGAAACAATTACCTCTTACAAACCGAAAGTATGTTCCGTTCCGTTTTTCTTATCAAATCAGCGCAGTTGTTACTGAGATGAAACTGTAGTACGACAACAGAACGATAGGCAGAGTGATAGAAATCAGTCACAAACATTTTCCTGATGCAGATATCTTAAAATATCGAAAAAACACAACTTATCTCAACTCGAAAGTCCTCGATCACTATGCCTAGAAAGGACAAAGCATATGTGCGCCTCATAGCAAATATTCATATTTTCCTGTATGTGGCTTCCGCATATACGCTCAAACAACATGCGTCCCGTCGTTTAAGCATAAATCATCCAGTAATATCCAGCGCATCCAGGAATATTTTTTTTCATTAACGCTTCCATAATTCTCCGTTAGCCGTAGAAGCGAGAACGTTTTTTTTATTGAGGTAACAATATTAAAAAATCTGAGGAGTTTTAATCACATTCCTCCTGTAAAAATTTTAATAACAAAAATTCTTGTGCTGGTCATCACTAGCAGTTAATAAAAGCAAAAAGGGCTTGAAAAAGGGTAAGGGTATTCTATATAATATAGAAAATCAGTCATGGTAGCCAAAGCTTGTTGTCAAATATAGCGCATACAGGGTGATTTTTTCTTGGCTGCTGGCCGCTGACCTCGTGGTGGCCAGAATCAAATTACAATGGCATTTGCTTTAAGCGATAAACTCTATGGGATAACAGTGGTTTGTATCACAATTAATGGACTATCACGGAAAATATAGTATGATGTATTTGCATGATGGATACATTAAAAAAAATACAGATTGCCTAACACCCAGAAACACAGCGCTGCTTCTCATGTGAGAAATACAGGATAATCTCAAGATGACAGCATGAAATATGATCAAGTTTCCAGGCTATATAAAGACGTTAACAACGTCAAGACGGATATCATAGAGTCAGCTTAGATAAATTTGAATTCTGACTGTCTTATTCATTTATCAGTAAACTGTGACCCATTGTGGTTGATTATGATTGGTCCAAACAGCATTCTAGTTAAATGATGTTTCTTGCCGACGTAGCTGTTTGGCAGCCATTGCACGTTTAATTCGTGGTTAAATGTATTCGGTCTAACTGTAGTTTATTTACCTTTCTTATCATTTCCGACCATATCGGTTTGATTTTCAGAAAATAGGGGGCGCGATATTCTCCTTTACTGCCGGAAATGGTTGGAATTACATTATTTTTAGGTAAGTATATACCTATCAATAAACCTCATAAAAATATATCATCTAGAATACAAAAAGTTTGGCAATCACAGTATAAGCTATACATTTAGAGTGAACATATCTTGAAAAATGTCAAATCGGTACTTTTGGCAATTGAGTGCTTCATGTGACGTGTATTTCATGTGTACTTAAAAAAAAACAGGCTATACCAATTCCAAGTACTTCGCAATTACCATCTTTCCTGTATACTGGCGTAAAAAATGAATAAGGAAAGTCCTCTTTTAGTATCCAGACTATGGTATTGCAAATGGTATAAAGGAACAAACAGAAAATAATACCAGGTTTTTCTTGAGATTTTTTGAATCTAAACCGAAGGCAAATACATTTTAGTCCATTAACAAAGGGTCTCATTATTGTCTTTCCACAAAGCTGGCCTCCGGAGGGCGTACATTAAATTAGACTCTTTAATCCTGGTTGCTTTGTGAGAACCAGTTCATCCGCAAGTTATTAAAATATCCTCAAAGGCCTCAATCGCAGCTGCTGTTATCGAAGCTGACTGTTCTCTTATAGAATACAGTTAAAATGAACAAGTCCGATAAAAAAATATATATAAATTTTCATTGACACCGGAGAAGGCACTTTCAATACTGACCTCACACATCCATTTTGTAGAAATTAATGTATGGAATAGAATGTGGTATGAAAAAGGCTATAGCGTAATTAGATAATCATCATTATGATTCTTATTCAATTAAAATGCTTTAATCGGTAGTAGTAGATCATAAAACAAGTAAAACAATTCAGCCCATGTTGGTAACTCATGCAAGACCTAGCATCACAGGCTGCAGCCTACCGTCAATACAATTATGGGTTATTATCTATATTTTATTTACGAAACATAATATATATCTAATACGTGGGTCACGCTGAAAGTCTTTAGATATTCCTAGTCTATACAAGTCTAAACAAGTTTGAGCACACAGCTATTTTGTATAAAGTTGTAAGTGCTTACACGTAAAGGCAGCGTTTGAATCGTTCAGTAGTTGCCTTGCCAAGATCTCGAATGCATCTGCATGTGTTGGCCGAATTGTAACGTGAAAATGGAACCGGGTAGTCGCGATTTTCGAGCCATGATTTTGTATGACTATAAAAAAGGAACTTAAACAAGCGGAATCTCACGAAAGTTTAGTGAGTTGCTTTGAGGACTCTGCCCCTTGTAGGGCTACAGTTTTTTATTGGTTTGCTGAGTTTAAAAGGGGCCGGGTCTCACTCAATGATGAACCTCGCACAGGTCGACCGCCCACTGCTGTTACTCCGGAAACTGTAGAAGCTGTGCCAAATATGGTAAAAAAAGATCGACATATAAGCTACACCGAAATAGACGCTTCTCTGGGGATTGGATCGGCAACGGTCCGAACAATCATTCATGATCACCTTCGCCTAAGGAAGCGGTGTTCCAGATGGGTGCCACATTTGTTGATCATTGAGCAAAAAGCAACAAGAGTTTATTGCGCTAAGTTTATGCTTGAAAAATTTGATAATGGGCACAGTAAAGACACTTTGATTATCGTAACCGGAGACGAAACATGGTTATATAATTATGATCCCGAAACTAAACAGCAGTCATTAGTTTGGTGCTTTGGAAGTGAGCAGCCTCCAACGAAAATTCGTCGTTCCAAGAGTGTTGGAAAGAAAACGGTCGCATCTTTTTTTATAAAAGTGGATATAGCACAACGGTAGCCTTGGAAAATCAAAGGACAGTTACTTCTGAATGGTACATAACGAAATGTGTTCCTGTAGTCTTCCAAGAACTGAGCAAGAGCCGTCCAAAGACTGGTCTGCGAGCTATTCAATGGCACCATGACAACGCACCTACAGAAAACTAAAGTTGAAGGAAGATAAATAAAATGTGCCTGATATTTTTCATATCCTTGTGGTAGCACATTGTTCACCATATCTTAGAATGTATTTTATATTTTTATATTTGGGATGGAAACCTACAAACATACAGCAAGTGTCAAATATTTATAATAATAACTATACTTAGTACTACATACGCCACTGAATACCAACCAGTCCGTCCTATTTCCACTCTGTGATGGCCCAGTTGAACTCCAGATTCATCATTGATTAATTAGGATTGCAGATGCGATGACAGAGATACAGTTCGGGTCTCCACCCCCATATACCCGCTCTTTCGATTATTGTCATACCTACAAGCGGAGGTGCATCCATTTTACTAATTATGCCGAAGATAAAACCATATTATTGAGACAGTTTTTTACTTGTGGTTAATATGCGAAGGGCGTATTATAGCCGTGAAATATTTATACCTATCTGTATGATGTCCATTTTGTTTATAGATTCATTGTATTTTCCGATGGTCTTTTCTCACATTTTCGCGGCCTCGACAGCTACAAAACAATTAGATGCCAGCGGAAAATATAATGAATCCGATAGCCAATCAAAGGAAAATTTCTAGAAGTTACATTCATGTCAATCATTTCCATCGATCTATCTGTCGTTTGATCATCCATTGGTCTGTCATCTTGAATTACCTCTTCTTTTTGACTAGTCAGTCCTGAACATAAAGCCTGAGTACAAATGTAACGCGAGTATGATAGTGAAGTTGGAAGTTTTCTTTGCCGAATAACGCTCACACAGTTGATACATTCTGGCAGATTGTCTCAGATTTTTGACATCCTGGAGGAGTAATCGTACCGGGCAGTTCTTCTTTCTTTATATAAAGAGAACAAATTAATGAAACAATGGATCAGCAAACGTTTTTTGCTGAGAAAGTGATATGGGTTAGAGAAGAGTCATCGATAAATTGGATTGGTATCCTCCGAATTGCACCAAGTACCAGTTGGAGCAGTAGCTTCCCAGATATGAGAGTAGAATCCTAGCCCTGTCTTATCAGTCTCTACAGAATTAAAGTACTAGCAATTTCGAAAACAAATCCTATTCATCGATGAGCCTTATGGTGTTGTAAGGAGGTTAGATGATGAGACGTATCATGTCCAAATCTATGGTTAGTAACGTGCAGCTTGTGAAGCACCTGGATATTAGCAATGATCGCCAATAAGAGATCCACAAGCATAGATCCACGGGGGTTCTTCAAGACTACGTCAAACATATTAGGCAGCAGGGCAATTGAGCTTTATGGAGAGTTTCTAGTTATCGCTCCTGATACATTTAAAGCTTTAGATAGAGTATGGAATGAGAAATTTGATCAAGCTTGCTGTGCCACTGGTGAATTGGTTTCTCAGAGACCGTTCCTTATGTGTGGTAGTGGATGGATATGTTTTGGATGTGTTTACCATCAATGCGGGTGTTCCTCAGGGATTGGTCCTTTCTCCAACGGCTTTCTTACTGTACATAAACGAAGTGTTGGAAATAATATCTTGTCCTATCTACAGCTTCGCAGACGACAACCGCCTTCTTCCTTGTCGGCATGGAACTAGGTATACTACTACTACTCCGGAAGACGATACAAAAGCTTCAGACAACACCCTGATAAGTAGTAGTACTAATGGGGAGGCAAAGCTTGGCAAGTAGGCCACCTTTAGCCCTTTTTCCCCACCCTGGAGACCATCACTAGAACTATGGCAGACATGGTAACTCCCTTCTGTCGAACCTTCCAGACCTTTTAATAAATGTAATCATGATGTCAGATCATTTCGCTAAGTAGCACTCTTCCCTGTCAAACACGTCAACCCTAAGGTCGCTGTATACGGCACATTCACCCAGGAAGTAGAACGAGGTCTCGTTCTCCTCCCAGCACTTCTGACATATTGGGTCTTTGATGTAAGGATCCATACTAACAAGTGGAGTGAATTTCTCTTCCGGTTCAATAGCCATAGCCCCCTACGTTAGTTGGGGCCTGCTGTGAACCTCTTGGACTGCCTGTAGTCATCTCACTCCAACCATGCTTTCGCAAGTTCGTTATACGCCCAAGCATCTAGGGTATTACTGACCTGGCCTCTGCTAATGCCCAGCAAGAGTTCGGGGCTAATGCATGTTCCCCTTGCTCCTTTCCTCGTCAGGCAGTCTGCTTTCTCGTTACCTGGCACCACGCTGCGACCAGGGACCCACATGAGGGTCACGTTCGTGGACTAGGCTAAGCGTTGGAGGGCTGCTCTGCATTCCTGGACCAGTGGTGATCTGATCCTAGGAGATGCTATCGCTATCAAAACTACCTGACTATCGAAGTTTACATAGATGTTCTACTCCGTGCACTGTTGTACTTCTGAAAAACTGACGTGTGAGTTCCCAGCGCGACGCTATCCTCCACGCCTCTGCCTTCCAGACACATTCAAGCGCCACTGGATCCCAACTCATTTGAACGAGATCCGTCGGTATAGCATACCATGCTGTGGGGTGGAAATCTTATCTTCCCTCCCGTCCACTCTTCCCTAGAGGGAAGAGCGAGTGAGAATCTCCTATCGAACCATACCTTATCGTCGGCCCTTGCTACCCTGAGTAAGGAAATGGGGAGGTTGCTTTCCGCCATCTCCTCAATTCTGGTATGGCCTACCAACGGGGTCGACGCAGTCCACGAACACTTTAATAAAGAAATCGCGCATGCTGGTCAGCCACCCGTGGAGATGGAGGGGCGTCTAATACGAGAATCTTGTTGCATCAAGCTTATTCGAATTAACTTCAAATGAGACATGCTCTTCTGGATGTGATGTTTTTAGATCCACGTATGGGCTACTCCTTGTGCAGCCTTTCAACGTGAAGTTGAATTTAGCAGTTTCTATGTGGGGTTAAGTTAAGTGATAGTGATCTAGGTAGTGAACTAATGATACTTGCGCTTGAGTTCAAGTTGGAAAGTGCAATTCCTTCTTATTATTAATATATTATTTATCAATTTTATATTTCGGTCACTAATGAGGTCTCGTACCACCTAAAAAACTTGGTAGTGCCACCCCTGACTTCAAGAAAAGCATGAGTGAG
This sequence comes from Bruchidius siliquastri, assembly GCA_949316355.1. Taxonomy (NCBI): domain Eukaryota; kingdom Metazoa; phylum Arthropoda; class Insecta; order Coleoptera; family Chrysomelidae; genus Bruchidius; species Bruchidius siliquastri. The sequence goes on along the minus strand of OX438534.1, from coordinate 4,145,997 downwards.
GAGCAAGTAAGCCACCACACCTGGTGGTCCAATTATCTTTGTATCTACATTGAATACATTGAAAGTCGGTCAAATGCACGCAGCATCGTCCTCGAAAACATCCCGATTGGTTAATTATGCGCAAATGATGATGTTATTTTCGAGCCGCGTGGCCGTAAGGTCAAAACAAACAAATTAAAATCATAATCAACACCCAGTAATATGCATATTTTGACGCAAATAATTAAAATTCAGACGAAACCATTTGCATCCTAAAGGCCCGGGATGGCGATAGGATACGCTGTGTACTGTAATTAAACAGGTTTGATTCAGAGTTGAGGAGATGGTGAATATATTTCAATACTCAAGCGACTTTTTCATAGTGAGCCTCGAAAACGTATCCACAGACTTTATCTGAACTGGAGGTTACATATACAGCCAGTGACCATGGAATAGTAAGCATCACTATTAGGACCTTTTGAGATGGAGTCAAGAAGATTGACGCTGTACTTTCAACTTGACATGTAATCGTATCATGTTATACTTAATAACAATTCCAATATAATATAAAAAAGCTTATTTCACCGAACATTCGACTTGACAGATGAATTGTAAACCAGCCTTTATATCGATTTAACACTGAAAAACGAAAAGTCACCGAGTATAAAACAAAACGTTCAGTCTCGGAGATTATCAATCACCGTTTTATAGATCTTTGGCCCGGGAGTTGGGGAGGAACTAAAGTTATTTGAGAGTTTTCGCATTATCTAACTGTTGCTTCAGTTTCCCTCTGCTCCGCCAGTTTATCCATTCTTTTTCTGCTTTCTTCAAGCAGCACGAGCTCAGCATATTTTATTACCTCTAAGATTATACTCCAGGCATTTAAGAAGTCTGCTGATATATGGAGGTTGATTAAAGTGGCGATTTAGTGTAATTAATATTATTTGAGGCTCACGATATTCATATTAATAATAATTGATTTAAGATGGCTCAGCCACTGTAGTGGTGTGTCTCTGTAGTGATTATGCCTTATATCACTCATTTTAAATGACTCAACAACACAATTCGGTGACTATGTATCCGAACAGTCAATGATAGTTCATTTGTGTACATATAAAGTATGTTCCAATTTGCAAACAGTATCTTTATCATTGAAATTTTCTAAATTTCATCACTTGAGAAATGTATGACGTTCGGCAATATCAGAATCCTTATTATTCTACCCCTCCTGAGCAATTTATAAAGCCATATGTGTTTAGTGAAAAATCGTTACTGACATTACGGCTGTCTCGACATCCTTTTCAAAGAACGGAATTCAAATGAGTTGAGTTTAGGAAATAAAAATGATATAAGCAGTTGTCACCACCGTATAGGAGTTCAGCAAGTCCATTGTCGTTGTATCTATTTCAAAACAATCAGCTCTACGCTTATAATGTATGCCATCTGAAATTCCATAATGATAAAACAGATATTGAGCCGTAAGATACATAGAGAATTCATGAAATATCCAGAAAATATACCAAATTCTGGAAACCTTGTGGTCAAAGTTTAATGCCAGAATTTTAAAGCAAAGTTTAGAAATAAAATAGTCTCGGCGCTTCCTCCTCAGGAGGTTTATGGAAACGCCCTTTTCTGGAATCGTCGGTGATAGAAGCAGAGAAATCCCTACAGCTGTACGAAAGCTAAAAGCAGACGAGAGCAAGAAGCTCGGGTTGATTAGTGGGTAGGAGGCACCGAGGCATAGAAAATAGTGATTTAGGACTACTTAGACTCGATCGCTAGGGAAAGCAGTCGGTTTTTGTTCAGAATAGCCAACAAATGGAGACCTTCCTTGGCTGCTCTTTCACAGTATGTGTTTGTGTCTGTTGGTAAGTAAGCTGCTTTTATCATGGAGCTTGGAGTAAACCAAATATTATTCTATTTTCTATCTAAACGCAAAGCAACAGACAAAATTTACATATTTTATTTTAATTATAAAGCCATTGGCCAGGGCAGGAAGAATAACAGGATTTTCGATCGATAATATCCTTTTCTCGGATGAAATGACGAAAATTTTTGTTACTGTCTTTCTACTTTCTTCCTTAATTATAAGGCGTTCGGAAAATGTATTTCCTTCTTCAGGGTATTCAAAGTGGGACTTAAGAAAGATACAATTGCAAAAATAAGTACAGGAACATTGACATCTGTTTTCAACGTCCTATTTGCTGCCGATGATTTACCCATTAATTTAGATTCTTTATACTCCTCATATTTCGCACAACCAGTGGCAAGTTTGAACAGCGTTGAATTAAAAAAAGTATATTTTTAAATACTCCATAAAATCATCCTCAATGCTATCTTGACTGAATTTTGAGATTCATACATCTGATAAAGATTTTAACAATCATCGTATATAATAAATATGAAGAATCTGCCTTCATAAAGTTGAAGGAAGAATGTATTTCTATTTCCTCAGTAGAGTATAACCCATTTTAGGTTAGTATGCTTTAGGGAAAGATAATGTTCTAGACTAAAAGTTTTTTCCTTTGGTATGTCTTTGGATTCCAAGTGGAGTAATGTTGTTGCTTGGAATCACCCCATCCTACAGGGCTCACAACTGACATTAGCCAGTCAAGTGAAGTATCTGGGGGTGGTACTGGATAGTAGAATGTCACAGAATAAGCACATCGACCTTCTGTACAAGAGGGAGATCGCTACCATGTGGCACTTACACCTGATTGTAGGCAGAATATAGCCTTCGCTCTACAGGCTGATGATCAGGGCCAGGATTCAGTACGGGTGCTTGGTTTGGTGGACTGCACCCAAAGAACCACGGTAATCAGCAAGCTGGCAAAGACTCCAAGAATGGCAGTGCTGGGGATTACGGAAGCAATGTGAATCACGCCGTTAGCACTTAGGTCGGAGGAGCGATTCACTCCCCTTGGTAGGAATCCTCACAGATCACTGCAGATTGAACAGGCACCTATCACTCCTAGGAGTAGTCAAAGACCCAAACTGTCAGATGTGCTCGGAGAAGGATGAGACCTCTTTCGACTTCCTGGGTGGGTGTGCCGTATACAGCGGTCTTAGGGCTGATGTGTTCGGCACAGCAGAGTTTGACAGGGAAGAGAGCTACTCAGCGGAAAGGTCGGACATCATCAAGTTGCGACACTGACGAACTAAAATATCTTGATGATCCTCTGGTTCGGCAAAAAGGGCCAAGGGTGGCCTACTTGCCAGGTTTTGCCTCCCTACTACTACAGCCTTTGAATCATACTGCTTTTTATCTAATAGGACAGGCAAAATGGCGCTCCTGGTGTGACAGCGGCAGTTATCAATTATATATTATAGTCTTCCATAATAGTTTATTATAGGGTCTTGTTTAAAAAATCCTGGAAACAGTGAAAAGTGTCAATTATTTTAAAATCAATATATTACTGCCGAGTCGAAATATTACTAAAGTTATAATATTTAATCGTATGTAGTTTCAGTCAAGGGCTGGTAGGGAATATAATACTTCAATTTTAATATTAGGTACACGAGGTATTTTATAGGATTGAATTTATATCAATCTAGACTCCACTGTTGATCCCAAACGGACATTCAGTACTATACAGTGCATAACTCATGATTATTACCCACAACTCACCCCGTTAATTATCTCTGAATTCCTCAGAGTAACCCTCCATCATGTTGATCATGAACTATGGAATGCATATCTAACGATTTATCACGTTTCACGAAAGACAATCCCCTTACAAGCGCAAACAATTGCGTCAGATGGAGTTGATAAATTCACGTGCTCAACACCATGCAAAGTACAAGGACGTAACAGACTGAAGTGACTGAAGGTTCAGCACCAACTAAAATATATTTATTCGATGGAGTTTCTTGACCGTTATTTGAATAACTTGAAACTATGTACATACAATGAATGTCCTCACATCGATTGAAATAATTATGATTACTCACTCGACATATGAATTGCCATGCTGGTTACCTTGAATGGTAGATCGGTAGACAAGAAATGGAAACACCACTTTCATTACATCTCTTGCAGATATTGACCTAGCAGTCAAATCACATAAAAATGTAGCACTAAACCATTGCTTAATGCGCTTTTAAACATAACACTTTAAATACTGATTTCCAAACAAAATCTTGGCTATAAAAAAGGTTGCCGTCAACAGAAATAGCTTTTTTAAACTCTCAAAGTACAGAAGTTCTTCCTTGTTCATGAAGTAAGTGTATTGTATTAAAAGCTTTGAGATTTAAACAGTTAGGCCTACCTTATTTTATTTGCGCTTGAATTTTTTTTATGATCCTCTAAGATGAAAGATCCATAAATCAAGAACAAAAAAGAATCTGTATACATTTCAGTATACACTTATTCAGAAGCCCCTAAAGATAAATCCTAATAGAGTATTTTCCAATTCCAATATCACATTGATATGAGGTGAACTAAAGTAGCTCTTCTTTAAAACTGTTTTATATATATGCACTGCTCAAAAAAATTAATGGAACACCTCTTTGTGCACTTGTAACTTTCAAAGTGTTAGCTACATTCAGATGGAGCATACATATTCGAAAAGAAACACATTGAAAAGATTAATACAAAAAACAAAGTGAAAATCGGATAATTTTCTATAGTTAATGTCTGGTTATTTGTTTGCTATGAGGTTTAGTATCGCGTGTGTCCTCTTGCAGCTCGAATTACTTCTTGGCATCCCATTGGCATACTTCGTACAAGCCGTCGAATGTCTTCCTGTGGTATACTGTCCCATTCTTCGATAAGTGGTTCTGTTAGTTGTTGAAGAGCTTGAGGTGGATTTAGGCGGCGACGAATACGCCTGTCCAATATATCCCATAGATGTTCAATCGGATTGAGGTCGGGGCTCAATGCTGGCCAATTCATTGTACGAATTTCATGCTCACGAAGAAAATCCATGGTTATAGCAGCAGTATGCGGCCTAGCATTATCTTGTATGAAAAGAAATCCAGGACTAGACCATATGCTGCAGGAATAACATGATCTGGAAGAATCATCAACATATCTTGCAGCTGTAAGGGTTTCCGGTATCACTCCAAGGTCCGTTTTTTCTTCCAAACTTATTCCACCCCAGACCATTGCCGAATCATCTCCAAATCTGTATACTTCTTGTACAGTGGTAGCGGAGTAACGTTCATTAGGACGTCTGTACACACGTACCCGACCGTCACAACGGGTTAGACGGAATCCTGATTCGTCTGTGAAGAGTACAGGTTTCCAATGTCTAAGCTGCCATTGCAAATGATCACGAGCGAAATTCAATCGAGACATCTTATGAGCTCGAGTTAAAACAGGTCCTCGTACTAGTCGTCTTGGTCTTAAATCTGCTTCCCGTTATCTGTTTCTGACTGTGGTCAGAAATCATTACTTGATGAGCCGCCCTGAGAGTATTTGGAGGTCTTTGTCTGTAGATGTTCGTTTACGCAAAGAAGAAACTACTTCCTGAGTATTTTTAGTCAAATATATATATTTCTATACATAGAAAACATATAACAAATAACATTATGATTATTCAGGATTCAAAAGCATTATACAAACATGAATAATTGCATATGCTATTGTTACTAGTGATTGATAAACCAAATGATTCCAACATTCAAGTATCTCGTTTATTACCTTCAGAATTTCGCAATACCATGAACCGTATCTAGAACTCAATTTTGCTCATGACATGGCATACCATCTGATATTATTTCCACCCAGACACTGCAGCAGTAGCTGTTTTCTTCTCCAATCCTCCTCTCCCCTGCCCATAGGTCGTAGGGGAGGTTTTCTGTCACAGCCTCTTGGCCAGTTCACAGATTGATTGATTGTCTTCGAGGTGCCGTTTATGGCGAATCTGACAGGACAAATGAACGCCTCTCGTTGTTTGGTTTATAGGACCGTCTGTCGTAGACATCCCTTTCCAGATATGCTGATGCAACTACGGAACGGAGAAGTATTTGCTCATTCGAAATGGGAGAAAGGTTACAGTAAGTGGCGTAAATAGAACTGAGTGTTTAGACTACCAATGTGAATATTTTTCTATTGACCATCGGGCATAAATCAACCACCGGAATGCAGACTATGCTCACCAGAAAGCTCGAATTGTACTAACGTCGAGAAGAAAGAAATCAATGTGTGTCAATCGGAAGCTTTTATGTCACCTGCATGACAGGACATCAGGGAATCACCTAGGAGTGAAATGGTCTGCAAAAGGTGCGTGAACGTTTTAACTGACGATGTAAAGAAATCGTCACATTGAGTAATTTAGTAAGTATGGAGAGAACACAGTAATGGAAAGAATAGTGCAAAGTAAGGAATAGGGTGGGAGATGTAGTTATTGAGGGTCTTGCAAGGAGAAATAGAGACTGCTGGAAAAAACAAACCAGAACTAAAATAATGAGACTCTAATCCAGCCGATATTCCAACATCGATTCTTTAGATATTTCAGATCCAGTAATGCTGCCTTATAGCAGAATATATGTGTTACCTATTTATTTTTATAAACCTGACAGCGTGATGTACCATCGAACCACTACAGAAAGATAGAGGAAAGCACACGATCGTAAGGAGTCAAAATTATCCCACAATAGAAACTGTCTGCATCTTCGGCCTTCCTAACAAACAGCACACAAGAATTTATACTACTCAGGGACCGGCGTCGGTTGACTGAATTCAAACTGGAGGCTTCTTTCCGGAGACCAACAGTGCTTCTTTTTCGGAGCGGATCGTGACGACGCGATAACGCCGACGTTCTTTTGTTTCTCGGCGGCGAAGACAAAAACGTGTCGAGGACGGAAGCCGGCGGTGGGAGGGATCTCGGCACTCCACGACGAGCGATTCAATTCTTTCCCAGAGTACATCTGCCAGATTGGAAACGCGTTATTATGCTAAAAGAACTGTTTGTGCAGGAGCGGATCACGGAAGGAAACAGAAAGTTTGCGAGCAAGTTTCATTATTTTCAATAACACTCCTTTGGACTTCCGTTGTCTTGAGAATTTTTGCGTTTCACAATAGTTCAAATAATGTGATATCAGATTATATGACCAAATGTTTCTTTGAACAGGATAATGCCTGTCGAGTGGGTTAACTCTGTTGTCAAAAGAGATGACAAGAAGCCTTTCATTAGATTGGCATCTATGTATCTAATTATACAATCCAATCTGGAAGATAGCAATACAAATAGTATTGATGGAGATGGGTGTTGTAAATCTTCAATGGCTACTGATAAGTCTTTCAATTTTAGACTCGTGTGATTTGTTTTTGGTCTCATTTGATTTGAGTAATTTGATTGACTGATGATAGAGTCAGAAGGCCAAAACACTAAACAACAACAAATAAGTTATTGTTTAAAGAGTTAAAAGGCGCTTAATAGGTACTAAACTAAGGATCATAAAATAATTATCAAACTCTAATGAGGTCCGTTGATTGCGTAGAGTAGGTGAAGTATAATATTTGAGTGTAATAGCGTTCTCAAAGATATCGATTTTATCAAAAAACCAACGTAAGTGCTGATGCTTGGAAAACTCCTGGAAATCAAGACAAAAGCGCCCCACTATTTTATACTCAAATGTTATGCTTAATTAAAACATAGCTTACAGTAATACACGGAATATACAGAGGGAATGGTTTCAATAATTGTTTATCATTTTTTGTGCGTCACTTCTAAGAGCATACATAAATTCGCATTTAGAATCAAAAACTCCATCTTGCGGAGAAAAGCAAGTTGTGTATCACGATTCTAAGAGCATGTTCTGAGTATTTTTAAAGTATAATGTAATTTGTCCGTGGAGTCATATAACCATGTTATCGTCATAACTTCAGTCTTTAGACTGACAAGACTAGCATTCCTACGCCAACGGTCTTGAATACTATAACAGTTTTGTAGTTTTCCTGATGGCACCATACTGATGTGAACCTATGGATTCCAGTCTGGCTTTCCTTAAGAATTTAGCTTCACCACTCTTCCAGATTTAGCAGTGGAGGATATTTCATCAATACTTCCGCCATTACTTATTCGGAAAAGGTTATTGAACATGAAGTACCTCGAAAAATCACTTTCTCAGTATTTTCATGAAGGATTCTTCAACCTTCAAATTGCAGGTACTGTTAATCACAATATTTATCTCATCACACTTTAGTCGTGTCACCAAGATACCATATTTGTGCCGTACAAGCTGAACCATATTTGTGCCGTACAAGCTGAACCGATATTTCAATAGTTAGAAGTGGATTTGACCCCATTCCTACAACCCCTGAAGGGAATTTTTAGACTCTGTGGTCAAAACTGTCCTATACAAAAATTTAACTGTGCTGATGTAGATTCCAGCTAGCTGTACTATCACTTTATATAGTATGTATGAGTCTAATATATCCTTCAATGCAAATAGCTCTTCAAATGGAGGTGAATAGTATAAAAACGTAATTAAACTAAAAGTTCTCTAGTTTTCCTGTTAACATTATTCTGGAGTTTGTTGATATTATCCTGCGTTCTCTGAGAATATTTCAATGGCAGTTTTTTTAAATTCTTGTTCTGTGATGAAATATGACCAGCTACCCAGTTGGTTCAGTTGATCAGAGCGCCCGACATCGGGAGATGCGGGTTCGAATCCTGCACTGGGTCTTCTTTTCGGATTTCTAAATGCGAATTTATGTATGAAATATGAACATTTGACTATTAGCGTGTATTTATATTTGAATCTAAGGTAATGTAAAATTCTAAAATAAATAAAAAATAGCTTGGTGTCGAAGCTTTCCAGCATCTAATTCATAAGCAGGAACACCCTCCCAAACAGTCACATGAATCGGCTGGTATATAAGAACGGTCCAGGTTTGGAAATTCGATAATAGTGTTTCAAGCTGAATTTGATCTGAAATTATTTACTTGGCTGATTTCATAAAGAAAATCACAGGATGAGTTTCATAATTTGCATCATCTGTATATTTTTGTCCAAATACGAAATCTCAAGATAGATATTTCTAGGGCTGGGTTATCTCGCCCCTACATACTACGCCCCTGTTCATAAGAATAGGTGACAAATAGTACACAGCTGTGCAACGCGAGACCAAGTACACCAAAATCGATATGCATAGCTCCGAGATCCTGCAACTTGGGAAATTTATTACCAGATGGCATAGTAATGTAGTGTTAGTTCGATACCACCAGCATCGACGTATACTCAAAAATGAATGGTGATTGCAGACACCGGTATGCATTTTAAAGCTGGGATAATGCAGAAAACAGATCCGCTTGCATCTTTGTGTACACAGGACATCGATCCAATCGGAGCTTTTGACACACGTACTATTTTGAATATCATCCGAAATGCGGCAAAGGTCGAACAGTTTTACGGAACAATAAAATCTATGAATTGCAAATCAAAATTATTGATAGACCTCATATTTTTAATCATCATGTCTTGCCGGAATCGTCTGCGGAATCCTTCTACTTGAGTCTGGCATTCGGTATGTAACGGGTGTTTTTTTTTCATACATTTGGTGAATGGGCAGAAAGAAACATTGCCATTGATCCACAATGCCATTTCAAAATTTTGTTAAGTGATGAAGTACACTTTTGGTTAAATGGCTACGTTAGCAAACAAAGGTGTCACATTTGGAGCGATGATAATCCAGAAGTCATTGTCGAAAAACCATTACATCCAGAAAAATCAACGTTTGGTGCACCTTATGGGCCGGTGGAATCATTGATCAATATGTTTCCAAAATTGATGATGATTAGAATGTCATAGTCAACGGTGAACGGTACATAACATGATTACCAACTTTCTCGTACCTCAACTGGAAAGCATTAATGTTGGAAATATTTGGCTTCAGCAGGACGGGGCATATGACACACAGCGCGCTTACAATTAATTTACTCAAAGAAACATTTGATGAACGATTGATTTCAGGCAATGGACCTGTTAACTGGCCACCCCGTTCAAGCGATCTGACAGCGTTAGATTATTTTCTTTGGGGATATATAAAAGTGCATGTCTACGCCGATAACCCAGAAACAATTAAGCACTTGGGAGTCAACATTCGTCGCGTTATTGCCGAAATACAGCCTGATTTACTATGAAGAGTATGTGAACACTATACCTCCAGATTACGTCATGTATGCGCCAGCCGTGGCGACCACATACCCGAAATTATATTCAAACATTAATGCCATGAAATTGTCCCCCAAATAAAGCCAATTTCATATATATTAAAATGATTTTTCTGTGTTTTATTTCAATTTAAAGTTCTCCGCCTCTGAAAGAACACCCAATCCGTTAGGTTAGGAAGACCATAAATAAGAAGTTTGACACACACCTAGGAATTTAATTCATTTAATGTTTAGCTTTGTTCACAATTTTTAGTAATATATTGCAATATACTATCGGTACATTACAGAAGACTCTAAGATCGATCACATCTAGATAAGAATGTGGTATATAAATATATCACATTCGTGGTACTTATAGCACAATAAAATAAGTGCTTGGAAATATTTATTTTTTAAAAATATGCGATGTCACTCAAATTAAATTAACAATAATATCTCTGTAGGCATATTACGTAATTAATATGCATATCATGTTTTTTCTTGGATTTTATGTATAATTATTCCAATGCCCACTCACGATATTGTATTATACCTTTTAGGTTGATTGAGCGCACACCTTCCAAACGCAATGCACATCAGTCAAATGAAAATGTCCTTTAGCTATATTTATCAACAAGATTAAAAAATAATTTTTTTGGAATGGGTTCATCTTACCTGTCTCAGGCATTAATTAAGACCATTTTGATTATTAAATGAACTATATTAAAGGTCTCGCTGCTTTAGCGGTAAAAAAAATAACTTTTGTTAATTAAAGTGTTACGTTTCCGAATTGGAATTTATTATACACTATGAAAACAGAGTAACGCCTTTGCATTGTTGATGAATTGAATATGGGATACTTAGGCATCGCCAACCCAGACACACAACAACCCTATCTTCCTCTTGTCGAGTTAAAATAGAGCTGCTAATAGTACGATCTCGTCAAGCGGTTACCGTTTTACGAACAAATTAATGACGAAATTGTGTAAATAAAATTTAGGATTTCATAAAATAGAAGATATTTATTATTCCATATTCTGTAAACCATAAAATTAATTAAGGTTCTGTGTAAGTAATTTTAGGTAATTTTCATTATTCCATGAAGATGGACACAAAATTCATATGCATTGGGATACTCATTTATAAAAACTACAATTACTTGAAATTAGGTAATTTTTATAATTTCTTTCATATCCAGATTTAACAGTGAAGGAATCCTGAGAAACGCATCTCATAAATTAATTATTTATTAATTTAGCCTTATTTTCGTTATTATTTTATATCAATTATAGCGTGTGGCGAATTCACCTTCTGATTCTCGTTCCTTCAGTCTAGATGCACTTCTTTTTGTAATTTCAATTTTCTCACACAACACTGGCAACTATCAAATAAAAGACCTCATTATCGCAATGACTGACGCTTGGCAACTCTTCGTACATACGCCGACTCAGCCGTGAAAATTCTGCTTAAGTAGCCGGGAATGAGCCCGGTGTAGCATGAATGCCTGGCCCCCTGCTGACGAATGGAACGGCTCGGCATCGGCATGGGCCCTTCCCGGCCCCGGCACGGTGTCACTCTAATTATCCTTAACACAGCGTCTAGGGATTGAAAAGGCAACCATCAATTCATGAAGGCAGATACATTGAGTTTCCTTTTGAAATTGTCTCACCTGTGGAATGGTTATGTTTTTGTAGTCCACATCTAAGGACAGAGAGGAATGCCCAGTACTCCAATCATCTCCATCAAGCTTCTGGAGGTTAAATTTACATTTTCCAGGCAGGACCATATTGCCGGCCTTGCTAGGTCGGCGTCCAAGAAACCTAACTTCTCTTCCGCTCCAGAAAATCGTTTTTATCATCTACCATTCAGATCAGATCATTTCTTGAACGTCTCTATGTTAGTGTTCACATGATTAAGGATTTACTCCAAAGCTCTTGTTGAACCTTCTGGACTAAATCGAAGAAAACAGGAATACGTCTGGGCGCGGACCTCACATTACAAGGATCCTTCACAGATTGGATTGGATTGGCTGATCTGTCCCTATCCTATAGATTCTATCATGATAGATGTTTGACAGAGATGTCGAGAAGCATAATTGCAACAAACACTATAAGAGCCCAACAGAACCTATTGGGTTCCTCTAGTGTTTATCGATCTTCCCACACCTTGAACCAGCCTTATCCAAAAATCATTCCTTTGGAGAACCACAGCCTGTGCCTCAGCGTTGTAAAACGAACTGACAGAGAGTTTATATTATGCGATACTTACAATTTACAGCAGTTCAATGTGAATTAGAATGTGCATTTATACCCGTAAAGCGCTTGTGTTATTATTGATCGAAAAATCTAAATGAATGATGCAGTAGACGAATTAAACGTGAAAGTGCTAATTGCTTTTTCTGAAAAGTCACAGGTGTTGAGATTTTGTTACGGAAAACAAAGCAACGGGTGCTGGCCTTCCATTAACAGAACAAAGCTTTTTAGCGCACACTACGTTACATTAACACTAATTAAGCCTAGAAGAACTTTGCTTGCTGTATCAGCCGACTCTTCACACCAAAATGGAAATATTATGTAGGACAGCACAAAAGGTCCTGAGAAGGGAACTGGGATGAAGGTCTTAGAAAACATTTATTGGGTGTAGAAGAGATTTTTCTGCTTGTAATTATTGGAAAGTGTACCACTAGATTACAACCGAATCGAATGTTGATTAGAAAATAAGGGTTGAAAAGGGAATGTCGATTATAAAAGCCTATATTGAAAACGATAGCAACTTATGTACGTATATGCGGTGGATCTTGTAATGGCTGACTACCAAAATACTATGATGATCTTTGAAAAGCATCTAAGAGAACATGACAAGGTACACTTCCTAGATGAAGGATGTTTGCGATATAAGCATTATGATGTTGAGGCGGGTACACATACGAGCAAAAGTGCCGCATAGACGAAAATACGTACTCAATGTGGATAACGTTTTATGAACCACAAAATGCAATGTTGTCACAAAAAAGCTCACAAAATACATATTGACCTCAAAATACTGCCAACCGTTACTATCAGTTACATAAACTCCCTGGCAGCTGATTCCACAAACCTGAGGTTCTACAAACGAATGCCTTTGGAAGCTGCTTATTTGAGGTGTTGGAAGTTCGAAGTGTCGGAAGTTCGAAAAGGTGAAAATGCTCGCTCTGAGATCTTCCAATGTTCGTTCTACAAATAGCTCTTTATGTAAGTATTCGAGATCTATCATGAATCTATTATAATTAATAATAATAATAATAATAATAATAATAATAATAATAATAATAATAATAATAATAATAATAATAATAATAATAATAATAATAATAATAATAATAATAATAATAATAATAATAATAATAATAATAATAATAATAATAATAATAATAATAATAATAATAATAATAATAACAATCAATGGACGAAATCAGTTCAGCAAGTTCACCCAATAAAGATTTTTAGAGAAGGTACTTTCCTGTGAAAGAATGTCTCAATATTGCTATTACTGTTAAATCAGCCATTTTGAGAATTTTGACATGTGTGAAATCACTAGTTATTATTTAGACTACATGATTACAAGGACAACAGATTTTCTAAAAGTGGAAAACATAATTAGTTAGATGCAGAAGTGTGACGGAAAATATAATCGCAGATGCTTAACTTGATCCATGATAATAGTGCTTGACAAAATATACCGCAGTCTTCAGCTTTTAGGGCAATCCTAGCCACACAAAAAACAAACGTAAGTTCCCATTAGGACAACTATCTATCTCGCAATTATGACAAAGCTCACTAAATTTCCATTTGTGTTGTGCCGTATGAACTTAATGGCGTTTGTCGCTGTTTGCAGTGTTATTAATCTCTATGGCATTTTTCCGTTGGAGAGAGAGTCTATTACCAAGCCATTGGCGTACATGACAAAAATAACATAAGGTAATTATATGTTGTCAACGACTTGCCTGGGGTCGATCATATGACAGATGAGTTAATTAGGTATTTAAGAATGCTGATGATAACTCCCATGTTTGCTGTGGTAGCGACAGTTTCAAGCCTGGATTAACTGCACTACATTATAAATAAATGTATGATTTGGTTCTTTAGTAACAAATTTTCGCTCAATGTAAGAAAAGTATGCACTGACCGACACAAAACGTATGGGACATCACATCATTGTCTATCATTGGCAGAACACGCGTCAGGTTTTTAAAAGTTTTGTGTGTGGTAAAACTGTGTAATGTATAATTTATGCAACCGATATCATGTTCCGATCCGGGATTTGGAAAATGATTACAAGGGTCCTATCCCTAACAGTGAGCTGTTTGCCCTAGTTTCTTAAAGACGACATGTCTATCCGACATGTCCGTTTGACAGGTAACAAACGTTTTTTGGTAGCACGGACAGGTATATAAGGGCAATAGTGGTGGCGAGTGGAACATCTAGTGTTCATCACGTACATCAAAGGATCCAGAATCTCAAAACGGTTCAATATAGGGAACATGTTTCAGTCTTACAAACATTTTAAAGCAATACTACCTCTACAAACCAGGGTCTTCTGATATATGATTATGCATGTATCAGGCTTATTCATGGAATATTAAATTCTTTTAACTAACAACTTTGATGAACAACTTACTCAAACGAAACACAAAATAACAATCTCTGTTGGGGCCGTAACTTCTGGCCCAAATAGAAACAAAATGGTGCAGGGTAAATAGCGTTGTATTTGACTCACTTTATATTGCCAGTGGATAATCATAATGCTGCTGTTTGGTAGAAAGTACAAGATTTGGCAGCCGGTCCAATATAAGTTAGTCTCCTAGATAGTATATTTTGCTTTGTCACATTGAAGCCAAGTTTACTATGCAATGCTTTGATGACATACTATCATTCTTATGTTTACTGTACTATTTGATACATGTTTTCTTGGAGGCAAGCCTCTGCATGTTCTAGAGTTTATATCATTCTAAAAAAAGGATTTTACTTATAATTTGTGGAACACAGTCCATAAGTTGTTTGTATACTGAATAAAATTACAGCTCCATATGAACTAACTACCAATCGGTGTGATGGTGGAATAATTTGCTAGTGAAAACTGTTGAGGAAGCTGTATAAACAAACACATCAGGATACAAATATATAAGTATTGATGTCAGTATATTTTCAAAATCAATTCTTTTCATTCTGTTTTGTATTTTGATAAAGGTTGCAGGGGCAGCCGAAACTTGAGTAAATGTTAATTCCTACTTATGTAGTTTCAATTAGTGGCCAGCAAAATGTAATGAATCGGTGGACAACCATTATATGAGTTTTAGAAGATAGGTCAAATACTGGAGTTTAACAGCAAATAGGGAGATTCCTTGATCCTCCTTCTCTTCTGCATCTCACTTTTACCGCTGTCCATAATGCTGTGAAGTATGAGAGTATACAGGTCCGTTACAGCAAACTTATTGACTGTATTGCATGCCAGATACTCATAAATGCAAGTATAGTCAAGACTTTATACTTTTTGGATCCAAAAAAGCAAACGAAAAATATATACATTAAATTTTAGGTTTCATCTAGCATAAGGATCAGACAATATCTTGCTGTTATATACCTATCAAGTGTTAATAAAAATAATCGAAAATATTTTGCAGATTCTTTTTACCGATGTGTAAAACTGCCGATATACTATCATACCACAAATAAGAGTTAGCAACACTTCTCCCAAGCAGGCTGACATACATTATTCTGATGCTCATAAAGTTAGCTAAACAAATTTCTCAAACCCTCATCTCCACGCGTCACGCACTATGGCGCTGCTCATTAGCAAGTTATGAAGTCAAAGGTACACTATCATATATCATCCAATTGTTCCCTTAGAGCTAGACCGCGAGGCTGTACTGACGAGTCTAGGCTAAGTACGAAACATGTCTATAGCAGGTCTGATGCATAGTGGCGAGCATGCACCTAATATCTGTTGTCAACTTCTGACGTGAATTAGTCGAGATAACGCTGCATCGCAGATAGTGTTTACGAAGAACAAGGGATGTTGCTGTGAGTCAGTTCACCCTTGTTGACAGATGTCGTAACGGACATCTGTCGCCACTTCAAGGTAGTCCAGGTGTTACTTCGTAAGTTGTCAATGAGCAGCGCGATAGTACGCGACGCTTGGAGATGGGTGTTGATGCTGCTATCACATCCTTGACTGGATTACGTATATACCACCCAACTTCTCTTTACAGTTAGACTGCTAGGTTATAAAGGCTAAAGACGAAACATCCATGTCTAAAGCAGGTCTGATGCATGGTAGAGACTGGAGAGCATACACTTTTCAAAATAATTTACGGTGAAATTAATAACAAATTCACGATTTTGTAGCAGCGAAATAGCATGCTATATGATTGTTTTACTGTAAGTTGTTTCGCTAACTTTATTCATGTATTCTTTTAGTATGTTACCAGAATCACTAAAACTACTCCTTACAAAGAGCGTGAAAAATCTAATTCCATATATTTTTACGATAGCTATTCTGACATTAAAATCTATTATATAGATATGTTATATATACTAGCCAGTGTATCTAAGTTTTATGTGTGTTCTTATCCTGATTCTATTATCGGGTTACAGAAACATTTTTTCACATAAAGTGCATTTGATGAAGCTGATTGTATAAAAGCGTACACAAGAAAGCGAATAAATCTTTTCTACTCTAAAATTTATTTTGATTGCCCTGTCAGTCGGTAGCCATCGTATATTTAAAAAAGCTTTATATCTTCTCCAATGAAAGAGATACAAGATATTTCATTTGGACAGAAAGTAGACAATGTTGTTTCGTTTTGATTCGCCCATATATTTAGCAAGATTCGACCCTCTCCAGGAAGCTCAAAAATAACTGGAAAATTGATAGAGTATTATTTTATTTAACAGAGTCCTGATGTTTATTTGTCAAAATGGAAAAGTGAGTCAATCGGATCACATCCTGGCCATTTTTGCTGAAATGTTGGGAGTGCATTATATGCACAACTTTTTGCATTGCATCATTATTTCAAAAAAATAAAACTGCAAGAAGAACTTCAAAAAATATCTGACACTATGAATGATCGGTAATGACAGTTTTTCTAAAATATTGGTGTATTGCATTGTAATAATTTCAGCAAAATCGTCCCTAGACGAGTTCACGTTCAGTATCTAGATAGATATCGCACAAGACCCAGTTTTACAGCTTCGTAAAGCGTGTAAAAAGTACAGTAAATGGAGACAGGCGTTGGTTGCCTCGCGCGATATGGGTCAAGCCGTAAAAGTTACGATTAATAAATGTTTATCGACATAGTCATTACCCGATACACGCTATCTGTTCAATGAGATATTGGATATTGCAGTGCTGATGATGCCACTGTGATGGACCTTGATCGATATCCAAGTGTGCCTTTAACGCAAAAAATATGCTTGTAGAGCATTCAATAAAAAGACTTTCCTGGGGTATCATGAGAACTTTATCAAATGGATTGAAAAGTGTATTGAAGCTGGCGGGCATCATTTTGAACATTTGTTATGATAAACCTAAAGGTTTCCCATATGATAATTACGTTATTTATGCTTTCGTGAGAAGGAAAGCGCTTCTGACAAACCATGCAATTTGTAAAAAATGAATGAAAATAAATTGTATTTTTTATCTACTTAAGTTGCATTCTTGCAACCGGAATTCAAAACAGATATTTCTTATTTCTCATAGATTAATATTCTGGAATAAAAAAATATATGTTCCGATTAAACAACATTTTAGACTTTGAAAAAGAACGAACGGTTATTGGGTCTAAATGCACCGGAACTGACCAACCTCCTTGTTGGAGCGAAAGCGCATAGCCTGATAAGTCTCGTATCCTCAGTTGTCATCCTTCCAAACCGGAGCGTTGATAACGAACCCGTAAAATCGCATAATGTGACGTAGCTCATAAAAAACATGTAGGTGGCGCTGGATCAAAACTCATTTCATTGACTTCATTTTTTCTTTTCAGCTGCCTATTACGTTCACTCCTTTGACTCCCACCTACGCGGGCCATCGTTTGTTATGGAACCTCCATCTCGTCTTGAGTTTTCCAATTCGAGCGGAGGTTGGCTGGACTGTTCGGCCAGTGGCAGTCCACAGCCTCAAGTAGACTGGTTGGGAGCGGACGGCCAGCCAGCAGGAGACGTCCCTGGAGTGCGAAGGGTGCTGAGGAACGGAACTTTGTACCTGATGCCTTTTGCAGCCCACGCTTACAGACAGGACGTCCACAGCACAATTTATAGGTGTATGGCTAGTAACAGCGTAGGACGAGTCCTTAGCAGGGATGTTCAAGTAAGAGCAGGTAAGTGTCAACATCTTGCGCATTATTTGTACAGTCAATATAAGTACATTTGTTCCAAAATGGATATAAAATGGAATGTCAGCGGCTATAACAATCTTGTGTGTATTACCTTTTATTTCTGTTTTTTGCACACCTACCAAGCGACACTACCAAATCGAGTTTTTAAATTGATTGACGTATCAAAAAAACTTCACTTGTCACTTTGTTTGTCTTGAGAATTATGCGTTTCATAACATTTTGATTTATTCCTATTCAGGTGAAGTGATTGTCTGCTATACCCCTCATCGTTGCTCCTAATGAAGTGAATCTCCTTAAATATTCAGCGAGACCAATGTGGTTCTCGATGTATGACTTAAGCGTCAATCATGTGGTGGTTTTCCTATGTATGACCCGATAGATTAACCCGATAGTTAACTCGATATTTTTGAGTTCCATTTGCAGAGGAGCTTTTCTCTCTGACGTATAAGCTGCCACAGTCACAATCCACTTGCTAGCTACAGTCCTAGCTGTCCTGACCTTCGTTCTTAGGCTCTGCGTTAGGTACAGTACCTTAAATATCTGGTATGGATTTCCGTATTGCTCATTGAACTCCATTCACGTATGGCATAATCAGGAAATGTCGGGGCACCTCCTGATCTGTTCTTCTGCACCAGATTGTGGTCCTCAGCAGTATCTTTTCCGCCAGCCTTCTCGAATATTGATCTTTCGACAGATCCTCAGGTCGAAGCTCATTTTCCGTGGTCCGTATGACTATTTCTTTCGCAGCACGTATGCACCGTTTTTCTGTACAGTGTAGTTTCAGTGATTTTCATGATATGTATAAATCAAGTACGGTGAGCATTCTAATTTAGAGATTTTTTTCATTTATATATTTCCAAAATTATCCAGCTCTGCTCTGATATGTTCATAATGACATATCAATACCCACATTACAAATAGTTTCCATACAATAAATGAGCCTCAACAGAAAATCTAGATTAAGAAGAGCTCTGTTTATGTTGAGTTCAAAAACTATCAACTTTCCATAAATCCTGCTTGGAATGACTTTGGCACTACCAATACCATCCGCCTTGTATACGTCCATGTTTTCAAATAATCTTAATATTCTTCACTTAAAATCATCTGTAAGCATTCAAACCACAATCTCAAATACCAGGCTGTGAGATGTGTCCCATACAGATGCATCTCTAACACCATCTCTGGATTATTTAAGTGTTCAACTTGGACCGCATCCAGTTAGAACTGTTAGCCAAATGGACGCGTTTGCTACTATAAATATGAGATCGACATCGTAAACTGAAAATGTAGCCCTTCCGTCATCTATTCCTTCTTGAAGGAGTCACCTGAGACATATTTTCCCAGAACGAATGTCTTAGTTTGCTTGTTTCCCGTCCCCTGAATTTTGATATTTCCCTTAACAAATCAAGAATTACTACACTTACTTGTCTATGAAATAATCAGCATATCTGTAGTAGGTACACCACCACAAGGTAGAGCTAACCATAAAATCTCAGGAAGATTTTGTATTTAAGTATTATTTTATTATAAGGTAATGTTTATATGAGTATTTGATAGAATGGCATTATTTTCGCACGTGCTCTACAGAAATTTAGTTTAAAAGCACACAGCATAATATTCCCCTAAATGTTCGTTAAAATCACTGCAATGGTCATCGGCATAATTCGGTAATGAAAAGGTAAATAAAGTGACGAATATGTAGAGTGAAACATAGACAAACCAGCAGAAATGAGTGACACGGATTTTTGTCATCTAAAGATCATAAAAAAAGGTTTCATTACCTTGCAGTACCAAACCGTTCACTTCAAGCAGAATTTAATTGGTAATTTATCCAAACTACAGAACTGATGTTTCTAGTCCTAATACGATTACTCTTCAGCATGGCGTTTCTGTCAAAAAATAATACGTTTCAATGAAAATGTCGGGCTGGCAGAATGTGTTGAAGATAATAATATTTGTTTTTAACTGTCCGTAATAACTTTAATTCTCTTTCAAATTACACAACCGAGAACCTAGTCTCTGAAGAAGCTGACCTCCTAAGGTGGGACAATTAGAAACTACTTATAACCACTCATCAAACGACCCGACAGCACATACACAAATAAACTTTGTAGTAGTTCGATATTGGGATGCGGTCACAGCCTAGCTATTATCTTAAACTGGTTTTTTGCTATCCCAATACGTGGGAAAGGACAATAGGTTCCGATCGAGGTATGTTTACTTCGCAATTTACATGGAAATTGAATTCGAGTATGGGTATTATTGTAGAGCATATCGGATTTGTATCGCCGCTATGCTGCTATGCATAACAACATGATCATTTGGTTTTAGTTGTGATCTCCATATGAAACACTATGTTACACTTAGGTGTTTAGATTATATGGAACTCTATATAGGTATATATAGAAGTAGATTTTTGGTGCTTCCAGTTGGTTTCACCTGCAGTTGTGAAGTACTTTAAATTCAGAGAGTCTCTCGATATATTTCGGTGGACCATGGCATGAGGGTCTTCAATCAAGCTTGTTGCCTATGGGCTGCTACCGGGTCCAGATAATCTTCCCAGGGACGATTATTTCTGGTTTTCTGGTAGTAGATGTATATCATTACGATGTATTTACCTTCAACGCTAGCATTCCACCTGGTTTGCATCTGGACTAGCGTTTATGTTGACATTGATATCTTAATTATGTTGTTAGTTGTTCTTTTGGGCCTTTTATCAAACTCCTAATAATAATCACAGAAAAATAGGACTTGAAATTAACTAACTTCAAAATCGTTTGTTTATAAAAAGATGGTAGATATTGGAATGAAACCAAAAGACATGGAAGCTACTAAATAGATTTACATTACGTATTTGTTTCATAATATTCACAACCAACAACAAAGCAGCAAAAAGACATGGTGAAACTAAAAGTAGAGGTAACAAAACACCACGTATAATCAGCAAGTATCAAACTATAATGCGTAGCAACCACATAAACGTGTGAAGAATGGAACATATTATATTCCGGTTGATCCAACAAAAGGTAAAAAAAATTGGATGAACAGCATTTTTCATTATATAGTAGTTACTTACCATGTGAAAATATTAGTAATATAATAGTCTCCACTATGATTCTTATAGTAATGGAAAGATCTTTAAAATCAAATAGGAGTTGATATTTCAGAGAGTTGGACGATTATTGATTTGTTATGTTAAGTTCATATGGTAAACAATAGAGTATTGGTGTAACATTCGAGCAGCAACTTTCAATATTATTTCTATAAGCATATTGATGGGTAGACGCTGCCTGTGAGATAAAGTGGACGAAACCCAGATTGGTTTTCGAAACGCTCTTGGTACCCGGGAAGCAATGTTTGCCTTAATTATAGGCAGGGTACAACATGAAAAACTCATAGATATATTGAGGAGTACTGGAGTTAATGACAGAGACATACGCATTATTAAGAACCTGTATTGGCGACAAAAAGCAGTGGTTCGGGTCAATGGAAAACTAACCGAAGAATGCCAGATTCGGCGTGGCGTGAGGCAGGGATATGTATACTGTCTCCACTGATGTTCAACCTATATTCTGATAAAATATTTAAACAGGCGTTGCATGATGATCTCCAGGACCTCAACGTCTTTTAGACTTGGTCAAAGTGATGGGACAAAAAATGGGTCTAAACATAAATTTCACTAAAACTGAGTTTATGGTTTTCAGCCGTCAGCTGTATAATGATGCTGCACTGCAAATAAATGGACAAAACATTGAAAGGGTTCCATGTTTCAAATATCTTGGCTGCTGCATTACAGAACATCTCGACGCAGATAAAGAAGTCAAGTGCAGGATCAAGTCAGCTCGCGCAACCTTTCAAAAAATGAGATCGCTCTTTTGCAATAATAATCTAAATTCAAGGCTCTGCCAGGGAATGATCATGATTATTATGGTGTATACTGTTGTATGGGGCAGATATTTGGACCTTGAAAGCAGCAACCATTAATCGTCTTGAAGCATTTGAAATGTGACTACATAGACGTATGCTCCGAATTCCATGGGTAGTCATGCATATATTTAAAGAAGCGCCGCGTCGTCCGTGAACTAATAATAACAGTTAAATAAAGCCGAAAGCTGTCCTATATAGGTCACATACACAGGGGTGATCGTTACCGTATCCTTCAGCTTATAATGAAGGGCAAGATAGAAGGCCGTAGAGGAGTTGGTAGAAGACTCGTGGTTAAGGAATCTTAGAGAGTGGACCGGAATTCAAAGCACAGAACAACTCTTTAGACTCGCCGAAGACAGAGCACAGCTCGCCATTGTGATTTCCGACATCAGGAAGATCTGATATGGCACTAAAAGAAGAATAAGAAGAGAAGAGATAAAGTGACAGCCGTCTGATTCCGAGGAAGTAATACAACATTCCCTAATTTGGAGTCGAGAATAAACCATTAGGAGGCTTAAAGCAAAGCTACATCTGTAGATTTTGACAATATTGACTAGATATCTCCCTGAACCATATTTTGGTAGGAACGTATTTATGTCATGACACAATAATTGCAGAACCTATCGAACTCTTAAGCGCGATTAAAGCCAAGCATGCTTGTCCTGTGCTGTTCAAAAAATTATTCTTACCATAGATTCTCAGAGAAAAAAATTCGTTGTGTTCTATTTATGTTATGGATTTGATTGTTGGATCTTACCTCAAAAGGGTTCCAGATGGTATGTGACAATATACTCGTAGCATGAAAAATAATCAGCATAGCATATTATAAATTGTGGTTTTTTGAAGTACTTCAAACACATACCTGAAGATGACCAAACTGACATACCAAAACTGCTTAGCTTCCGTGGAATTTTTTGAATATTCTGACTTGAGGTAGATATTAACTTTATAAGCTATGAAAGATGATTATCTTTCATTAATATATCCTTTAGAATTCTATCAACTGGAACATTGGTAGATGGATATTCAGCAGTTTTTTTATAAACATCTTTAGTTTTAGTTGTTTGCAGCTAAATTGGGGTTCATCAGTAAAACAACCACAGGAAAAGCTTCAGAAGTTGCTTTATCCTATATTCTTTGTTGACGTAGATCTATGTAATTCCTTTATCTAAAAAATTTAATCAAACTTGTTTCTTTAGTATGGTTCCCGCCTAAGTGTCATTCATGCTCCAAGTTTTACAAACATACACCTTGAAGCAGAACCCGAGAAAACGCCATTAGTGTCTGCGTGCCCGTCTTTCAGCAAAAGAGCCATTGAGAAAAAAGAAGCGAGACAAAAGAATCTCCTTTCCACTCTGCAAACAGTTCATATTTTCATCCGCCCGAATAAATCCTCGTTCAGATCCTTTTTGTTCTTTATTTTCATCCGAGCTATATCTTTTAACCGACTGGGAATAAATTTGGGTTCTCTGTCACTGTTAAAACATTTCACTTCTATTTTATTACTGTTTAGTCTGACGGAGGGATAAAGTGCCCCTTGATTGGGTATCCTGAAATCTATGAATATAAAAATCTGAGGTGACTCCAGAGTGTCCAAATTACGAAGGAAGGATGCCATATAACAATGTTATACCATCCTTTGCATTGTTTGTGAATTATAGGCAATTAAATTCATCCGAATTTTTTTCCTAAAACGCGAAGAATTAGACACCTAATTTCTTTCTAACGTACGTAAAGTATGTGGCTTATTACCGTTTATTAATTTCAAAAATCATATTTTATGAAAAAAATATATACTGGGGAACACCTATAACCAAAATAAAAATTTAGGTACATACATAGCAAGTTAAAAGAGTACCGCTATGTGGCGCTGACCTCTTAAAGTTTAAATTTCCTGAGATACAGTTTTGCGATGTATATTCATCTACTCTTCAGGATTATGAAGTACTCGGGCAACAAGCAGCTGCATCATTTCATGTTCTCTATTACAGGCTCAATATCCACTGGAGTACAATTGTGTATGTTGCGTCAAAAGGAACTTTAACGATAGTAGAAAGATATTGCAAACCATATACAGGGTGTCCCAGAAGTCGACGTCAAGCCAAGATCAGACGATCGGCTATGTTTTAGTTGTTATCAGAAAAATATTAATAGAATCTAAGTCATGCGTTTCTGAAATTATAGGCATTCAAAAAAAAATCGAAAAATCTCGACCTTGTGATGGTCTTTTAACTGCTGCTCATACAAATCGTTAGTTTTTGTCAATTTTATTATTATTGTGTAATCCCGAATAATGCTGTTATTAGCTGTTGTATAAAATTGAAAGCTAGCTACTCTAGTTTGAAAGGAAATTGCAGTTTTTGCCGAATCAATTACTAAAATTTTATACTTCGCCCAGTTTCAACTGACTATATTGAGAAAATATTGTACTACTCTAACTTGGCAAGTAATCTTAAAAGTTGGAGCATTTAGTAAGGATTCCAAAATGGTATGGCACTTGCTCGATTATCTCTTCAATTATGCAAAAAAAATGTTTTCGTAAGATACCCAGTTTTATTCAATTTTTGGTTTGCTTACTTAAAGTGATTTCAGTGTACCCAAGGTTTTTCTTGAGGCCGACTCTAGGATTCTCGAAGTGTGAGAGAGACAAACATCATATTTTCGGAAAATCCAAGTGGACCACGGGTAATAGTAATGACAGCTCATCTTTTTTTGGTTTGAAGATTTTCTTCTTGAAAGTTTGAATTTAAACAGCAATTATTAGGATGCTAAGATTTATTAAATGTACGACAAATGTTCTAAAAGGTTTAGGTACTTAGATCTAAGATTTTAACAAATTTAAAAAAATTACAAAAGATGTTCAAATTGTCTTCCTTCAGCCGCAATACAAGCTCGACATCGTGTTAAAAAAGATCGATTTATCAGACGGGCGAATCTACCATTATTGACCACTTCAACTGCCTCTGTTATTCTGTGCCGTAGCTCATTTAAATTTTCAATTGGCTTGAAATAAAGTTTTTCTTTAACTGCTCCCCAGTAATAAAAATCCATTGGATTTAGATCAGGTGAATGAGCTGACCACGAGATCGTTCCAGACCGCCCTATCCAACTACCCGGATATTCGTCATCAAGATATTCTCTTCTTGGGTGTATTAAAATCATTTAAAGTTAGTAGACAAAAATCGATCAAAATTGGGTATCTTACGAAAAAAAAATTGTCGTAATTGAAGAAGTAATCGCGCAAGTGCCATACCATTTTGAAATCCTTATTAATCGCTTCAAGTTTTAGAACTACTTGCCAAATTAGCATAGTAAATTTTTTTCCAGTGCAGTCAATTGAAACTGGGCAAAGTATTAATTTTTGTTTCTAGATTCGGCAAAAAGTGCAATTTTCTTCCAAACTGGAGCAGTTGGCTTTCAGTTTTATGCAACAGCTAACAAACTTAATATTCATGATTACACAATAATAATAAAATTGACAAAAACTAACGATTTAAATGAGCAGCAGTTAAAAGACCATCCTAGGGTCTAGATTTTTAATTTTTTTTTAAATGCCTATAATTTCAGAAACGCATGACTTAGATTTTTTTAAATATTTTTCTGATAACGACTAAGACATGGCCAATCGCCTAATCTCGTCTTGACGTCGACTTCTGGGACACCCTGTATACAGCACATGTTGCGGTATTTGTATTGTGTTATCTTCTTTGCTCAATTGACAATTATTGCCATGAAGATAGTTGCACCTGCCTTATTTTGCTTTGGAATCTATCAAAAGTGTCAAGTGCCAAAATACCAACCTTACATTTTCTGATCTTAATTTTTCTTCCTCCAAATATCCAATAACAAAAACAAATGTTCCTCCAGTGTTCTTATCAGGCAATTTTTCCTGGATATTGTCTTCATATTTTCTTGAACAAGAATCCAATTGTCGGGGTTTTCTAATGGATTGTGCCCTGACACTTCTTTTAATAAGCACAAATCATCTTC
Source organism: Bruchidius siliquastri (assembly GCA_949316355.1). Classification (NCBI taxonomy): domain Eukaryota; kingdom Metazoa; phylum Arthropoda; class Insecta; order Coleoptera; family Chrysomelidae; genus Bruchidius; species Bruchidius siliquastri. Next base: position 4,119,630 of record OX438534.1, on the reverse strand, counting down.
AACAGTGAAGCTCTTAGGATTATTCATAGTGTAATTTGTGAAAAAGCATACAAAAGTGTAATTCACAATTAAGGTGTAATCAACCACAAATTATATTTTTATATTTATTTTTTTAAATAACTTGTTTGGGATGAACTACAATATTTTTCAGTACCGACAGCAGATTTGATCCATACATACACAGATGCACTACGAATACGCACGAGGTTACGATTATTCCCGATTGTAAATACCGCAATCATAAGGCACGTTACTTGTTTTCCCTTAATAGCGGTTGACCTTATTACCAAATAGCACAACGTACCCCTTCAACGCATCTGCGCTTGCTTACATGTCAAAATAATAATGAAGGTGAACTGCTTAGACAAGCCATGCTCTTCTATATTCTACAGAATATTCAGTGCCTGGGCGTGACTTTGTGAAGTTCCAGAAAGAAATTGACTTTGGTAGTTTTGATGTGGGTTTTCAGTAAGGCGGCAGCCAGCTCTGTAGCAGATCGCCAATTCTCCCGCTGGAAGTAATTGTGAGGTTCAGTCCTTCGGCTGCTCTGCTTGCTGTCCTAAGAAGTATGACCCTCATGCTAACGCACAAGACCATGGCTTCTCCTCATAATGTCGCAGGCTTCATCCAGTATTTGGTGTGCACGTGCTCAAGATCTAAATGTTATATTCGATAATATACAATTCTATCAAAAGTTTGATTTCGGACTTCCATTGTCTATAAAAATTTTGAGTATCACGACGTTTCGATTGATATTCTATCTTCAATCGTCTTCAGGTGAACTGGCGAACACGTTCCTTTCACGCTTATTTATACCCCGTCCGGTGACGTGTCGTTGTGCGCGGTCTGTTCTGATTGGTTCCCGATGCGCGGTATTCCGGTCTGCTGACGTGGCTGTTTGTCGGTCATTGTTTGTTGTCTGGTCCAGTCGTAGTCTATTGATCTTCTTTATGAGTGGCTGCCAGATTGGTTTAATGTCTACGCTGGGTTTGCTGTACACTTTGCTGTTGTTGGTGATGAATGCCGCCTCCTTGAATTTCCTTCGATACCAATGCGGTTCCTTGGCAATAACCTTAGCGTCGTTCCAAGCTATTTTATGGTGCTCCGTCCATGCGTGGTCAGCTATTCCAGATTTTCTGCACGCTGGGTGTGGTTTGATTCTTACTTCCAGTGGCCTTTTTGTTTCTCCAACATAGATTTCACCACATTGACATGGTATCTGGTAGACGCAGTCCTTTGTCTCTTGAGATTCATTCCTGGGCTTAATTTTTGTTAGGATACTTCTGAGGGTGGCAGTCCTAGAGAATCTCGTTTGGATCTTGTATCGCTAACCTATTCTTTTGATTCCATCTGATATTCCTTTGACGTAAGGCAGAATGAGTAAGTGCTAAGATTCTTCGTGTTTAATTCGTCTACTGTTGGTATTTTCCTGTATCATTACTTCCACTAGCTTCTTTGGGTATCCGTTATTTAATAGATCTTGTTTAATGATATTGAGCTCTCTTTGTAGTCCCTCTTGTGTGTTATAAATACTCCTAGCTCGGTCGACTAAAGTCCGGATGACGCCTTTCTTCGTGGCTGTTGGGTGGTTTGAAGTGTAATGTAAATATTGACCTGTGTGAGTTGGTTTTCTGTGTACTGTTGTTTCTATTTTGGTGTTTCTTCTCGTTACTAAAACATCTAAAAATGGAAGGCAGTTGTTGCTCTCTTCTTCTTTCGTGAATTTTATCGAAGGTCGCATGTTGTTCAGATGACTGAAGAATGTCTTTAGTTGGCTCTCTCCATGGTTCCAGATGATGAATGTGTCATCCACATAGCGAAGCCATAACTTCGGTTTAATACAAGAACTTTCGATGGTCGTTGACTCAAACTATTCCATGTACAAGTTGGCTACAACCGGAGACAACGGTGATCCCATAGGCAGGCCTTCTTCTTGTTTGTAAAAATCTTCCTTCTCTTGGAAATTGTTGTTCTTCAGACAGAATGTGAGCAATTCCATTATTCCAAATTTTATAGACAATGGAAGTCCGAAATCAAACTTTTGATAAATCCACCTTGTCTACAAGTTTCAAACATACAATTCTATATTATTTCACATTATAGCATTATTGTTATTGCTATTATTACAATTTTTGTAATACAAACATGTACAGTATAGACTGTACCGCAAGTTGCATCTACAGTAGTGCGACGTAGTACACCTCGAAACATTTTGGTATTCGGTGATTACATATTGTATATTCAGGTTGGGAAGTAAGATATTATTTACCGAGCACTTTTATATAGTTAAATCGGCAAGGGATATAATGACCTCCTTTGACGAATTATATATAGATATCTAAGAACACTGATATATTACCATAATGAATTTGATAAGGCTTCATTATGTCTCACTAATTTTTAAAATATTCTGAAATAGCTGAGAAGTTAAGGGGGTGATGATACACTTTGGAATGTATTTTTATATTATGATTTAAGTAATAATAAGTAATGCCCTCTGAAATCTGAGGTTAATAGTGAAAACAGTTTTGTAGACCGATCCGATAAATTTTTACTGAGTGTGATTATTGTTACTACTATTATCATTAAACAGTAAAGGAGTTAATGCAACTCTCTTTTATTATTCCAGTCGTGACGCAGTCGTACAAAGTTGACGTGGAAGTGATAGGAGCTGCTAGAGGTTGCACAGCTGTTCTCAAATGTATAGTGCCAAATTTCGTTAAGGATCTAGTTAGGATAATGTCCTGGGTACAAGAGCCTTCCTTCTACATATACCCTTCTCTGCAAGGAGGTGAGTAGATATACTTATTTTAGTAATATCAAAACTATTTGAGGAGTCCTGTTAACAACTCAAGATGAGCAATTACTGAGTATGACCACTATCACTTAGGTTATTATGCCTTCCTCCAAGTTGCCAGCAGATTGTTCAGTCAACATAGTTGTGTATTTATCCAAGCAATAAGTATTTGATTCTGAAATCGATGGAAGATAAAATGCCAACATACGGTTAAACAATTTTGTATCACACATAAACGGTATTTAATACGCTCGACTCCATCGATAAACTTCATTCATGAATCGATGTTTGCTCCTTTGTATGGCACGTCTGTGCATGCTCATGCATAGTGTATTTTCGCCAATAGTATAGAATAAATCCAACATGTCTTCCACTCTTTCTATTTGTCAGATAAAACCACAAGTATGGCCCATCCTTCAAATTATTGTAACGTTCTTAAACTCTAATTTATTTATAATATACTAGCAAGTTGTATTTCAGAAATTACTCAACACATCAAATGGTTTTCACAGATCATTGTCCACTGGCTGTTTACATGCCAAACATTTTCCATATATGTATTTGTATGAAATGCACTAGCTTCAACACAGAATATTTGAAGACACATACATATAAATATTTTCACACGTCAATAATAAGTTACTGTTAAGTATAATGAATAAATATTAACAAATATAGCGTACTATATTGTGTACAATTTTTATTCTTCTGTTTCATTTGAAAACTAAAATTGAGAATAAATTGAAAAAAATACATTCCACAGACAATAAATAATAATTCAAGAAACATAATGCTGACGCTATTGTTGTAATTGAAAATATCAGAAATAAAAATTGTACATATCGCAGTGTATATATTTTTTAGCTAAATCTAGCACCTTTCGTATAAATATATCATTTAGATTGAATAAAATAAACGTCACACTGAGTTACAGAAATAAGGATATAAAATGATGACGCGGTTCACTATACTCCTCAGGCATCATAATGATGGAAGAATTCCATCAAGTAAAAGCATTTATATGAATGTCTTCCATGAATTTTCACTGCCACAGTATGAAAAATAAAACCAGTGCTTAAAAATATACTAGCAAAGCATCAAAAAAGCAAATTGTATTCATTATTCCATTACCTAAATGATCCAACCGAAAAGCAACATAATTACAAATAGTTTGCCTGGCTAAAAAACATTGATTTTTTTCTACGTCCAATGGACAATACTTGTAGGTTTGTTCTTTATATTTAATATAATCAGCATACTAAAAAACTCCAAATTGCAGGTTCAGCATTATTATTACATAAATTGTATTTGAATATAAGTATCTATAAAACGTTACACGTTACGTTTACATTCTATATCTCATGACTGAGTATCGCCGGATGTGAAATGCTTCATACATATGCTGACAAGTTTTAAATAGACGTACAACCACATTGTTCATAGCGGGCATTGTCGTCAGTTCGTTCATGATAAACCAGGAGATTGTTGTGTGGTAGACTTCATACTTCATAATAATTTTCATGTTGAATAAGAGAACTGGTCAATGAACTGTCCTTAATAAAATACTTCGCCCTATTACAGAGAGAGCATAATGTATAATACCCCATCGGGACCTTTTGGGAAAGAGTTGGGTCAGTAATTCGATTTAACCGATTCATCTATGTTTATATCGTAGATAGCGATACCGTATTATTGACTAAAATATTATTGGCATCCTGCATATAGGTATATATATATATATATATATATATATATATATATATATATACCTATATGCAGGATGCCTATTGCAAAGTAGGTTCTTTTTATTCGAATCCAAGCTTTTGAGTGCTCATGCACGGATTTTCAGGAAATAAATAGACTAAGTACCAATAATATGTTCTCAGAGAATGTAGTTAAAAATAACATATTGGGATTAATTAAACCATTATGTATAACAAGCACACAATTAACGTTAGTTTTCGAATAAAAAGGGGAAAAATAGAACATTTTAATTGTATATTTCAACAACCAATGTTAATTTTTGGTTTGATGTGTATACACGATGTTATTTTTAACTATAGTCTCTGATTGCCACTTGACAACAAATTAATCTGTTTGCTCAACCCTCTAGAAAAATTTCAGATATTGTACAGATAGGTTTAAAGAAGAAAAAAAATTAACTGAAACAGTTTTGATAGTTAAAGAGGAAGGAAACATACAATTTTTGACTTGTTCATGTGTCCAGTTGAAGTTAGTACGGTTGGTAAGTAAATTCCATTTCGAACATCTCCCGATATGTATTTCAAAAATAATGTGACTATTAACCTTGATGGTATCTTCCTAAACCCAATTCAAAAATCAAATATTATGATGCATTTCTCAAATGCCCTGTATACCATAAGACGTAAAATACAGCTTACCATTAATAATAATACTTCAAATATATTTTCTGTTCGAATTGAGAGAATAGAAAGACATTGTTTCATTTTTCGCATTTCCAGTATGCTTAGTTTAAAGCAATTCTTTCAATTTCAAATATTAATACTCTTTGTGTCAAAGTAAGATGCACAATAATCTTAATAATTAAATAATGATTAATACTATTTGGGAAATACCTAGTACACAGTGTGAACACTGAATGGCCAATGCATGTATTTTAAAAAGACTACCTTTTGGCTGGCTAAGCGACCCACTAAGAAACCGTGTTATTGCAGTCCGTCCAGAAGACGTATTCAAGCTGAAACAAAACCTCGTTGTTTTGTTTCCATTGCAAAATAAAGTGCTTTCTTCACGCATTCTTAAGCTCACAACTTAGATTCTGTGCTTATGTATATGCTGTTTTTTGATATAATGAGGTCGCGGTATAGATTGATCTCAAACAATGGTGAATGTGCTACCCTACCTTGCGTTGGACACATTCACCTATATTTGAAAACTCTATGATGTTCTCCGATCACAAAATTTGATTGTACCTATAATGTTTGGTTTTGATAAAAACAAAGAGGTATTGCGCTTTATCTGGGCAGTAATAAGAATCACATATATTTAAGGGAAAAATTGACATTGATTGAAAGCGATAATCGATTCGGTGAGTTTTCAAAACTTTCGTGCTTTTAATATCATTTTGGATATTTATACTGACACCTACATTTTTTGGAAATTTTCGACCAAAAAGTAATCTGCTGCATATGGATCCGACCTAGAAAAATTCGAGAAAGTTTTAAATATTCAAATTCATAGTTCACTTAGGTCATTTAATATTTATTTTGCTTTTCAAATTAAACCAATAAGAACCAAAAATGTGTCCACGTATTTTATGATTAATATTACGTTCACGTTTCAGTATTATTGAGTCAATTAATATGGATACATCTCCTTCATTTGCTATCATCAAGGACTGCATATCTCATCATTCATTCATTTGCTACAGGATGATTATCGCGATTACGTCACCTCCAGGTTATCCCGCTTTTTGTGAGAAAGAATGTGTTTCCTGATTAAACGGGGTATAGCAAGGAATATCGGAAACAAGGATGGAACAGCAGAAATATGGTAAATCCAGCGTTGTGCTGGTAACGAGAGAAATAAAAGAAACCGCTGCTGAAACTGAAAAAATTGTAAAAGGCTTTCCTTTGATACTCGACGTTCATTAATTTGGAGACTCGCACGGTAGTCGAGCTGTAGACCAGCGGCGCGCGTTTTGTCGCAATATTTTAACAAACTGATCTGTTACACCATATTTTCCTCGATACTCTATTATACGTTTCCGAGTATAATTTGATTTTTTGCTGAAATGGCGCAATAACACGTCTGAAGGAATAGAATATATTTAAGAATGGAACATCTCAAGGAAAACAGCATCGTGAGATATAAAATATCTCAAGAACATTTTGAGCATGATGGTTAAGATTTAGCTGTTATTTGATCATATAGTTCTATCATAAATCTACCACTCAAGAATTGAAACCTTCTACATACTTTTAACATATTCCTTGACTCTACTTAGAATAAAGCATGTAATAAAAATAGATTCTTGGTACATCATTCAGAGCCGTATTAGTCATATTGGACTAATATAATAAAAGAAGGAAAAGATAAAATTGGTATCCAACCAAAGCCACTACACCTCTGACTATCACATCCGTGACGCTCGACCCACTTTTTGGCACCACAGAGCATTTCAAAAACAAATTTTCAATGCGTAAACCAAATCGTGGTAATGAAGCATGCACTTAGAAAGAAGCAAGCTGACTTCGCTGAATTCCGCCACCTTTTAAGCAGGATTTATAAGTGTAGCTTTTAAAATTTGCCAGACTTGGAAGGAATGATCTTGCTTTGTAGCATCATGGAGAAAATTATTTCTGTTTCGCGTGCTTCGTATACACAAGTTTTGTGCGAAGATAGGCTATGTGCATCAGTCCTTAAGACATACTTCCAGGAAATTTGGTAAAATAAATACATCAGGAAAGCTTATTGATCACTGTAATATTCCGCACCATTTAGATATATCCTTGTTCACACATTTGCATTTGAATCACAAGACTAATTCTTTTATAATAGCGTGCACATATCACTTATGAAAACTAGATTTTCGATTCATTTGGAATGTTTCAAACAAATTTGACACAATGTAACTTCTAAAACCTATCCTGTGGTTATTTCTCTGATTTATTATATTTTCTACTAACTTCAACTAAACAACACGATTAACTGAAATATCTCTACTAACGATTCGGTTGCCTCAACAATTCGGCAGCCTTTTTCAAAGTAGATAAGACGTACGGCCTGGTTAAAATCCTTGTTGATTGAAGGTTGAATATTATTTCTGAGTCCAAAAATCCAGGAAATATTTTCTGCTATTTTAGCAATTATGGAAGTTAGACTGAATACAGCTGTTGCTGATGCATCTAGTAAAATTTATTTTCATTAATTTCCAGTGAAATATCTTCAGCAAATATGATCGCCTAGACCAGAAAACTAAGTGAGGAAACTGAATTTGGAGATTATTGTAAATATACATAGAGATTATTCTTGTTTGTAGTCTATCTCGGCATAGATCCCAAATAGCTTGTTTATAAAGACGACAGAATAAGGCATTTCAATCAGTTCTGGAGAGGGATGCATTTAGAAACGTATTAACAGTTGATACTTCCATTTGTTCGGCGGGTTCTAGGAACTGGTGTGTAGGAGTAATTTTTCGAAAAAAACTTGATTTATTGTGTAGATTACAGATGCTCTTACTTGGTCAAACTCTTCCTTTATTCATAAAATGTACAGATAAAAATGTTTATATTAGAATACAAAGTTTCACAAATAAAACTATCTTTCATTCACGCGTTTTGATTTATATTTATATAATAATTCCCATGATTATTTAAATATAAATCTGAATGCGCCAATGAAAAAATGAGTGTTTTATTTGTTAAGCTTTGTGTTATAATGCACAATTTTTATCTGTATATTACAAATAGTGAGTATTTTGTTAAACCTATAAAGGTGATTGCTCTGGTTGTTAATGTCCATTTTGTATTACTATTGCGATAATTGAAGAATATTGACTTGACAGATGTATTTAGCTTTTACTCTATTTGCTGGTCAATGGTACATCAGGTGTTGAAATATGAATCACTTATTATCTTAAAATGACGGCGATTTGAGGCTTATTGTTTTTTATACTTCCATCCTTCTGCAAACTCCAGATAAAGGGGATTTAATAAAACATGAATCTTAATTGAGATCAGCAAATTCACAATTTATACTTAAATCGCCACTCCCTAAAGATAAATGTGTAAACGCATTAGCTAACATATAGTAAACAAATACGTGAATCAATGATTCAAGCGTAGTTTCCAGATTTATACATATATGTATTCTGTATTAGTTAAGCCTAGTCAATTTACCAAGTAAATTAATTTTAGTGAATACGACACTAATTAAGCATAATGGCACTTTATAATTTAAAGCCGTTATATGGAAAGTGAAACCTGTACTCAAACGGCACGTTACTATTTATCTGGTAAATATCAAAGCTCCACTGAAACAACTTTCCTGAGGCAGCTGTAATGTTTCAGGTATGGAATTGCTGTTAACGTGGCTGAAACTCATACATAAATGTCACCACCAAGTAATTTTCGTATTAACATGGTTGTATTTTAGATTTGCCGCCGCCAGATTGAGATGCATGAGTTGTGAACTTCTTCTTTAACTATTAGTTTTAAAAATAATCAACGAAATCATACCATACCAAAGAAAAGCTGATCGTATTGACTAATCAGTAATTTTTGTCATATAAGCGACAAGACTATCGTCACAAGACCTGTATGTACTGTTTGTAGTTCTGTAAGTGTCTACTCGGTCCATCAAAATGTAATATCCTGAATGATATTGTTTTGATATTCGAGTTACCGTTGTGGAGCATATACTGACGATTTATACTTTGAAGGGATAAAGACTAACTTTAGCTTACATATGTTAATTTTGAGTACAATTTATCCCACAGTGCATCCTATTGAACTTCAGTAGCGCTACGCGAGGATAAATGTCTATTCACCTACCTTAAAATGCCGTGGAATGTAACTATCAGAAAACAAGGTTCACCTCAGCACAGTCCATGATGAATGAGGTTCTCTTCCGAGTTTTTGGAAGTTCAACTCGGTGAAGATACGTCCGTTCGACCTCCTAGCTTTAGGTGCACTGATGACCCTTCTTATCGTCTTATTATGTGTGACAACTCGGTAAAATATCTACCATGGTAAAATCTATAGGATAGGAACACATCAGCTACTTTTCTTCAATGTTCCAGACTTTGTAGGTCCTTTGTTAGTTCAGGCACGTCCACTAGTCCTATTGTCCTTTTGTGATGTACTTCTCACACCATGGTACGCATTAATAAAATATTGGAACTGCTGAAGGAATTTTGTGTGACTCAAATAAATTTTCTTGATTTCAAAAAATGGATTCTGGAGAATATTTAGTAAACTGATATCACTGTAAATTAAATACACTATTCCTTCAAAGGCCTGATAACGCTTTTTTATCCTTATTCGGGTGGAATGCAGTGATGTGTAGTATTAGCAATTATTCAAACAGAAGCAGTACAGTGTACGAGTAAAGGTGGCAACTTGGAAAAAACGGCAGCACCTATTTCTATCTATATTATATTTATAAACCTTTATTGCAAATGCGACCACTTGTAGTATTTCTATGCCACTAAATGGATATCTTGAAAAGTACGAAGTACTACAGGGGTTACAATTTCATAGATGATAGACACTATCACCTCATTTTTCAGATTATCCCCTCCCAACTCCAATTTCTGCCTTCAAAAACTGAGTTTGAGCCTTTTTAATTTTTTTTTCGTATATCACCGCCACCACTGGCTCAAAAACCTAGCGTCAAAGTTCCATCAAAATCCGAAAGGAATTTATAGAGCAGCCAAGGATTACCGGACATAGTACAGACAGGCAAACAGACTGGCAAACCCATGAAAGTGAATAACATGATTTTGCTTAGTGTATATATCATAAAACATGAAAAAATACAACATCAAATTTATCAATCAAAATTAATTAAGAACTGGAGGTATATCATTCACTACATTATTTTGAAGCGATTGAAAAAAATTTAAGGCAAATGGAATTATATCTAGCAAGTCCAAAATAGCCTAAGGACGATAATATATATAGTGGATAGTAGTGGAGGCGGATTACAATTTGGCCCTCTTGGGATTGTCACGGCCGAGATTTACCGCAGGAGTTGCATATGGAGGATGAGTTATATGGAGAGATCTTCGACCTTAACATCGATTTAGTTGTAATCCCGCACCGTCCAACGCATTATCTGGGGATGATTTATATTCATTAAGCTTTTCTACATTATTACATTATTTGATCTATATTCATTAATCTTTTCTACATTATTACATTATTTGGATGACAATCTAAATAGTCCAAATAAAGGTAACGATACTATTATTGTTGATGATATTAATATTGACATATACAACAAATATACTACTACATTTAATGCAATGTATTACCTTAAAATTTCAGAAAATAATAGTTTTATGCTTCAAGCACCTGTCGCTACTCGAATTTAAAAAAATAATGTCATAATTATAGATCATAATTCAACGTATATAAGTGCAATAGACTATTAAAAAAATGGAATTAATATTAAACCACTTTCTATAGAGAACAGTTTATCTATCCATCCTATATTTAAGAAGCGTTAAAAGTACACCAATATATAAGTAAGTTTATAAGTTGAATTAACTAATCTTTTTGACTGCAATGCATATGATCAAGTAGCACCATACTTATCAAACAAATAATGTACAGGAAGTTATCTTATGGATGATTTCGTCAATCTAAAGCAAAAAAAAATCATGGAGGACCGCTGAAATTCTCACATTAATGAAAAATATAGATTTTCTTAAAAAAGATAGTACGGCTAATAGAAATAATCAATCAGGAGTACAAGAATCATGGAAATACATTAATAAAACGTAAAAAAATATAATAAAACAATAAACCAACAAACTGATTATATCACAGAAAAACTATTCAGGACTCACAAGAAAGGTCTTAATCCTTCAACCACTGCCTTATAAATATTGCAGACTAATAAGCGTGAATATACCTGGTAATTCTAAATCAATTTTATTATGTAAACAGAATATTAATTTTTCTTATTCACAGCCTGTGGATAAAGTAAAGGTTGCAAACATCAGGCTAAAAAGCAGCATCTCCCATAGTTTCTCCTCCTCTTACATATATTATCAACCTTATACTTGAGAGTGTCGTAATTCCCAGAGAATTCAAGGAAAACGTTATAATACGTGTAAATGAATTTGCTAGAAAATAATAAAATGTATACGGATATCAATTAAATTATGTAGCAAAGGTGTTTAAGAGGTATCTCAGTAATTGAATATATAATATCTGAAAGTCTGTTTGATTTAAGAGATATATCTCCAGCTTTGCATAGAGAACTGATATTACTGTACGTAAAATACAGAGTAAACTTTCTTGACACAAGGCAAAAAACTGTTTTGTACGGTATGGTTATAGTGTAACAGGACGTATATTTAGGGAAGCGAAGAAGTGGTGACGGAAAGTTTGGTAGATTCAGGATTATTATCTTGTCGGACAGCCTGCGCCTATCTTAAACGAATAAAAAAATAAGCTCATTCGTTTTAAATCTAGCTGGAATTTCATTAAAAAAAATATAATGCCACAAATTTTTTTGAAACATTAGAGATGTTCATTCATTTATATTAATCGATTGTATGGTGAAATTTGCAGTGTTTACTATGATTTGGCTGTGACATAAATACCAACAGACAGTCAGACCAAGTGACAAACAAAGTGGATATTGTAGAAATCTGAAAAAGACGATATTATTAAAGTTACTATATTAAGCTCAGAAATGTGCACCATCATAGATGCTTGGGAAAAAATGGAGCAGAGAAGCTTTCAAATCACTCTCCAAAGTAGTCAGAAACGTACAAAAACAAAGTCTTAAATTAATGAGTTGATTTCGATTATGGTATTCCATTATTATTGCATTGATTCCACCTGGTATGTGCGTTAGACTGTTAGTTGTATGTCTCTTTCATAGAGATTACATTTGTGCTGCTGATGAAGATTGATTGGCTTGATGACTGTACCAATTTGTTTGACCAGCTTTTTTAATACGGCGTGTCCTTCTGACACGTAACAAGCTGAAGGTTACGGTTGGTATCACACCAGATATAAATAACGTAATTATACGAAACTGTTTAGCTTTAATCATTACCTGAAGAGGCTAAGGTAGCGAAACACGTGTCGACTGTTGAAACAGTGGATTGGCGATTGCTAAAACTGCGATATTAAAGAGTCTAAAGCTTATTTTACATTGTCTTGGACATCCATCCAATGAGATGAAGCAATCTTCAACTTGGAACACGAAACTTGACCTCAAATATCAGTGTCACGATCTCCAGCAAAATTTGCAGAGGGCATGTTGATTAGTGAAATTGCATTCTGCGTATTCTATAATCCTGTAAGTTTCCCTCTTCACGTGGTTTGAAATGCTATATATTTTCAGATGGAAAATTTCATCAACTGCCCTCCGGAGAACTGCTTATACATAATTTGGAGTTCAGCGATCAGTTTCCAACCTATCGCTGTAGGACGATGCATCGACTTAGCAGAAGCATCATCGTTAGTAGTCCAGCAAATGTCAGGATAACAGGTAAGTTTCAGTTTTTCGGTCACACAGTGATTTTTTTAAAAGGATATCTCAGTTCCTAAAGGAAAAAAATTATTTCTTTACTATGCGGATACAGACAATGTGTTATTGAGGCAATCCATCAGAACGACATTCTATGCCATCTCGCGTTATGACTTATGTATAAAACTATAAAATCAAAATAATATTCCTCAAGGATCAATCATTAGTCCAACACTATTCCTTATCGCAATTAATGGCGTCCTAGAAGATATTGAAAAGCCCCTGCAAGCAAGACTGTACGCCGATGACATGATTTTATATACCAGAGGCAAAAACTTAACGACCAGTATGCCACTGCTACAGTCACAACTGAACAAACTGGAATGCTGGTCTGACCGATATGGATTCACATTCTCTCCAGAGAAGACACAATGCATCGTCTTCTCCAAGAAGCCAGTTCAAAACAGAAGTACCTTACGTTTATCCAATGTAACTTTGAAACACCACAATGAAATCAAGTTTCTTGGCATTATTTTTGATCAAAAGCTGACATGGAGAAGTCACATCTCTCACTTTATCAAATCATGTCAATCAGGAATGAACATGTTGAGATACCTTACCAACAGGCACTGGGGAGCAGACGGTAAAACACTACTAAATATTTACCGGGCGTTGATTAGATCTAAATTAGATTATGGGTGCATAGTATACGCCTCCGCAAAAGCCGCTGTCCTAAAACCACTAGACACTCTCCATAACACCGCTTTGCGTCTTATATCAAGTGCATTTAGAACCACCCCTACAGACAGCCTCTACTGCGAATCAGGAGAAGCTCCTCTGTGGAAACGCCGTGAAATTCTCAGCCTGCAATATGCTACAAAACTTATTTCCAACCCTACCATACCAGGATACAATTACATATCTACAGATAACCTCACAGATGATACAAGAACACTACGCAATGCAACATTCTATCAAAGAGCACAATCGTACCTCAACAGCATAGAGATCTCAACCCTACCATCAATACTCACCAATGAGAATACAATTTTTCCATGGACCATCGCCCAACCCCAAGTCATCACAGAACTAACAAAACTGAGCAAACATGAAGTTCCAAACGAACAAATCATGCAAGCATACACCGATATATTAAATAGATACAGCAGTTACGCCAAAATATTCACAGACGCATCCAAACTGAATGACTGTGTAGGGTCAGCAGTAGTTACACCAGACACCATCATAAAACATAAGCTACCCAAATCTGCCACCGTACTCACAGGGGAACTTTATGCTATATTGGAAGCATTGAAGTATATAAAATACCATCCAAATGAAAACTGGATACTCATATCGGATTCTCTCAACGCGCTCACATCTCTGACATCACTTTACATGAGAAACTCGTTGGCAAACGCGATCAAGGCTGAAATACATCGGATGGTGACACACAAAAATATCATCTTTTTGTGGGTCCCCTCCCATATCGGCATACTCAGCAATGAACGAGCAGACTGTTACGCAAAAGAAGTAACAACTCTGCAAACTCAAGAAACCGTAGAAATTCCTGCGGCAGATGTAAACGCATTTGTAAAGCAAAAATTATTAGACGACTGGCACAATAACTGGCAAAGGAAAACATCAAAACTACTCCAACTCAAACGAGAACTCGGACCATGGCACACCTACTCCAATAGCAGAAGAAACCAAGTTATCATCACTCGCCTTCGCCTGGGACACACAAACGCCACTCACGAACATCTTCTAGCTCAAAAACCAGCAACTGTTTGTGAAATGTGCAATGAAGTTCTAAACGGTGAACCATATACTTGTGGAGTGTCCTATGTTAGAGATCTACCGAATCCATTGTCATATCGCGAACACTATACCAGCAATTTTAGGTTCACAATGTGATGTCAAAAATCTGATTAGTTTCCTAGCAATGTCTGGTTTTATAAACAAATTATGATATACCAACTCCGCTGCTAATAACCAGTAGATTGATGCAGCTAAAAATTAAAAAAAATAATATTCTTAAAGTCATCCTCACTGTTCTACCATTATAAATACGCCAAAAGGTTCACGCTTTATGCACACAGATTCAGTTCAAATGGAAATACCTCAAATACCGGAAAATAGTTCTATGGCCAATTAACCTAAATGTGGAATAAATTTGGCGTAAAATGAGCTAAGATTGGAGTAATCCGGGAAAATTGGATTGTAGGTATTTGAAGCTGCTAATATATCACCCAAGTTGGAAACGGTTCGAGATTCTAATTTATAATCCTTTCTTCATGTGTAGCTAGGGACATTTGATTCTGCGCCGTACGGCAGCTTTGATTTATATATTTAATTATCTATGGCAAAGGAATCCAAATTGAATGTTGAAGTCTTGCCCAAGGCACAGACTGCGAATATATTTAATTTCTAAAATAACTATATCTCTAACCTTTTGCTCATAACCAGGAGCCTCTAAGAAATAATACGGCTGATGAAATTTTATGAGGTACTATCGAGGGAAATACTTATAGATGTGTTCCAAATTGAGTCTGCGTCTGAGAAATGGAAGTTGAAAGTTATCTAGTCTAGTTAAATTACGGTTTCCATTCGTTAAAAGGTCAAGTTTGCTGATTTCATGCCGGAAGATAAAAGATCATTATAGTTATTGGGCTAATGCTTACATAATATGTTTGTCATACGGTATTTATAGGTATATGTGGATACTGAGGATACTTTTTAACTTCATCGTTTGAATTTTAATCAATAGTTTATATTACAAGTAGGGCTTTCATATTTTGTGATGCAGATTAATCAGGACAACATCTTTAACTGCTGGATATTTTTTTGTTGTCTCTCTGCTTCTCTCTGTTCTCTCTACAGTTCGCTGATTGAAACCACATACGTTCAACTGAAATATCTCATCTAATGTTTCAGCTGCCTTAGCATCATTAAATTCTGTAATTATATATACATTTACATTGTGCTACTCTCTTCAAAAATTAGTATGGAATACTCAGATGGAAATGTCCTTGTTTTCAATATCTCTAGAGAATATCAAGGGCTCTATTGTAATCCCAGCATACAGAAAACCAACACATACCAATAGATATTTACATTTCCAATCTAATCATGCAAACTATATGAAAGAAGATCAGTCTTTTTGATAGCACGAAACAATTGTTTTCTTACCAGTCAGGTTTACTTCTCGCATACAGGGTTCTGCATCTTAGCTCCCGTCTTCTGTAGCTCCGTTATCAATTAAGTTGGGATTTTAATATTTTGCATGTTGTATCTGTACCTTAGATTGCGTTTTAGGAAAATACTCTCGATCATACAGGGTGTCCCAAAAAAGTGTGACGTCATAATGACATATTTTTTTAATTGAACTACCCATTTTTTGCATAGTTGGGTGTCTTCAATGGTCACCTCTACTATCCTAAAATATTATCAGAATCGATGCAGTTAAACCGACGAAAAAAAAATAAAATGTAAAAATAATCGGTTTTACATCACCGACTTCAAAAATTGCTGAAAAATACGAATGGTGCGTAATTATCACATTTAAACTAGGAACTTATTAAGTAAGATGTGGATGTCTTGTTGACCAAGTTTGGTTGATCTAAATTGTACAGGGTGTTCAAAAATGACTGCCAAACTTTTCAAATTTTGAAAGACTTTTTCTTTCTTATTTTAAATATAAGCCCCCTCTTTATTGCATTCGATGTGGAATTAAGAAATAAAACTTTTTTCTAAATACATTCCTTTCAAAATTCCTAACGCATTAAAAGTTATTCGCCAAAAACTACTTGTTTCGCCTATTTCAATAACAATTTTAACGAATAAAATTTAAATAATTGATAACGGAGCTGCAGAAGACGGGAACTAAGATGCAGGAGCCTGTATAAGAAAGAAAAGTGTGATTCTGATTATAAATATCATGTAGATTGTAGACGCTCTTACTTGGTCTATCGTTTTGCGATAGAAGACAAGTTGCGTTGTGCTTCTGCTATAAGAATATTCCTATTCTTCTACCGTTATATACTTTTCAATCCACACGAGTGTTCTTCTCATTCTCCATCACCCCCGTTCCCCACATTTAGTATAATATCAGGAAACGACAGAATTCCTATAGAATGTAAAGCTGAGAAAGAAATGTTTTTTCTGGCGCTTTGCAATACTCCCTCCATCCGGAGTTAGATCTGGAGATGATAAAACGTGCTCGAGGGTAGATTTTGTATTACCTCATGTTTGAATTAAGGTTGAGGAGAAATTGAAAAGAAATATTGTTTTTATGTGAGGAGGTTCACAAAGAAGCAGCAGTATGGTGAGTATACAAGGAATGATATGAATGATATAAAAATTTCACAAAAGTCTCACAATGTTTGCCTAATATTATTAAAGTAATTTTGTTGGTATGGAAGTGGTTCCTCAACAACACGACAGTGTTATTTGTCAAACATATTTTTTATTCAGATAAAGGTTCTGAAACTCGTGAAAATTACTCAACTTGTATCTGAATGATGGAAGAGTTTCGCCAAGTAAAAGCATCTAAAATCTATATGCTATTTTTTATTGGTTTTATTTTTTTGAAGAACAAATAGGTAGTGGAATGTGGTGTTTACTATGAGGAAAATTCATTTAACTGTTGCTTGAAACTTGTAGACAAGATGGATTTTTCAAAAGTTTGATTTCGGACTTCCATTGTCTATAAAGATTTTGAGTATCACAACGTTTCGATTGATATCTTCAATCGTCTTCAGGTGAAGAAAAATATTTAATTTGTTAACATAAGTCCTCAATGTCAACAGGAAAGGTAATCTATAATAACTGATCCTAATTTCACTATAAAAATTTTTAGTGCAATTAAAATTGAATGAAGCAAAGATTTGAGGATTCTATCTTGCGAACCAGTTTGACAATTGGAGGTAAATATGCTAACCGGAAAAATTTGCATTCCGTTGCGTATGACAAGCATTCACTTATTCTTAATTTTAGAATTAATCGATTAGTTTTTATAATATAGTGAATTCGTATACACAGCTTCATAATTAATGTAATTAAACTTAATGGAAAGTCTGGAGTCGATATAGTTAAAGCCTTCGATAGGGCATGAAGGACTTGATTGCAATTAAGGTGAAGTGAAGTGGCGCCTGGTGTTCAAGTCATCGTCCATCAAACTTCTAGGGATTAAAAGCAGCATCTGAAGTGTCTCTTACGCTCCACAATATTCTCCGGCTACTGCCAATCCACAAGGCTCTGGGATACCCCTAAAATCTTCTGGACACAGTCCATAAAAGAGCAACAAGTCTGGCATATACACCTGGTTTCACAGCCTCCATAGGAGGAAACATCAGAGAAAAGTGGTTGATTTGGCCCAATCCTATAGATTCCACCATGGTAAATGTTCGACCGAGCTTTTCCGCAAAATAATACAGGGTCATCAATACAACAAGCACTAGAAAGGCCCAGCGGGCGCATTGTCATCAGGTCAAACGAATCTCTTCCAAAAGATATTTTTTTGGAGTTACTCAGCGTTGTGGAATATGCCACGGAGGAGTTTTTCCCCGATGGTTACAACTTCAACGTTTCAAGGTCAAACTGAATAAATATTATTTTATAGCAGCGCTTTTGAAAGTGATAGGCTTTCCACCTTTGAGAGAGGTTATTCATAAAGAATGAAACACACAAAATAAGAAGCTAGGTAACGATTCTCCTCTGAAAATTAACTTTATAATGAAATGAAATAATTTCAATATGTAGCAGTAGTTTTTCAGAGAATGACGGACATAGTTACATAAAATATTATAACTGCATACTAATTAATGGTGGAAAACATTAGTATATTTTTTTGAATCGCTCAAGATAGATTATTCAAAATCATTGACACCCTACAAATAAACAAGCCGGTTTTCTTGATCTGTGATGAGTGACAGCAATAGAATGAGAAGCAGTCATTTGACGATTATGTTTAAAAAGTTTATAGGTGGTAAAAGCAGAGAGATTCAGATCATTTACAGACTGGTATCAAAGAGGATGGAGATTAGAGTGAATTTCATCTGAACTGCATCGCGTATGGTCCGAATTGTGGGTTGACATTCCCGCAGACATAAGTACTACCTAGGTCTTTCTGGATGTTGTATGAAGGAAGGTTGGAATGAAAGAAGTTTTTCCTTGCGCTAAATAGATATACTATCTTTCTCCCAGTTCAAGGCAAACTTCACACAATTTCATGTGAGGAGCATTGTAAGTAATTGTCACCGCAGCTTTCCTTCTACCCATTTTTGTCCCAATATTATCGCAAAACGTTAATTAAGTAAACGTTGGGTGAAAGCAGTACATAACCATATAACATACGCGCGCTATAATTAAATTGGAACGCTTCTTTATCTCCTTAATTAACCATTGTATCTGAGATGTTCGTAATTCCGTCGCTTTTGGTAAGAATATCTATAACAAGTTGTGGAGGGTGACACTGTAATAAGGAAACGACTAACGACTAACCTGCTTGAGAATCTCGTTTGGATCTTGTATCACTGACCTATTCTTTTGATTCCATCTCCAACAACAGGAAAGTGTACAGCAAACCCAGCGTCGACATTAAACCAATCTGGCAGCCACTCATAAAGAAGATTAATAGACTACGACTGGACCAGATAACAAACATTTACCGACAAACAGCCACGTCAGCAGACCGGAATACCGCGCATCGGGAACCAATCAGAACAGACCGCGCACAACGACACGTCACCGGACGGGGTATAAATAGGCATGGAAGGAACGTGTTCGCCAGTTCACCTGAAGACGATTGAAGATAGCACATCAATCGAAACGTCGTGATACTCAAAATTTTATAGACAATGGAAGTCCGAAATAAACTTTTGATAAATCCACCTTGTCTACAAGTTTCAAACAACAGTGAAAAATATACTTGTATATGATAATTAGATGTAGTATAGAATATAACGAAATAACTTTCTGGATTATTTATCTATTATTACTATGATTTCGTAGGTTAGAACGAACAGTCGTATTTGTTCAATTGACTCTAAATGATTTCAATACTAGGTTAGGTTAGGTTAGGTTAGATTAGGTTATATTAGGTTAGGTTAGGAACATTTTCATCGGTATGTCCATCTATTCACGTCTGTCCGGTAATTGTTGGCCTTTATATATTTTGGAAAGTACAATTCCGATTTTGTTAAAATTTTGATACTAAGTTACTGCTGTGATGAGGACGCAAAAGCTATGGTCATTGTCGCAGGAATTATAGTCGAAACATTAAGAGAATTAAAAGCGCCTCACTTCGTTTCTGGAACTTTGTGATTTATCAAAAACTTATGAAATACATAAGACATTATTAACAACCGAAAATAATCGGGTACCTGAAAAACAAAGAAACCAAGTAGTAGTTCCACTAAGTAACCAAAGATCGAGCTGTACAGGTTAGAAGATTGAGAAGAAACTATCCGTGGATAATTTCTGATTTTGCCCTTTGTGCGAAGAAGGTAGAGACAAACCGAGGCATTTTTCGTTTAAGCATCATAGAACATCCAAAAATTGTACTAGTTCAGATTATAAAATGTTCGTGATCACAGTATTTCCTGTCCTAGTTCATGGGAAGTTTAGCCATTTCACTATTGAAGGTGGTTAGTGAGAGAACATTCAAAATTTGCCTGATCCTTGCGCATATTGAAATAAAATATATGGGCAATATGGGAAGCTAACTCATTTCTAGTACAAGCACCGCATACGCCCTGATGTTGCCCTTCACACAGTTGCTTTGATCTTGTGCGGCGATCTGGTATCAATTTAGTCCACCCTCGTCTGCTGATCGTATGTGTATGCATGTGTCACCAGACTACCTTATATAGTGAATAATCGATAGGGCCTTGAATAAACATAAAAGAACAAATTTCATTCCTTGTAATTTGAATATATTTTATAATACCAGTGCTCTATAAATTATAAGTGAAGTATTATTGCTATTGTTATCAGGATCATGAGAAGTCTACGTTTGATTTTCATTTTATACACCCTCATAGTTCTGAACGTGTGATAGAATTACAAAACTGATATATTCTCAATTTCTTGGTCTCTATATAGCGTATCAAAAAACTATGATAAGGACTGAAAGCCTCTGAAATGTTTGTTGATTAGCTGGTGCTATCACAACTGTCTGTTTTTCTTGTAAGTGCTTCATAACCGTTATCGCTGTATCGACTTTCTAAGCTATCTGATATCTTGTAAATTTTACTAAATCCAATTCCACGGCTTCAATGAACGATCCTCTTGTCAACATATTCCTAATACAACCCTGATCAAGCTGCCTAACACACATATCGTTACCCTTTTCAAACAAGTCTGAAGGGGCCACCGCAGCTTTTGTGTAGGTCTATGATAAGTGCTTCACTTATGTAAAACGTATCAGTCTCGCATTGTCCCCTCAACTACCTCTTATCAATAATGCAACGGATATGGTGCTACACTAGAACAAAGGGGAAATTAAGTAGTTAAAGAAGAGGCAGCTTATTACTCATTTCATTTACAACAAGGATGGTTACCAAGTTGGTAGCCCGTCGGTCGAGGAGTGGGTTCATAACTGTATAAAACAATAGAGAAGAATATATAGATAAATATAATAATATAGAACATTTATTCATCAGAAAAATTGTCGACCAACCAGGATTGGAATTTAAATCAATAAGAACATAGAGCAATATCTAAAAACCTTTTTTATACTTAACTTAACCCCTGGTGTAAGATGAACCTATTTTCTGTATCATATCCATTTACCATGCAGTTTTGTATAAGTATATCGTTCTTCATGTTCATTTATGATTGAAATGAAGTATGATGATATTTACAGGATAAGAGTTAAAATACCATAACGAACAACAAATGGTTTAAAGTGAGATTTTTTTATTTCCAGTGCAATGAATAGCAATATTAGTTTCTGGGTACTAAAAACCTTACGGATATATGCGCAGATTATATATGCAAAGGATAATGCTGATTCTTCTAGTCCAAAGTAAAACATTCTAAATATTTCAAAAGATATTGCATCTCGGACCTCTCTATTAATATACGATATTGTAGCCAATTATTTCTAGAAAAAACTCTTTCCAAGTCATTTTATGATCTACAACCATATCTAGAAACTTAATATGATCGGTTTCCTCAGTTCGATAGTTTTATTGAAGGAGATTCAAGTTTTGTGGCAAACAGGAAATATATTTTGTTTTATCGCTGTGAAATGTTAGTCCATGGTCGAAATTACAGTTCAGAGTTATTGGCCTTTAGAATAATTTTTAGTCCATGGTCGAAATTACAGTTCAGAGTTATTGGCCTTCAGAATAATATTTAGTCCATGGTCGAAATTACAGTTCAGAGTTATTGGCCTTTTGAATAATACTTTAGGACACATTTTCAAAGAAAAAAAAGGTGCTGTCATCGGCATATGGTGTTGTTACATTACAAGAATATATCACTCAGATATATAATAAATAACAAAGGGTTCCGTGTAGTACTCATGTTTTAACCTGCCTTGGCCTGATGTACACTTATGAATTACTACTATTTGTGTCGTATTTTCTAAACATTATTATACCCACTTATTTGCAATACCACCCTATAGTACCAAAAGCTTTGCTTTGATTAATCGTTGTAGCTGTTCTTGATAATTCAATGCTTTTATGTTGAAATAGGTTTTCATTTTTGCATATGATGCTTTTCGATTGTTATAAAGTGCTTAAATTAGGCTGTTAAATTTTTTCAAAAGTTACAATTTCCGCTGGCATAGTACGAAAACCTACTATTTTCCATATCCCTAAAAAAAATTAATCATCTGCTTCGTTTCCGAAGTATAGGCACTTAAAGGTATTTAGCATTATATTTAATGGGCGCGAATGACAAATCATTCAAATTTTTTATTTTCAATAAACTAATTTCAATCTAACTATAGTAAAAAGATAGTTATTTGATAGTTTCTTTGTGAATCGTTAAAAATCATACTTAGTTAAAAACCAAACGTGCGATCTTTTGTGATATCTTTTTTGTGTTCATTCCAACGCTTACGTCTACTTTGAGATCAAGCACTTAATTCACAATTCATTTTATTTTAGGAGTACATTTTTTTTCTGGAATATTTCAAGAGCAGAAGAACATCAGAAAACTTGTACAGAAGTTATTATAAGTTCAAATTATGCATACATACTCTGTGTGTAACTTTATGTACAATAATTTCGTTGTAAATTACAAAAAATCACATTGTTAGATTTTATTTTTCTTATTTAAATAAACGCTGTCTCGGCAAGAAGCCGAAACGTTATTTATACAATCTCATGTGGTTTTTTTAAAGTGGCCAGTACGAGATGCATTAGACCAGTCATATTATGTGTATAATTTAATATACTTTTTGTCTATAGTTTGGTACAAATCAATGAATTCGAGTGTAATATAAGTATTATATGATCTTGCAGAAATATTTACTTTAAAAGCACTCTGACTGAAGTTTTCTGGAGCTAATCCATGAAAAATCAGGCACGTCTGTGCTTGACCTCCATTGTCTGGAATATTGATTCAACATAGTGTACCATGGAAACTGTTCAACCTAGCTCACCCGCATGATAACACCAAGAATCAGATCGAACTTCCAACACCTCATCATCCAAAAGTCATTATTTTGGAAAACCTCCGTATTGTGAAATCGACTGTCAGAGAGTTTCGTCCTCGATGGTTACAATTTACAGCGTTTTAAGATCAATGTGAAAATAGATATCGCAGCGCTTCTGAAGCAGAATAGGCTGCTATCTTTACAGACGTCATCTATGAAAAAGCACTTCCAAATAATCTATAAATTACACAGGCGTTTAGGTTATTGCTTTGATAGTATACTCTCAGCTGGCCAATCTACAGCTTAAACCGTCTTTTTTACATAGTATTTTCGCAAAAATGCTGATAAAATGTGTCATTTTAGAGCATCGGGGGATCGTCGCACCTGTAATTGTCGAACACTCTGGTGCTGTAACAGTGGCGCAAGATGAAGGAGCAGCGATGATTTGCATAGCTCAAGGATGCCCTTCGCCTGAATACAGGTAAGCGTCAAAATTCTACTCACAAATTCGTCATTATTTTCTAGATATCCGAAACATCAGAAAAGTTTGAGTAACACTGCTCCGTATTTCTCTTGGGCTATTTTGAGTTGTGAGCTGTGTTACTGAAATATCAACATTGCCTCAAAATTTCAAACAACAATCAAAGAAGCTTGTTTTTCAAGCAAATTTGCCAGCTAGATCGCGATGAAGCAGAAATACAACTGCAGGATAAGCTTGTGGATGTTGAATGATATCCTCCCAAAAAGCGATTTCTGCACCCCAGGACGTGCAGTACAGGGATGTAGGGGATACGAGTGCCCTCATAGAAAATTTTTATAAAATTTATTTTTTGGTATAGGAAAATATCAATCTAGTTATATTTAAAACGCTCAAAATTACTTTAATTATATAATTTCCAAAGAAGCAGTATTTAGCAATACTCCCTCAATGAGCAGTTGGAAATTAGTCACATCGCCTATACAATGAACAAGTCAATAAATATGAGCAAATCTTAACAAAACATCGATGTTTTTTCCTCAGACAGCAATAATTGAAATTAAGAGAACATGATGAAACGCTAATTTCTTCGAGTAGATGAAATTTTTAGGATTACTATTTATAATCCTAATATAATATTATAATAATTCTTAGTTTAATAGCTGAATATAATGAAAATTTAAACATTTATATAGAGCAACATAGCGTTTTTTGCGCAACGTTGAGCCGAATCCAGAATGATTTAACTTTTGCTGTTACAAGCATTATTATTGACATTTTTATTGTTCTGGATAAAACAACTGGTATCACCTAATCAACAAATACACTAAACATTTCACGGTTCAAATAATTCCCAATTCCATCAGCTCAGTAACACTGATTCTTCTAAGAGCAAACTTCACCAAAGGATGCGTTTAAATCTCTTCTTCTGCATTATGGCGGACTTGAGCTAATAGTGATTTACGGAATTCATGACATTAGTTCAATAATAAGCTACTAAAGTGTCAAAATTGTTTGTTTTGGGATCAATAATATCTACCTGTCACATGTTCATCAGTAGAAAATGTGGCAAATATCTCTGCTGTTCATTGACAATAAGCTTGCCTAAAAGATGTATGAGTATCTATGTTTTTGTGATGACGTGATTGATGATTATGTAAAAAGTGATCGTAGAATCGAATTAGGTCACAAACAGGTCCTTGAAAGCTTCACCGCACACCCCTGCTGCACGCCGTGCGATCATCAAATAATCCGAATCGAAAAAGTTACCACCTCTCGCCGCCGCCATCTTGGGCAGCTTTGCACGACCTGTTCAATATTTTTTTTCTCTGTTTCGTAATTACCGACAACCAGGCGGCCGGCGGCGGTGCTTCGTGTCGCCGTTGAGATTCCGGGCGCTGAAATTTTTAATTAAGGTAATAAGTGGATTTCTTCTTTCTCCGTGTATACAAAGCTTTGTACTGTGGGTGACAGAAAAATATTGTCATAATGAATGAGTACTCGTGTGAACTTATGTTAAGCAGAAGGTTACGTATGTCTAGAGGATCTGTTTGACGGGCACTCGAAAATCACATTGGTTGAAGCAAGGGAATGCATTGATAATTATATGTTTTAGGTTTAGTGAAAAAAGTAGCACTATCAACCTCTGGAACCATTTACAAAACTGTATATAAGACAGGTATTATTTTCTTGATTCAATATATATGGATCTTCATCTGAATCGTATGTATAAGTCACATCTGGGTGATCTGACGCAATTATTGTCAATTGCTGACGAGCTGACTTGGGTCTCTGATGGTACCACAACGTGTGGCTTTTATCTTTGCAGATATTGATGGACTGAGTTTGTGTTTGAAGCAAGATCTCTTTCGTTTTTGAACTCGTCCGTTAATATGTTCCCTTGGCCTTGCAGCTTGTCGCCCTAGCGAGGTTGCTGCCGAGGTCGGCTGCGATTGTTAGCTTATTGAAAAGTTTCTGCACATTGTTGAATGAACTCTATTCTAAAACTACCTAGTTCACAAGATCTGATCAGCCAAGTATGTTGCCTCTAAAATTTTCTGTACTTGGAAACGACTTTGAGCGCTATTATTTGTTATCTCCGCCAAAGTTTAGTTCTTTCGTGGGGATACGTCGAGATTTTTCTTTGTCAAAATCAGCACATGTTTGACAAACGCGAGCCAAATGGAACAAGTTTCTAGAATATTTAAAGAAGTAAGAGTTACAAAAGGAAGCCGCAAAATTTACCTTGGCAAAATGAATCATAACTGTCTTCCCAACTTTTCACTCTGGTTGAGCATGGAAAGGAAAATATAATGAATAATCTCCCAACCATCAATAGAATAATTATGTTTCACTTCGGGTTAACTTGGGCCCCAACTAAGTCGTTACCTTTGTATTACACTAATATATGTTCTCTTATATGACAATAAGCATTGTAATTCTGGGGTAGTAGTAGTAGTGAGGAAGCAAAGCAAGTAGGCCACCTTTGGCCCTTTTGGCCGACCCTAAACCCCAAAGAGCATCACTAAATGAAAACACTATCGCAGATCTGGTAACTCCCTAGTGTCGAACCTTCCAGACCTTTTAATAAGGGTCACGATGTCCGACCATTCCGCTAAATGGCACTCTTCCCTGTCAAACTCTGCTGTGCCAAACACCTCAGTTCTAAGGCTGCTGTATACGGCACATTCGCCCAGGAAGAGGAACGAGGTCTCGTCCTCCTCCCAGCACTTCTGACAGATTGGGTCTTTGACCACTCCGATGAGTGTCATGTGTCTGTTCAGTCTGCAGCGACCTGTGAGGATCCCCACCAACAAGTGGAGTGAATCCCTCTTCCGGTTCAGTAGCCATAGTTCCCTACGTTTGTTGGGGCCTGCTATGAACCCTCCTATGAACAATTCTGAGGTAGCTATGAATTATATTTTTTTTCAGCTATGCAAATGTACCACTATGAATTGAGATATTCCATAATAGTTTGGCATTATCAGAGACCTTAATCGGCCCATCAGTAATTGATAATTGATTTAGGTATCGCGGATATGATCTATACACCTGATTCAGACTAAGATTTGGTGTATGCGTATATGGAACATGCGATCACAGTAACACTGCAAACATCGAATTTGATCACTGAATCAACAACATACTAAAGCACGCAGTGTTTGGTACTCACAAGCTTGGTTTAAACAGAACTGCAGAGACACAGTTACGGTAAAAATCCACCAGTACAGGGGATGGAGGACTAATCCTCCTGATGAATATTACCGAAAGTCACCGCAGCTTAATCGATGCCAGAAGCAACTGTAGCCAAAACAGAACTTCTGCTACTTGGTCATACACTAATGAGAGCGGGTGGGTCCATCGGATCCACCCCGAAAGAAAATACAGCCACTTTGGGGCAGGTTTTTGCTCCCAATTCTACAACAAAGTGTTACTCTATCCACTCTGCCATAAGCGTGGACTACAACATGTCAGAAATAAGACAGCGAAATATGAAACGAATTCTAGAAATATTGAGCTCTAGGAAAGCTAATGGTACCAAATACCAGCAATTCTCCTGAAACGTCACGCTACATAGCTCACACTAGTCCTTTGCAGATTACTTAATCTCCTCCTACTAGCGAGGATTGTTCCCTACTGGGTAAAAGATCGGTTGAGTGCAACCTATACCTATAAACGGCAGAAAAAATATACGTAGCAACCTGTGCCTCTGCTCTGCATCATGTCCAACGTTATGGAAACTGTTATAAACGTGCTGCTTCTGAAGTACCTGGACAAAAATAATATCATCATAGATGGTCAATATGGTTTCCGCAACCTTAGATCCACAACTGCGGAGTAGAGCAATTGAATTTCATGGTTACTGGTGGATGGTTTTCTGAGGAATCGCTTCTTATTTGTGGTCTCTCTGAAGCTTCTGGAGACAATCCAGAAACGAGCAATTTATCTATTGGATACGCTGGATCTCACAAAATACTTCCACAGTCTAGAGCATCAAAGAAGGGTGACTGGCTGGTCTCTATTCTAAAGATATGATCATGACAGACTAGAAAAGAAAGTCAACGGGCGTATCCTAACCAGGTCGAGCTTACAACGCCTCGAACGAGTGTCTATACAAAGTCGTTCTTATGGAGAACCTCGGCGTTATGAAATAAGCTACCGGTTATAATCTACAGCGTTTTAAAGTCAATATACAGGGTGATTCACAAGTCGTGACCAAAACTGAAACATCATACACAGGGACGTATTTTAAGGAGGGTCATTCATGTAACATTTTTCCCTCGAGTGCCTCATTCAAAAGATACGGGGTGTTGAAATTCAAAAATAAAAGACAGTTTTTTTTATATTTAAAAAACCGTCAACTGGAATGAACTGAAATTTGTTATGTGGATTTACCTAAGTATTGTCCACATTCAAAATTCTATACTTAAAATTAACGTCCACCTGTGGGATACAGGGGATAAGTGGCATTATTTTTCCAAATAAACGTAGTACGTCGCTTTTTTTCTGAAACGCACAATTTTTTGAACACCTGCAACAAATACAATTTTCAAGGCTATAGCTACGATAGTTCTGATTAAAAAGTCATACTACCTTCTAGTATTTCGGGAAAAAAAATTGTTCTATCTATTTATATCACTAAGGATACCCAATAAAGACGGTCTGTTGTATATAAATCTTACTAGATCAGTGTTGGAAATTAGTAGTTAGCATAAGTAATTCAAGGTATGTCTGTGCGGTCTTGAATGCAAAACCTATAATTATTGAACTAATAAAATGAATCGTGAGGTCTTAGTCGTCTTTCGTTGTGCTAAAAATCTTTCTCATGGAATGAATTCGGAATTTTGAATATCCAAGGATTTGCATTTTTGTTGACGTGAACACTAATCAGTTCAAAAATCATACAAGAACAAATAACCTTGGCGACAAATTTGTAGGTAGTAATTAAGGGCGGCAACGCGGTTATGTGTAATATTTATGTCTCATTTTCCGATGTAGAGCAGCAGGCGTTGGGAATGAAAGTAATTAAACGTCCAGTTTTTGTCCCGGTTTGCTTTTTTCTGAACGAGTTTTTGTTAAATAATGTTAATTGACTTTTCGCGCTAGTTTCGCACTAATTAAAATGGATCGTTAATGCCTTGCTAACTTTGAGTCCCATGAAAATTGCAATCGGGCTAATATTTATTTCGTATCACACTAATTCATATTCTTTAGGTACTTTTACTACGATTGTGGATTGACTTGATATCAATGAAATTCTACAAAAGGCACTCTTTAGTTGATACAGCACACTGATAAATAGTATTTACTGTAAATATGTTGCGTATTTTCATCAACTAGCCATAATTACTTAGACTATCAAGCAAATATATAATTTGAATTTATTTTATCATTATTTTGAGTTGTATCATAAACAAAGCAATCCATTCTAATGTACCTTTGAGCTTAGTGTGCAATGTTGTTTTGTCAGACGGTGCAGTGGTGGCTTATGGCCATGTTATTACCTAAAAAATGCCTTTCGAGCAGAATTATCTTTTCGGTTAGAGACTATTGAGATCTTCAATTTGATACCTTGAGATTAATATATCAACTGCATACGCAGATCGATAGCGGGCACATACCACCTAACAAACCAAAAGCCTGCTATCGAATCTGACAAGGTGCAACCCACTTTACGAGATATCGTTTCGTCTTCCTTGAGACTCGTCTGCACGATGTAGGCCTCAGACGAATAAATGAAATCACATGTTAGTAACCATCTTGCAAACGAGTAGTTTTTTCCGCGTCAAGGCGAAATTTCTATCATAGTTGCACTAATCAGTGCCTTGAATTGAGAGTCTCTATGAAAAATTTCATTCGGGTAATGCGCATCTGTCTCCGGACTAGAGGTGCTCTCATAATGATGTATCAGTTTGTTTCTTAGTTGCCATAAGATGTGAACTGTATGCGCGTATTTCCTGTCTCACAATTGGTGCTTCAGTGTCATATATGGAGAAGAAAGAAGTGAAAATTGAATCGGAAAATTCGTTACTCCACGAAAAAGCGGATAAACTAATAGCAACCAAACCGCTGATACTTTACAAAGCATTTTTATAAGATAAAATTAGTAGAAAATTTGAGATACTTCGCCAATTGCCTTAAGATTGTAATGTGAGTAAAAAAACTGATTTCCGCCGAATATTTTCATCGGTCAAAATACTCTCCCTACCTCTTTTTACTTTCCTTGTCATCGGTGATATGACTTCAAGTGCTTTTTCAGTAATAAGCAAATTAGAACTCCACTCAATGAAATGTTATCTGAATTCATCTTAGAAGCAGAACTTACAAATATCTGTTTGTATTTTGTTGACAACGTATGTGTTTTAAAGTCAAAAGAATATAAACTTAACCTATTATCAGTAAAAATCGGCTATAACCTCTTACGGCTAACTGGAACTAAGAACAGTCTGTCTAGTTCTTAGTTACCTTACATAACTGAAACTCTGTGAGAGAACCTTAACTATGCTGCACGGTCACCGTGCACTGTAATATATTTTTATTACGATATCAGCCAACAATCTCGTTAATAATGGCAACACTAATTGCGATCGTTATTACAGATGGTACAATCACGCTGGCTTGGAGCCAAGCCTTATCATGCCAGGGCCAAGGGTCAGGCAGCTGGGTCCCGTACTAGCTATCGAAGCCGTCACTCCTGAGGATGGTATGTATAATATAGTTTCTGTTTCAAAATTAGATTAAATTATGTTTTAAGGGAATTTCAAAAGAAGTATAACAGATATAAATAGCATGATAGCAGTGCAGATTGAAACCATCTATTTTCAGGAACTTCTCTTCAAGGTTTATTATTATTAAGTATTAATTCCACAATTTAATTCTCCATTTCTTCTACTATAATAAAAGCAGATTTGATTTTAATTGTAGGTTAGTGCAGATATAACGTGAAAGCCTTATAATCTGAATGCAGTGCCAGCTGTACAGTTAAATTAGTAAATAAATATCTGTCTATATCCTGTACCGGAGCAGCCTAAACGACAGTAAAGTTTGTTCCATTATCCTAACGACTAGGAGTGATGAAGTTAGTATTTTTAGGAATAAACTAGTCAGAATACTAGATCAGCTATCTGAATTTTTATATTCCAAATAATGCTTGAAATTGTTGTTTTGTATTGCTGCAAGTTGTGTTCTTTTTTCAAACAGCCCTTGTAAATTAGACTTGTGAAGGTCTCAACTCTGATATAATAATTGAATTGACTTTTGTTTTTCAGGTGGTGTTTATCGATGTTCAGCATCGAATGCTGGCGGAGAAACAAGTGCTGAAATGCGACTAGCGGTTTCAACACCTCTACACGTAGAAATATCACCACCGTTATTAAGCGTGCATATGGGAGGAAGTGCCGAGTTTAGGTATAACTAACTATAATTAGGAAAATAATCAGTATGAGCTCATATATTATGTTCTGTCTCTAAAGTACCCATTATAAAATACTCAATATTTCATGATATTTCTGTATAGATACATGAACCAAAAATATTCAAAAGCATCACTTTTGCCACACAGGACAAGAATGAACAGTGATACAGCGCTCATGATTCGGAAGATAAATGTATATCATCTTTAGGTCCAATTTTATTTGTTTAAAAAGCTCATCATAACGATCGACAAGTGACTTATAATCTAAATTATTATTAGACAATGTTGCTTCTGGTGAATTTACTAGATTTTCAAATTTAATAGTATGATAGAACATTACCGAGCTATGTAAACATCGTCATACTTTACCGAATTCTGTGGAATACCCAGTTTTATAGTCATTGATTTCTGAGTTTGATTCCAATACGTGAATTTTAATCTGCAGTTTTTGACAAATGTGATGCCTCAATGATGTTGCACGAACATGATATTCTTTGCACATATATCAACGGTAGTATATTTTTTAAATTTCAACATTGTTGATATTTCTGGAAGGTAACACTTTTTATAACCAGTGGTGAATTAGCTATGTATGCAACTAGTTATAGAATAACTTATTTTGTTCTACGAGTATCATTTGGCAAGAGGGTCTTTCGTACTATAAAAGTTGAGCAATGTGTCAAGTACAACAGAGCATAGATTTAAATATATGGACTGGATGTAATATATTGATAAAATAGGTAGTCTAACTTCTTTGACAAAAAATTAGAGCACAAAATAAATTATTTGGTAGCATTTTACAAATATTTCAAAATGAAAAATCCCATTCGCTAAAGTATACAAATGAATTGTAAACAAAACAAAAACTTTTTTATTTTTGTCTTAGTTTTTTGGGCATAGATAAATTGGCAAATGAATATAATTTTTTTGTTACAATCATTTCCGAAGCTATTTTTTCTAGTAGATCTCTTTCATTTTTAGTATATCTATACATAAGACGGGTATTATTTTCTTGATTCAATATATACGCATCTTCACATTCATCTGGCACTAATGGTTCATATACATTACCAGAAAATTGGAGGCAAGTAAGGATACTGCGCGCCTGTCTAGTCACTAGACTAGTCCCAAATTTGATACTCTGCAATAGACAATAAGCACTTTTATAATTGACAGGTGTGTAGTGTCTGTACAAACGGGGGGCCCACACCTAGTGACGTGGTTCAAAGATGGCCGACAACTACCTAGCACCGGACGCGGCTCTAGTGAAACCTTGGTTGTGAACAACGTGGGTAGAGAAGACAGAGGCATGTATCAATGCATTGTGAGAAGGGTAGAAGGTGATACGGCACAAGCAGCAGCTGAGTTGCAGTTGGGAGGTGAGCTATGCTGATATAGTTATAATACGTACAAGTATAATATTCAGTCGAATAAATAAAGATTTAATTTCAAGCTTAAACATTTTATGGAACCCCAATCTTTACTTATTCATGGTTTTCAAGTTTCCAATTATTCTAGAACTTATAATAAGGTCATTTGGTAGATGACCTCCCAGAAATTATTTGAAAATATTCCAGAGAATGAATAGGTGTACCTTTTAATATTTGATCGTCGATTCCCTTAACACTAGTGTAAATACAGTCGCCAAAAAAATATTTAAATATAAATCGAAATGCTTCATGAAGGCATATTTAAAAAAAGACGTTTTTCCTGATGAACAGTAAATCTCAGTGTTACAATTTCAAAATTAAAATTTTCCGTCTTCTGTGCTTTGATAGAAACTGTCAAAGCAACCGAAACTTAGTAAAATTATTTATTGAAAACCATGTGGTTCAAAAGTTACACCAAGATATTCGTATGATGATCATTATGAAGATCGTAAAAACATATTCTTTCCAATTGCTTTTATCAATCCTATGAAGGTAAGCTAGGCCAAATTATGATATCGCTAGACATAAAGCAGTATTTGACTGTAAATCTTTAGCTTTTTTGTCAGCCGCTTGTGCACAGCATGTGAATTATACCAGGATTATTCAGCACAATCGAAGTGATTTTTTTAGCAATTTAAGTTTTTTTAATTCACTCTTACCACTACTCAGCATCTCCTCTGTGAAGTAGATTTACTGGTTTTATACCGACGATTAAATAACTAATTTGGACTTAAAATCTTATCCAACTATTTGCTCTTCTAGTCTTTCTCAGACTATAATGCGAATTGAAACTTTCATTGCGAGTATCGGCTTATAGGTATGTCGATGTACATCGGGTCTGCTTTGTATCAGAATGGATATCGATCTTTTTACTGCCTGCTGCTTGTTTGTTTCCATCATCGCCATTTTGTAGTGAGTTCTCTTCGATTGGAAATCGTATAATCCTGAATGTATCGGAAGACCAGAAGTATAGAATGTGTATGACAGAGGCGGTTTCAGAGCTAATAAAATGTGCTTTTGCAGACAGTAGTCGTAGCTTTAAAAAGTGTTATGACTTGAATCCTGATTATATGTCATTTATTTTGATAATAGCTACTTGGTTTTCTGTGGACGCGTTCAAATCTATATCAGTATGTGACTCATTTCACTGACTGCTGATTACGACTGACTAAGAACTTCACTGATATTTTGACTTTGACCCCAGCAGGCAGACTATATTCTTGAAAATTATAATAAGACGTGATTCTAAATTAATTTTTTCTTTAAAGTATACTCAACATTGTTTTTGAATTGGGAAAACAATATTGGTTCAACGTCATAAAGGCAGAGTTTAACCTTCCTCTTGAAATTGTTATGTTCTGTGTTTAATATAGAAGCTTTTCCATTTTAAATTGTCTTTCGGTTCCTAGATATGTCTATTGTTCTAATTTTGTTATTTCCCTTTTACTTATATAACTTTGATTCGTTGCTTCTCCATCATTTTGATTAGATATTGAAACGTGTGGAAAGCCTATGATCATTTAGACATTAAATCTGAGCCACAGATTACTCTATCAGCGTTTAATTGAAAACAACAAAAAAATACACGTGTCATATGGAAGACTATGTATATGTTTTGAAATTGGAGTCCGGCTCTAAACCGTTCAATACAAAATTGCTCATTTATATGCTGAATCTCTTTGTAAAATGGGAATAGCTAGCAGTCCATTCAGAAGGCACAAAGGGTCACATGGAATATTCCAAAGAATTCCGGTGCTGAACCATTGGTCCGCTTCATTCCTTTGTGAGCTTAAATAGGGCGGACATAGTTTCGAGCCCAGATTGACACATATAAACTAGAGTTAACGTCCTATTTTACGGTAGAGAGAATTTAGGTTCCGATTACCTTTGATGCCTGCCGTTACTACTCATAAAGGAGAAAAGGAGTAGGTCACGTTTATCATAAAATCAAATATATATATATATATATATATATATATATATATATATATTTAACACGCTTATATCAGCTTGACCTGTATGTATGTCAACCTGTCAACGTAATTTTTACTGATTCAGATTTCAAGACATGTCATTAATATAGAAATTTGCAGACGTAATGAAAGCTGTTGGTAATACAATAATTTGATAACATTGTTTTGAAGTCCCTAGAACCAACAGATTGAAACCTTTTATGAACTTTCACTAATAGAATCATAAAAAAATACAGAAAAACATATTGGAATATATTCGTGTCAAAAGAAAAAAAAATAAAATGGATTATAGTTTGAAAAACTAAAAAACACTGTTTAATGTCAAAAAAGAGCAGAAGATAATTTTCAATTATTAAAATTTAGTTAAACAGCCATAAAAACTCCGTCAGTTTAATATAATTGAAGGATATTTATCAGCTTTAAAATAAAAATAAAGTGATTGAGAAAATTATTTTGTTGTAAAACAGGCACGAAGTCTTTTTTATATTTTTTTAATTTTTATACAAACTCTACTTTTCACATAGCTTTCAGAGAAATAAATATAGCAGTGGTATCAAGCACCCCATGTTTTTTCACCATAAAATAAGTTTCTTATTAATTACTATTCTTATTCTAAGTATATTGAATATTATTCAATTTTGTGGTGCTAGTGGACTTTTTATAGCAATTGAACAAAAATCAAATAAACAGTTATTTTTCACTGTCTATTTCGGTTTAATACATGGTTTTTTCTTTTTTAAACTATTATTTATTTTGAACTATATCGAAAACATCGGTACAAAGTGTTACTAACCTCAAAAAGCCTTTCTGAGCGTTCCTAAATGTTTTCTCTCCTTTTCTCTTGTCCTTTATGTACCTTTGGAGGACTTTATGAGAGCAACATTGGAAGCTGTTAAGAATAACTTGTTTCTTTCTGTCTCGAACACCATCAAGCATGTTTGTGATTGAATATAATATTTGACTGTACAGTCCTGACATGTTTCTTTTTGGTATCCAACAGAATTTACCTTAAATTGGTGAGGCTCATTTTTATGAAAGGTCAGTCGACATCTGACGCTCATAGGTTTGATTTTTTTTTATTTTTACCTAGTTACGTTTCGCTAATCAAATGATACGTAACACAATGGGTTTAATGACTATTTATTACTTAACCATTTGCTTTTTCCTACAACCCTCTGGAATGGGTTACATAATAGCAAAAGACATTTAGTTGTAGTTTGAAACTGTTATGGTAACAGGTATCATCAAAAAGACATGATGCTGTGTGACAATTTGCTGTCCGTATGAAAATGGGTTACTAGACCGACACAATGCTGATAACAATGCAATCGATTCGCCAGTGAGCTTTCGTCAAGTCAAAACTGCCAGACTGCAATTATGGAGTTCGTGTGTGTGCATTTTCGATGAAGTTCGTTGCTGTTTGCAATTACAATCAGTAGCGTGTGTTCGCCTACTCACGGAAGGAATATTTGCAAATAAAATGATCTCAAATTGTATTCCCCACTGAACAAACATGATTGAACAATAAATTACTGCTTTATGTAATTTGCCGCAATTCAAATCAAATGTTGCAAATTAACAACAAAGTCAGCACTAGGTCATAACAGTTAATCGGATGAAAGGACTCACTTTCTGATGGCTTACGGCTGACTGACTGGCAAAGAAGGTTGCTGAGATCAAAATCTTTGGCCTTGAGCCACACTGTATTCTGCTCGTCAGTGCTATGAAAACAGGATTACAGGACTTGGTCAGCTAAGGAAACATCTTTTCAGCATGAGGTTGAGTGAAACTTCCCGATACAGGGATTGTGGACAGGAAGATGAGACGGTTGAGCATTCTGGGGAAGCGTTGGCCCCCTATGGCCAGTATGAGAGTTGCTTCGCAAGGTTGTATCACCACCTTCTACCACAGTTCAGGGTAGCTGAATACCCTCCAATACAGAAAACAGAAGGGCCGGTGTCCCTCATGGTTCTGTCTCCAATTCTATCTTTCGTTTTTACACCTGTCTTAACTTGGCCCAGTAATTATGATGCTGATGATGCTGTCTTGTTAACTTGTCATGCTCTGGTAAGCTGTTTTTGTAGAGGCTGAACTGCAGGAAGCTTTGGAGTGAGAAGATCGGAGCTTGATTACGATTGAATATTCGAAAACGCATACAATAGTAAAATTCAGATATGTACCTTGAGATCGCACTTGATAAAGTGCCTAACTTGGCAAATACATAGAGTAACTTTGTAAACAAGGTTTCCAATCATATCTCGATAACTTAATTTCTTGTTTAGTAGACTCTTACATCCAGATCCTACCGAGCTTATGAACAATAACCAACGTATCTTGATATGTATTAAACGATACCCTACAAACGGAATCTATTACTCAAGAAAATTTATCTTACAGCCAGACGAAGTCACACAGGAAACGCGTGTGGCGTGATTCAAGCAATTTCGTGAACACTACAGGCCACAGATACTATTGTGTACAAAATTAAATCATACACCTAAAATTATCTGTCAGTAAAACCTGATTCAAAATTCATCAGTCTCAAGTAACAATGGGCCTCCTCTTCCTTTTCTTTTCTCATCTTCTCTCTTCCTATCTTTCCTTCTCTCGGATTCTTTGAAATTGTCTGGTTTGTAAGCAACCAGGCCTGACGTACTAAACTACATTAAATGGGTGACTCATGACAAAGATCCTTCAAACTATCCACACAGACAAACGACAGATAGTAGGTAGTAAGATTATTAATAGATACAAGATTATAAAAATCTGAGATGATTTTTTGACTGTTCTTCAGCACTTACCATACATATGAAAACCCTTATAGATATTATAAAATCTCATCACTGTCCAAGAGATCAATAATACAAAACATGGAAATTGTAAAATGCGAAATCGTGCGATAGAGAGTAACCTAAATATTTTATTTGAAATTCTCAGGATTCAAACCATCCCATTCTCGTAATCAGATACATCCGCCAAAAGGGAAAAGCAAAATAATGTAACTCTATTTTGGGTCTGAGACACCCACATCATATATTAAAATTGTTTGAAATTTTTAGATAATGTAAATGTATAGAAGACTTTGCTTTGGACTTCCGTTATCTGTAAAATTCGTGCAATAACGCTTATGCGATCCACAGTAGTATGAGAAGTACCGAGTCAATTTTTTCAACGCCATTACTTTCCTGTGCTCATTTAGCTGCTGAAGTTTGGTTCTGAATCGTGACCCCTTCTTGCTTCTGCGTTCCGCCAGCGAATTCAGATGCAGTTCGGCCTGGTGCCGACCGTGAACACATCACTGCGCCTCCATTATGTCAATAATGTCCGGTATATGGTCTGGTGGCGAAACATGAATATATTATGAGGGCCGACCGGCCGCGCAATTGGCGCATGCTATTGTATACATTGGTGCATACTATGCGCCATGTTTGCTGGTTCTCTTTTTGCGTACATCAGACAAAGGCTAATGGAAAATGTAACTTTTGGCGTCAGGCACGTTGGTTGTTATCACGTTATTTTATGGTCCCCATTGGCCATCTTCCTTAGTAACCATGTGGATTGGAGATGACCATCAGGCTTCGTGATCTTTGGATATTTGCATAATAACGTCTGATACAGAGAGCTTCCAAAGATCGACTTCACCGCTTGAATGCTTCCTGGACTGCAGCTGTTGTAAGACCTATGACACCATCTATGAGCAATTGTCGGTGTAGTGAGAAATTCACTCTTATGATGGACATGGTTACATCAGCTGCAATAAAAGACCAAAAAAATTCACGACGTAGGCCAAAGTTCAGTGCGAGGTTGATAGAACCGTAGGTTTTGATCACCAAACCGCTGACCACGAAAAGTAAAGCGTCATGGTAGGTATGTGCTTGGATATATACAGTAATCAGAGCTGATATCGATGAGAAATTGCCTTTTAGAGGTCTCATCCGCCAATAGTAGGTGGTATACCAGCTGCTTTCCACAGTAAACAACTGTCGGTTTAGTTTTCTGACATATCTTTCTCGGAAGTCACAGGGACTGGTGCATTCCGTAGCACTTGAACCAAATCTACGATGATACCAGCAATGACACTGTGTTTCGTCGTGTTGTTGTCGCGATGCTGTGCCTGTTGGAGTTATGGTGATGGCGTCTTGCTGGCTGGGACATTTGTTGCTGCATTGCCAACAGCTGTTTTCTCAGCTTGGTAGTTTGCTCTGACAGTGCGGATATATGATGACTACTGCTGACTTTGCACACCTGAGGATTGTCCGGATCAATTTAGTCATCTAGTTGTCTTTCCATAACTTGGAAAGCACAATTTGGATTTTGATAAAATTTTGACACTAGGTTGCTACCATGGCAAGGAACAAAAATGAAAGGTGGGTGTTGGAGGAAGGGAAAAAGCCATTTTTTGGGGGGTTGAATGTGAAAAAAGTATTCATGTTTCTGACAAAATCGAAACATTTATCTTCAAACTATAGGAATGATAGATTATATGCAGTGGCTGCTCAAAGCATTCTGAATGTTTCGAGCAACTTTAAATCATTGAAAAATTTTGTATCCATTAGACGGAATTTTAGGGCGTAGTTAACTTTTTGTGATGAATCTTCTGCCTGCTCTAACAGCATGAGCAGCTCAAGAAACAAGGAAAAAATAGAGGGGCAATGACAAATTCATAATGTCATCAGGAACATGATAAGCATGAAACATTTTGAATCCTTCATAACTAAAAAAATGTTCACTCCTGCAAAAATTATCAGAGCTTAGGAAGTAGAAGGTTGAAAGTGATATAAAGACGCCAACATTACTATTTCTGTATTTTTCATAGGAGCATGATGTAGTATACACAAAAAATATGTTATCATATTATAAATGTTCTTTGTATATACTTTTTATCAAAATCCTTACAACCAAATAATATAAGTACCATAAACATCATATCTTCCATTCTAGATGCCCCTCCAGTGCTACTGTACAGCTTCATCGAGCAAACTCTTCAGCCTGGCCCAGCAGTCTCCTTGAAATGCAGTGCTTCAGGAAATCCAACACCACAGATCTCGTGGACCCTTGATGGGTTTCCATTGCCAAGTCATGGACGGTGAATATCATACATTTATTTCGTTAAATATAACTGTTTTATCAGTTCTTGCTACAGTTTTCGGAAATTTTTGGTTATTTCAAAATGTATTTTTCCATGCGCGAGGTGTTCTCATCTGAGGCTCCCATAAGGGGGTTTATCGAGATTTAACTCATTGGATTATTATTATATCAATTACCTTGGATACAGAAAGAGAAAATAAATCGATATACTGTTGTTTGAAACTTGTAGACAAGGTAGATTTATCAAAAGTTTGATTTCGAACTTCCATTGTCTATAAAATTTCGAGTATCACGACGTTTCGATTGATATGCTATCTTCAATCGTCTTCAGTTCACCTGATCGAATCGAAACGTCGTGATACTCAAAAATTTTATAGACAATGGAAGTCCGAAATCAAACTTTTGATAAATCGAAATACATTCTTGCAAATATTGTTTTCAAAATTACGTATTTGATTGGATATTCATGATTTTTATAGAAAATACGGGAGAGATACAGCTGTGCGAGCAAATGTTTTATTTTTGAAAATGGCTGCTATGGGTTGAGCTTTATCTCTATATAAAAATGTCTGTCCTAAAATAACTGCACTTGTCCCAGTCTGGATTGGTAGTCCTAAATAGAATTATTAACACATTTACAGTTGTTAACAAACTACATCCTAACCCATAATTCTCATGTCACAAAATTTCTGTTAACTATTTGTAGTCAACGCAATTCATACTAAATTGCTAGTTATATAACTAGGTAGATATTATTATATGCAAGTAGAGGTAATTTTCATGAACCTTCGTGAGAACAATAACTGGCAGCCACGTTAGTTAACTTGAAAATGTACGATGGAGAGGTCGATACCGAGATAAACCTCTATTAACGCGCAAATCCACGCCTGCCTTCAAAATTACTGACATACTCCATCCCACCTTGTCTCGTCTGGATGTTCCAGACAGGGTTGGACAGTGTTCGCAATAATAAGTTCAGTAACATTTGCTTGAAATGCTACTAACTGAAACATTATCAAATTCTGCATTATTTGACCACCTATACGACAAAAGTCAACAATATTCCAGTGAAGCACACAAGGATTCTGATTTTGAATAGAACATTCACATCAATCATTTGCGAATATTTGTGGTGGGACACTTAGTTGTCCGTAACTAAAAATGGAAAAAGGAGATTAATAGCACGAACTTGATTGAGAAAAGTATTGAAAAAACAGAATCCTGGCGACGTAAAAAATTATTCTAGATGTATGTCTATAATCTTCCTCTTTCTGAAACGACAAGCATAAATGAGATTCGGATCCTTCCATATTTTTGGGCTTCCGAAAACTGTTTTCCAACTACGACCCAAAATGTCAGAAAACTCAAGAAATAAAAAAAAATTGGCAATTCTGACCACTCTGCAGCTAATCCACGGATTTTTAAAAAAAAAGGAGGCATCAGAACCACCTCAGTTCACACATCATATAGCATGAATTTCATCAAAATTCGTGCAGTAGTTACTGAGATTTCGGGATAACAAATACAACCCAGAACCCAGGAGTTTCACCGCGCAGAAGACTCGGACAACAACCCTACAATGAATTCGCATGGTGTTCTGGCAGCCATGGAGATGGAGAGACTCCCAATACTTGAGCTTCTGGAAATCAACAACAACAATAACATGTCATGGCACGATTATGCCGCTGGCTTCACTAGGTCGGCATCCTAGAATCTGGGAGTTCTCTTCCGCTTCAGGGAATTGTATTCTCCGAAACTGCTACTCTACAGCACTCCTGAAGCCTCTGGGTACAACCCAGAAACGTCTAATGGATTCATCTGGCCTCACAAAACACGCATAATAAGAGCAAGAGTGGACAGTAAGCAAACCTTAGAGGAGCCCAACTGGCGCATTTTCTCGAACGAGCATTTTCCAAAAGTCGTTCTTTTAACTGAATGAGCTACCGGGATTCCGACGGTTACAATCTACAGCGTTTTAAGCTAAATGTGAGTAGATATATATATATATTTTCTAGCAGCACTTACGAAGCTTTTACTGTCCTCACTTATTTATGGAAAGTAAGAGGCGGCAGAACCTTCAAAGTTCTATTTCGGTATAAAATTTGTTGATAAAGAACACCAATTCCATATCACCATATTTGACGATGAATTGCATGCATTGCCTTCTCGATTCCAATATCACATACTCGTATTATATTGGAATCGAGAAGGCTATTGTATAAAATATAGTTTCATTACGGAAAACTAAAGTAGCTTAATATACCTTAATACGCCCCTTACATCATCCTAGTTAACATTTCGGTTTATAGGAGGTTGTGAGATATTATAGGTTGTTAACAAGTGAACGCTAGTGTATCTCTGAAGCTTCGTATGTTTATGTATTAACTCTTGATATACCATGATCGATACAGTTCGAAAGTATGGCTGACGATAAGACACTTCAGGCTCAAAACTTCCCACATTAACAGAATGACTGTGAGAAACTAATGACTTCGCTGAACTTTTGAGGTAGAGTAGCACTTTTTCACTTGAATAAAACAGCGCTTTTGGGGAATAATCCGAGCCTCTACTCCGTAGCTGGTAGTTGTTAGCTTTATTACTTTTTTAAAGTCTTCTCGGTATAGTGACAAACATATTTTGCCAAACCTACTTGTGATTATGCTTCCATCACACTTTACTTACTCAGTCATATGGAAGACTAGTCGAATTAATCAGCATCCGCATCAGCATTTACTGTGTCAATACGGGCACAGGAGATTAAAGAAACTATATTGGAGTATGAAAAAATCTTTCGCCTTTTCTCACTTCAAGTGGTATATACAATTTTCCTTTTCTTTAGTTAGTCTTAATTTTACACTGGACTGTTATGAAATATTTTAAAGTAGATGTTGAAAATGAGGGACATTATGTACATATATGTGACTTCAACTAACAGGGCAAGTAAGGTGAGAACGTAATCGTACTAAGCTCACTAAAAGTGAGTCAGTTAAGACTTTGTGTACCAGACCAGATTGAGCAGTCGTAATTAGGCAATCAAAAAACAGTGTTGGTACAATGATCTCATTGTGAAATATCTTGTTGATTAATGAACCACGAATAAATGTATGCCACTCAATCATAT
The DNA here is from genome assembly GCA_949316355.1 of Bruchidius siliquastri. Taxonomy (NCBI): domain Eukaryota; kingdom Metazoa; phylum Arthropoda; class Insecta; order Coleoptera; family Chrysomelidae; genus Bruchidius; species Bruchidius siliquastri. Next base: position 4,076,517 of record OX438534.1, on the reverse strand, counting down.
GATGAAAAATATACTAAAACAAATATTAATAACTTTGTACTGACGAATTACCAAAAAGTCTACGAAAAGGTGTTCGACTTCTAATCATTCACAGCGAGAACAGATGGTTTTTTTTTTTATGATAGTTTTATTTCATAAGTATACCTATGCAAGGGAAATACTAGGGTTATATTTTTGGCCCTCTCATGATGTCAACACTACTATGATTTAAGCTTAGTTTCACCTAATTTCGCCAATTTGCTGCTTTTCATTCGCTGTTAGTTTGCCATCAAACAGAAACATCGACACCACATTTCCGAGCTTCTCAATATCTTTGGGAGTAGTAATTTCTTTCAGAGGTCAACAATTTTGAAATATATCTATCTCCATTTTTATTTTCTTCTCATTTCGATTGCGTGGAAATATACATTTGGTTTTTAAAGCGCCTGCCTAGAATGTTGGAGTTCTGGGTTCAATCCACACTAACGACAAGTTTTGTCCGTTATCTTTAGTGATAAGTAAGTCACTTCTTACGGATGGTAGTAAGATTCTGGATAAAATATTTCTAATCGAGGTCACAACACCATAAATATTTTGAATCTATAACTGGCTGATTTAAGAATAAGAGAACAAAACGCAGTCCCATATAGAAAGATTTTATTTTCACCTTGTATGCAAATTGAGAGAACCTTATTCAATCTGTCAGTCAGCATATCTAACGAATACTTCTATTTATGTTGAAGGTTTGTGATTGGCCAGTATGTAACAGTTCATGGCGACGTGATCAGTCATGTGAATATTAGTCACGTCATGGTGGAAGACGGTGGAGAGTACACTTGCACGGCAGAAAACAGGGCTGGGAAGACATCGCACTCTGCTAGACTGAACATTTATGGTGAGTGACCTATCAAATTTATTTAAAATTGCAAGCTGTACTTGGAAATGAATAAATCCAATAGACCTCCCACGCTTTCATTCCCCTTTTCATGAAATCAAAATTTCATACTTTTGCATCGTAAATCATTGGACTTGCTTGATTTTTCACTTTTTTACGAGTTTTTGGTCGACCGAATGCATTACTATTAATATTTTGCAGTAACTATCCATATAACAGACGCCGGCTGTAATGTTCATTATGAATGTTATGTGACGTAAATAAAATCGCGAAATCTGTGTATTAATGTATGCTTGTTATATAGTAATTTGTTATGATTGAAGCCCGTTCGACACCTTCATAATGTTTCCAAACTCTTACAAAAATGCTAGGAAACATAAAGGATTGAATATTAAAAACTTTAGTTTTAATCTTTCACTGAAGATGCGAAATACTTGTGTTTAAAAAAAATTTGGTTTGGCGAATGGTAAAACTGAATAGTGTTTGTGGCAGCATATAATCACAGAAAAAGTGTTGGTAGTAGGTGTAGTAGCCGCCTAACTTTATCTGCTGCTTTTCCAGTATGGCCAATTGTAGTAATTGTCATTCAAATATCTGTCAATTAGTAAGATGATTAAATGGTGACTGAGGTTTTAGAACTGTAACATGCTTTGAAAATTCAAATATAACTTCTTAAGACATTTTGTGATCGTCACATGTGACGTGGCAGCCTGTCGTCGAAAAGGAGCCTCTTTCTATGTCGTCAAAATATTTTATTGCGGAGGTTTATCTGCGGGCGAAAATCGTGTTAGAATCTGAGATTATTGCAAGAAACTGAAAAAATATGTATCCAAATCCAATTTTCCGGCAATGTGAAAAAATATATACGTCTTTGATCTTGTGTGGCCAGGACGGGAATCATTCCTACGCCATTTTTTTTTATTTGAAGAGGTAATTATTTACCTTATAATTACTGGGTATATGAGCTTAACACACTTATTTCATACATATATGTTAGTAGTGATAACTGATAAATGATAATGGAATTCAGGTATATACGTCAACAACAACAAACACGGATCTCTGGAGAAGCTTACTTCTGCCGATGTTACACAGAAATGAGAACAACAGAAGAAGCTGTTGATTTGGTGACCATAAGAAAAAAGTATTTCCTCATATCTTTATCAATTTGTACCGATTTATCCAACGAAACTAACGTGGCAACATCATGCTCATCCTCTACAATTTCTTCAGGCGTGCGAGTTTTCCTAAAAAAATGATTGATGATCTTGATATTTTCCCCAATAATGCTAGATCTGTGTAGATTGAATAACACGTTCATATCGTGAATTATATATACTTCAAAAATATACCAAAACTTTGAAGTTCCACGGAAAACGTAATAATAAATAGATTACAAGTTTTGATCAAAAAATAATTGTTGTTCGAGGTAAATTTTCATGTTTAATATAAATCTAAATTGAAATCTAGAATGAATAATAAAATTATATTGTACTGCTATAAATAAAAACATTTTAAAAATCTATCAAAGTTTCATATCTCATATACCGACGCATATCTTTCCTTTCCTCCTTTTTGCAGCTTGTTCAGCTCTTACATCAATGTTACAGTAGCTTTGACACTGTGTTTTTATCAAAAAATGTATCGTTCCAATGTAAATGTTACTACCTATAACATTTATTTATTTGACACATTTTTTGCCAACTATAAAGTGAAAACTAACCTTTTCAAATTCCTCACAGTATACTATCATGCTGGGTTTGTACTGTTCAATTTTCAAATTATAGAGCCAACATTTTCCAATTTTCGTTCGATTGAAAGAGGGAAAAGCTCACACTATCCAAATTTGGATTTTACACCCGTTTTATTTGTTTTTATTTTTTCCTAAAATGTAAAAGAAAGTCACATGAATGAAAATTAATAATTCCTAGTGTTTCTACAATAGTCCACTTGGCGGCGCCAAGTGAATTGTTCATCGCGGTTAACCTTGGTAGGAAATGAATGAACTTCAGACCTCACATCCAACTTGCCTTTGGTCCACAAAGTGATGTCCCATTCACGTTCAGCCAGGCGAACTAATTAGTCGCACACAATTAATTATAATAATGGTAGTCTGCGGACAGAGCAATCTTGTGACTCGAATGTGTGACGTTCGCTCAATCTCATTCCACAACGTTTTACATTTAACGCGCGGACCTGCGGTTATACAGCAATGCCTGTATTGCGTACACCAGCTTTGATTCAGGAAATCGTGATACTAGTGATGAACGTTGTGGTGGTTAAATTGAGAATTCAGAAATTATAATGACCTGTTCCAAAGACTATCGCTTCGACTTTATTATGACCTGTTATCAGAATTTCAGGATAACTGATAATTTTATCAAAAGCTAGATTTCGGACTTCCATTGTCTATAAAATTTTTAGTTTCGATTGATGTGCTATCTTCAATCGCCTTCAGGTGAACTGGCGAACACATTAAACCAATCTGGCAGCCACTCATAAAGAAGATTAATAGACTACGACTGGACCAGACAACAAACAATGACCGACAAACAGCCACGTCAGCAGACCGGAATACCGCGCATCGGGAACCAATCAGAACAGACCGCGCACAACGACACGTCACCGGACGGGGTATAAATAGGCATGAAAGGAACGTGTTCGCCAGTTCACTTGAAGACGATTGAAGTTAGCACATCAATCGAAACGTCGTGATACTCAAAATTTTATAGACAATGGAAGTCCGAAATCAAACTTTCGATAAATCCACCTTGTCTACAAGTTTCAAACAATAATAATTTTATATTCTTAACTTGATTTATTGGGTTAGAAGGTGCAGATGAAACCCTTGATTGGTTGTAACTCATTTCAACGCGGTTTAAGTCGAAATTCGCATATATATGGATTCTAAGCAATTCTGAATCCAACTTCAAACTCCAAGGAAGTCTTTATTGAAACAAATCTAATGATTCTTCGACATTTCAAAACTCCAACGTTGGTTGTCCTGTGAGAGTCCAGGGAAGCCAAAAACGATTATACATAATTATGTAGGTTTCAGAAACATTGAACGAAACGATGCAAATCAGATTCAAGCAAAAATAAACGGAATCTTAACTGAACCAATAGCTGCGGGCCGTGGTATTCGACAAGGATATTCTCTCAGCCCTCTTCTCTTCAACATCATTATGGATGAAATAATAAAAAGTGTGCGCTCCCTGAAAGGATACCGAATCGGCAACCAAGAAATAACTATTCTATGCTACGCCGATGATGCTGTATTGGTGGCAAAAAATGAAGACGACTTTTACATCGATTTAGCTGCATTGCCAAATCATTTAATATGACGATACCGGCCCAGAAAACTAAATGCATGACATCAGAAACACCATTAAGATGCAAACTGGAAGTTGAAGGCAAAGTTATCCAGCAGAAGATGAAAATTGAGTATTTAGGCATAGAAATATCAGGTTATGGTGATGTTAAGGCGGAGGTAAGAGAACAGACAACGAAGGCAACAAGAATAGCAGGATGTTTAAATAACACAATATGGCGTAATAAAGATATCAAAGTAGAAACCAAGTCAAAAAATCTACAAAGCAGTGGTCAGACCAACTATGACATACACTGCAGAAACTCGACCTGACACAGAGAAAACCGCATGGTAGAAAATATTAATGAGTGGATACTAGGTAGAAAAAAGGAATGGAATGAACACATCAATAGAATGGACGACAGAAGAGTAGTCAGAATCGCACGCGTCAAATCACCGTTAGGTCGCAGGAGTCCAGGGCGTCCTCGAAAACGATGGAGTGACAACTTGGCGATGTAATAGGCAGAATGACGACGAAAAAAAACAGGCGATTTGCCTATACTAAAAGGAAGAAGAAGAAGAAGGAACATTGAGTCAATTTCTTCTAAGGTATATCCAAGAAATCTTGGTGGCAGTCAACAAAAGAAGAACATTCATTCGTAAAAAAAATAGAGTTTTACAATGTCAAACCGAACCGACCTTTTTTGCACTTTTTCTGTGACTCTTTTTTCGACGGAAATATTTTCTATTAATATTTTTTATACTATTTTTATCGATAGTTTGAGACTTACGATACGAACATGTAATAACATATAAAATCGAAGTATTGAGTGTCCCGCTTAAAGTGGACTCCATTACTTTCCTCATTCTATGAGTATTTTTGAAACTGAAATTTTTTTATAATTAATTTTTCATGAATTTCCTCAAACTCACTTTATCTCAACTATACGATGTTGTTTGATTTTTTTAATAGAATGGCCTTTATATCTTTTCATAGCTCTTTATATTGTTTTTATGAATTCAACTAAAAGTTTTATATTTACGCAAGCTTCCAAGAAAATTAACTTGCTCATAAGTATCAACAGAAAATACTGCTGTGAAGTGACCACAGTGAGTAATTTGTCTCTAAGATCCCGCTGGGAAACACGACGACCAACATTTTCCGCTAGCCGTTAACTTTCTTATTTACCAGGATATTTGTTAGAGCGCTGTCCCCTGCAGCGAGACCCTAATATTCGGACAACAGCGATGCTTTCGTTTATTGGATAGAATGACCTGAAAGAAGTTGTCGCCGCAGGTTAAAGAACTTTGGAGTGAAACGATGTAATCAGTTGTATAACTTCGATTAGGTTGACTTTCCACCAACTATTACTAATAAAAAAAATGTCTCAATGGATCGCATAGTAACATTGAACTTAAAAAAATGAAAAGGATCAAAAAAAGTTTGAAGTTTTACCCCTAATACATCGATAGTCAGAAGCATCAAGTAAATAGATTGATTCGGTAATAAATTAGCAAGAAGTCGTGTCTGAAATCTAATTCAAATCAACGAGGTAGATATTCATAATATATACTTGTTTCCAAACGACTAGGCAGTTTAATAATTCGCTTAATTCGCAAGATTTTCTTTGGAATAGCAACAAATGTGGATCGAATATTGGATACTTATCGTTGTGTTACACTTGGTGTGAATACCGTCACAACTATTGAGCCACCCACCAAAAGGTTTTTCATTTCGGCCAAGAACTTTCAGAGCAAGGAAAGCCGAAGGTTATAGAAGTGCTATTAAATTTTTTTTGCTCATTACTCCACCACAAATGCATTGATCACGCCAAAGAAGACATCATTCCTTACTACGTGTCCATATCATACCACTCAACAAATTTCATCAAAGTCGGTAAAGTATTACCCAGATTAAGTGGTGCCATAAACGCCAAAGGGCCGACAGACAGAACGATAGATAGAGAAGCAAACAGACTGAAAAACTGACAGTTAATCATACAATTAGATGGACAGGCCATTGAAAATATCACGTGTAAAGTGTCTTAGTAATGTTGACACGGTACATAAAATATCTAATAAAGATATTATCTCAAAGTCCCAAGATCTTCGCTATCACAACAGAAAGTGAGTTGTCACTGTACATTAATTTTATTTACATACTTGCAAGGGCTTATCTTGGGAATATAATACCTAAAATATTAAATTACAGTAAATATCCAATTACTGCAAAAATATATTTTCGAAATTGGTTTTCTGTCCTGCGAATCGCGTAGAGGCAGCGCTCTCCAAGTATCTAGTAATATTATATTGGCGACAAAACCAAATTACCCAAGAAAAAGTGGCCGCTTGTCTGGAACGTAAGCCAAAGCTAATCCGTCATGGTGGCTGGCGTTTTTTCCACGATGTGCGAGAGCATTTTTCACGAAACTGGGACGGAGCAGTCTATTAAATGATAATGCCTAGAAATCCAGGCAATATTAGTGGCGAGTATTCTCCGTAAAAAACACTGTGAAAAATAATCCGGGAAATGACAAACTGCGTAGCTTCCTCCTTAGGATATTTTGTTGCTCATTTTTGTGAAGTGTGCCGCCTCGGTATCTCTTGACAAATTGTCTTTTATACAATAACGATCCCTTCCATCATTTTTTAATATCTGGATACAAGTCTCATATGGCACTTTTACTTCCCACGACAATAAGAGGGGGAATTATTACGATCGCGAAAAATTTTTGAAATCCAAATATCACCCTGTAGATTTTAGATGCTCTTAGTTGATAAAACTTCCACAATTAAAATAAAATTGTGTTAATTGATTACCAAGTTTTACAAAATAATCATCAGAAAAAACAAAATATGACATAAAAAACTCACAAGCTTTATCTATGTATGTTTCTAACCTCCCTCCCCTCAGATTATTTTCATAAATAATTGATATGTAGTATGAAACATTATATTTTCGGAAAATTTACCTCTCACTAATCATGGCTAGTACATAGATAATGACATTCAATAAACAAATAGTTAAATGAAACCACAAGAAGATTTCACCCTTTTTTTGTAGGTATACTTGTTCTATAATACCTGGGGGTTCATATTCAAGCGAAACTCGTTCATCTAAATGAGCTGCAGGTTTTCAATAGACTGACAACAGCATCCGCCCTGTGCAGCAACTTCGCTCCGACAACAGGTCGCAAGGCCAAAGGGTACATATTCCAGGTCGTCTTCACGAATATTCGAGGTCTCGCCTCAAACATAAACTCTGTCTGTCAGTATCTGCAGGCAGAAAAGTCACACAAACTGGCATTGTTTAAGACTCAAGACGGCTCGTCAGTTATGGATAATCGCTTAAGTTACCCGATTCAGGTTGATATTTAGTGTATGGCGTATATATGCGTCCGAATTAATTTGCTGCCCTCACAAGCCACCGAGTAGCTAAGATTATGAAAAACTTTCCGAGATTCAGGTAGTGTATACTGCTTACAAACAAATCATCTCAACTCAGAAATAATATTTTTTGACGACTTCAAAGTCGTATCAACTGTGGCTTGGATTAGATAATCAGCGAACGAAAAGAGTTCCCCATCACCATGAAGACCTTACTAAGCTGATAGACCTGTATCTCCGCCATCTATACAGTGAATATATCCGCTCCACTATGAACATCCGATAACAATTCTATCTAACCTTATGTAGAATTCCATCACTAGATTACCAGTCTTTTCCATAGAAGGATGTCTGTTTCAAGTTCAGAGTTCCGTGAGACAATTTTGAAGACCAGGGAGGGACTGTTCCCTACTAGGTAGAAGATTGGTTGAGTGCAACCTATAGCTAAGAAAAGCAGAAAAAATACTGTTATTAACTTGCAGCTGCTGAAGTGCCTGGATAATTAAAATGTCATCACTGATCGCCAATACGGTTTCCGCAATCAATGTATGCTCCACAGGAGATCTTCTGGCCCACATGACACATATGTCGAGCAAAGCAGTTGAACTTCATAGAGTAATGAATCGTTGCGCTCAATATATCGAAAGCATTCGATAGGGTATGGCATTTAAGACTTTTGATCAAGCTTGCTGTCTATGGGCTGTCGCCGGCTGGTGATGGATCAATATGCTTCCGATGTGCTTACCATCAATGAGGTTGTTCCTCAGGGATCTCTCCTATCTCTAACGCTCTTCTTTCTGTGCATTAACGAACTGTTGAAACATCTTCGCAGATGACAGCACCCTTATTTCTTGCATAAAACTGGACAAAGCACTTCCAATCTGTGAGACCTTATTTTGACAATTGCAGCATGCAGTTCAGATGAGGGCATTGGGAGAATAGACAACAACCCTGACCAAGTAGTTGGTGGAAATAGAGTGACGTTCAATACTTGAACCTTCTTCCATAAAACTTCTGGAAATTAAAATAATCATTTCAAGACACGATCGTGTTGCCGGTCTTGCAATGTCGGTGTCCCAGAAGCTGGGGATTCTCTTCCGCTCCAGGAAATTGTATTCTCCCTAGCATCTACTGATACTCTCTAAGGCTTAGGTTAGACCATCGCTGACGTACTACTCGCTTGTGTGAGATTGCGCTCGGAATCACTCCCTGAAGCTTCAAGGGACAATCCAGAAATAAGCAACACATCTATTGGATGAACGCGATATTACAAAGCACCTCCACAGTCTGGAACATCGAAGAAGGGTAGCTGATCTGCCTATATTCAAGCAAACAATGCCTCGAACCACCCTGTTCCAAAAGTCGTTCTTCTGGAGAACTTCATCGTTGTGGAATGAGCTGCCGGGTACTTTGTTTCATGATAGACTCTGATTTTTAGTGAGGTTATCTTTGAATAAAACTTGTACAATTTTTTTGAGGTTTTCGTTTATGATAGTATCCAACAAGCATATCGAGACGTCTTGCCATGTTTTTATATGTTAATCCGTATGGTGAAATAGGATGCATGAACTTTAATGTCGTATTTCTTATCATCTGCCATACCTACTTTTTATCGTAGAACTCATACCTAGTCTATAAAAGTACACCGACATTGATAAAGTACCTCGCTTCCATTTCACGATACTTTATCTTTTATTTCTAAAAACTCCGCCCGACGTCTTGACAAATGCTTGGTTGTATAGAAAAGGCGTTTCGTATATAATTTTCAATATCATCTTACAAGGCTATGTTCATCACGGGGGATCATTTTTATAATATCTATCCAGAATGACAGCTCACAAGAGAATACCAAAGGCACACTTCTACGAACTGTTTGGACGTTTCATTATTCAATGGAAGCTATCGGTGATACAGGAAGTAATTAAAAACCCTGAAATGGTGTTGATTATTTCATATATCCGTGCCTGGACATTGTATTTCTTACATTTTTTTAAATAAGATTGATAACGTAATTATCTCATACTATACTGATACCGCTTATCGGTTTACTTTTTTGTCTAGAATAATAAAACCAAAATTTCATTAGCTTTCGAAATTAAATGCATCCGCTTTTCTGCGCTTGTATGCAAACCTATGATCGATCGAGATATTTGCTTATTATTTCTTGGTAATACGGATGTCTCCTGTCGATTCAACCTTCATAATCTTGATCATATACATTATTCCTGCTTATTACAATTGCAAGAGGTACAATATTTCTCAGAATCAATTCAACTAGGTACTCAAAAAATTCCTTGAAGAATATAATGAATCAATATAGTAAATATCCAAAAAGTTGGTTTGAGCAAACCCGAACTGAATAAATTCGGAAACATGTAATTTTTTTACTACTTCCTAAATTGGTTAGAAACCTATAAGCATATTTGACGCCTTTTGAAATTTTGGTCATCGAAATAAAGTTTTTTGACTACATCTAAAAAGGAAAACTCGAGAAATTTTAAAAACATAGTTTATAAAACTTCTCATAGCTTTAAGATTTATGCTAATCATTCTGCCATCAATGATAACAATTTCAAAAAATAATGCAGCCAATATACCTATTATACGTCCGAATCAAATTAAATCAAAAGAGTATGTGTTTTTTTGTGTTCAACTTTTCAAAAATGCATTTTATATGCTGGTGCTGGAACCTTATTTCTGGAATTTTTGAGCCCACGTTATTGGCAATTGATGAAGTGTCTCCTTGGAAGTTTATTATTGAATTACTCGTAGCAGCAAATATCGGCCCAAAGATATCTCCTTCATCTTTGGAGACGGGGGCGATGGGCTCATCTTCTCTCATCAGTAGTGATATGGACATATATCTGAAGTGTTTCTTCTCAATTCTCTGATTGTGCTCCTCTTTTGGTCTTATTAATGTACACCTTCAGACACCAGGCGACTTCGTTCTTCGCGTGGTTACTTTTATCCTCAAATGCGTTGTTATATAAAAGTGGCGCAAACAATGCATATCCATCAACAACACACACAAAAATACCATTTTTTGTTAGCCATTTCTCTTGAAAAATAAGCAGATTTTTGTTTCAGGTAGTAGTAGTTGTTAGACACATAGATACGTTGAGATTTAATCAGTTAATCCATATTTGTACTCCCAGACTACGCTTCTAAGCTGAATGCTAGAAATTGTCTACCAAGAGCAACAGGCGACAAACTTTGAAACTCCAAGGTACACTTTGAGTAAGCTTTCACTTTTTAATGCCTCCAGGAAATAGAACTTTTCAATGCGAAGGTGTTTATAAGTGAAACTTAGCAGCTTGAGAAAGTTTATTCGTAATATCACTTAGTCGATGTCACTAGGATATCAGGCGATTTATTCATTATGTCCAGAATCAGAAGCAGAATACAAGGAGAAACATAAATCACTCCCATTCGCTACTTGGAGATTAAACAATGAATATTTTTCGATTGATTTTGTTTCTCATTCAGAAAGCACATTTGAATTTTATTTTTTCCTATGGCCCAAAAGATTTTTTCCGCATAATAATCTGGTACTTAATTGAGTTTGAGCATAATCGTTGAGAGCTCACAACTTATTAGTGCTTATCGGTGCAGCAAATTTAGAAAAAATCAGCACAAGCATTTACTGAGATTGTGCGATGATAAATACTCCAACAAACAGACAGGGAGATCAGGGGAAACTGTATAATCATGAAATTTATACCACAAAGCATCAACTCGATTTCTAAAATGTTCACAAAGACAATATTTCCCTGCTTATGTCATGGGAAGTAACAGGAAATCATACAATATGATTAACAGGGGTATTATGCTTATCTATGCAGTTAAAAGTACACTTTTTGTTACAGGCATGCCATACATCAGGCTGATACCAAAAGTGACAGCCGTAGCAGGAGAAACCCTTCGCCTGAAGTGTCCTGTAGCAGGATATCCTATAGAAGAGATCCATTGGGAAAGAGGTGGCAGTGAGCTACCGGTTGACCTCCGACAGAAAGTAAAGCATCTAGCTACTCCTCACTTCCTGAATCTTCTCATTTATTCATAGTAAAATCAATTAAAAACCATTTAATCTGTTGGAATTTCACATAACTTATATAATTAGATCTGCCATAATTGAATGAAATAGAATATAATTAAATATAAATTATTGATTTTGGTGGATACTACAACTGCTACTTTTTCTAGGTTCAAGCTGATGGCACGCTGATCATCCATCCAGTTGAAAAGAAGGCAGACTCAGGTGTATACACATGCTGGGCGAGAAACAAACAGGGCCACAGTGCTAGGAGGAGTGGGGAAGTCAACGTAATAGGTGGGTTGTTGAATTCATATTTTCTTGATATAACATTTCCAAGTTGCATTACAGACAACACCTTCATTAAATTTAGTGTCCCAAGTACCATGTTTTGCCACCAAGTATATTGGTCTCCCATTTGTACACATCAACTACTTGCAGTTTTATAACCTCATTTTATTTGTAAACTCGCTATTATTTTATTACATCATTTATAAGAAATGAAGTCATGTTCGTATTAACATGTTATCTTTAGTTATATTGGTCTGATGTTTCATAGGGAGCAGCAAATTGGTTTGACATTCAAACTGGAGCTTGACATCCATCGATACACAGACCTAATTAAGAAAATGTGCATATATGCTAGTCAGATATCCTTGCATTTAGTGACAGTTAACAGGAAACAGAATACTTTTTGGTTGCAACATATAATCGCAATAAAACATTGATTTGTTGGAAAATAGAGTATATTAAACCATCATTCCGACCAACTTCGTCCAGAATTCTCGAGAAGAGCCAACGAAATTAAGGCCTGAAGTTAAATTTAATAATAACAGCTTCAACTTCTAACAGTTCAAGCTATATATGAATAAATGAGCAGTTAAATTATTACAGAATACATAAAACACATGGTAGCAGGCAAATTAGTCCGAGTGCATTTAGCCACGATTACCGAGTTTAAATATTGAGTGAGAAGTTGGAGGAACATGGCTGCGAATCAAAACTTTGGATTGAAGCTGAACGGTTTAGCTTCGAATATGCTAAGTGCTCGAATGGATATCGGGTTAGATGGAGATACTTAATGGGAAATTCGGATAGCGGTTTTGATATGTATATATTGAGTGTGTCACTTGAATAAATCCCAGTTGATGCCCAGATGCCCAGAGATTCAAGTTAAATTGATAGTTGATTCAAAACTTAAACAAGCTTCTAAGTAATCTTTTAACCTAAGCAGTCACTAAGGCGGAGTCTACATGCTGATGGACTGTGGCTGCTGTATTTATCCTAGTAAAATCAAACGTTTAACCTAGCAAAAATTGAGGTATGGATGAAATTTTGTATTATAGGGTGTACTGTTGTTTGAAACTTGTAGACAAGGTGGATTCATCAAAAGTTTGATTTTGGACTTCCATTGTCTATAAAATTTTGAGTATCACGACGTTTCGATTGATGTGCTATCTTCAATCGTCTTCAGGTGAACTGGCGAACACGTTCCTTTCACGCCTATTTATACCCCGTCCGGTGACGTGTCGTTGTGCGCGGTCTGTTCTGATTGGTTCCCGATGCGCGGTATTCCGGTCTGCTGACGTGGCTGTTTGTCGGTCATTGTTTGTTGTCTGGTCCAGTCGTAGTCTATTGATCTTCTTTATGAGTGGCTGCCAGATTGGTTTAATGTCTACGCTGGGTTTGCTGTACACTTTGCTGTTGTTGGTGATGAATGCCGCCTCCTTGAATTCCCTTCGATACCAATGCGGTTCCATGGCAATAACCTTAGCGTCGTCCCAAGCTATTTTATGGTGCTCCGTCCATGCGTGGTCAGCTATTCCAGATTTTCCTGTCTCTGCTCGCTGGGTGTTGAGACGATGTTCTTTGATTCTTACTTCCAGTGGTCTTTTTGTTTGTCCAACATAGATTTTACCACATTGACATGGTATCTGGTAGATGCAGTCATTTGTCTCTTGAGAATCATTCCTGGGCTTAGTTTTTGTTAGGATACTTCTGAGGGTGGCAGTCCTAGAGAATCTCGTTTGCATCTTGTATCGCTGACCTATTCTTTTGATTCCATCTGATATTCCTTGGACGTAAGGCAGATTGAGTAAGTGCTGAGATTCTTCGTGTTTAATTCTTCTACTGTAGGTATTGTTACTATTGTTACTTCCACTAGCTTCTTTGGGTATCCGTTTTTTAATAGATCTTGTTTAATGATATTGAGCTCTCTTTGTAGTCCCTCTTGTGTGTTACAAATATTCCTAGCTCGGTCGACTAAACTCCGGATGACGCCTTTCTTCATGGCTGTTGGGTGGTTTGAAGTGTAATGTAATGTAATGTAGAAATTATATAGACAATGGAAGTCCGAAATCAAACTTTTGAGGGTGTACTGTGTTTTAACAAAATGTTCTAGGTGTCGCGGAACCGGACTGTGAAAAAAAATTGGAAAAATTTGACATCTTTGTAACCTGTTTCTTCTTATAATGGGTAGATATTTAACTTTATGCAAATATTATAGCTCACGATTTCAAGTAGAAACTTCGCATAAACAGGTCATAACATGCCAGTTTTCTGAGAACATCATTGGGCTCTTGAATAATTTGTCCTGGTTTCAGAAACAAGTATTTAGATGTAAGCAGTTTTTTAATGAAAACACTTTTTGAGTCATAAATATGCTCATAACAAAAATCTTTTCGTAATTTCATTCTTTTTATGAAATAATTATGATAGAAAACAACTAGATTTACTTGATCTCCTCTTACTTTTGACAGTTAAATGGTAAGTAATCCAATAGCTTGTTCACTAGTGGACCTGACACTGCACTGGTCACTTCCCTTGTTGTTCCAGAGATGGCGATCGCTGTGCTTTGTTTTGCAAGACATTCCCGCAAGCTACAAATTTTCATTTGATTTTGATTTGGAAATTGATGTTTCGGATTAACTGAATTGAATTAATTCTTAGTAACGCTTTTATCGTTGAGGCACTGCCATTAACGCAAAAATAATACTGAAAACTGTATTATTTGTGAAACTTTGTGTATAAGTTCTCTACATGTCTCCTAATGATAAAAGAGTTTAGCTAAACAACTACAATCTGTGTGAAAGGAAGAGTATTAAGAGTCAGGAATACTACTTGCTTTGTTTGCGAAATCAATTCGTAAAATTATATCATGAGATACTTACGAGCATATTTTCAATGTTATTTATTATTATATTCCGGGAGGTCCATTTAACTTGAGAGTTTTTAGATGGAAACCTTCAGATGAAAGTTATTGGGGAGAGTTGGTGATAACTTTGATTTTTGACATTGGCAGCCTTTTCAAGGTGTTTTTCAAGTGTCAACAATGTTTTTTTGGATGGGAACATATATTTTTCATTGTAGAATCCTACTCTGCTGTAATCAGTATCACAAAAAGAGGAATATCGTTTTACACTGCCCCTATCAAAGTATGTTATAGGCAAATTGTCTTTGCTTTGGATAGACAACAGCTCCAACCAATGACTCACAGAACAATCAATCTAAGAAAATTATGCTACCAAGTCTCAGGTTAAACATATAGGTAATCATTAAAAAATACAATGCTATGATTTTCCATATATCTTGATACTCACAGAGGAATCAATTAGATCATACATTTTACAGTGTTTATTGAAACTCGTTTCCAATAAAAAATGTATGCTTGGTTAGCGTAATTCAATAGTAAATATGGAAGAGTGTCATGAAGTAAAAACATGTCTTATTATATTTCGCGCATAGGAATTTTCGACCTGCCATCATTGGCTAGGAGATATCAAGTTAATCCACTTAACCCACATTTGAATCAACTATATCACCAAAATCTATAGAGTATACTTATTCTTGCTCATTTGATGAAATACTTTCATGTAGTACGTCGTCACCTGGCATATTCTGGTATATTAAAGTGCTACAAAGCTATAATGTATATTCATAAAAAATCGATTTCATATAGAAATTCCGGCTGGAGTGGCAAAAAAATACTCACACTTATCAGAATACGGAAATAAAAATTAACTTCGTTAACACACCCCTAGTAAAGAACTTCCAAACTTTCGCAGCACTCAGACTTTTTAGAACCTTGCTCGTTAGGTTTTTTTTTGTCTGCGGGGATTTGTGTAGATTAATATAATTACACTGTGGATAATGGAATAATCACATCAGATAATTTAAAGTTGGAGTAACTTTCCTAACTCCGTTAATGGTTTATGTGTAAAGATTTGTTAATTCGGAACACAGGTCACCGAAGGAACTGAAGCTAGAGAGTAAGATTGTGAGTTGTAGTTGGCTAACTACGTCATTGATCAATAAATTACAAAATGAGGAAAGGTTTTGTTCAAAATTGAATACAAGCATTTTTTAGACACAAAAAAATTACTCAAGGCCATCAGCATGATGAGGTTGACAGAAAAAAGTTCTAAGCTAAAATCGGTAAAATATCTCTTCAAATCCCGAATACAGTCCTAGATAATAATAAGTACCAAATCTCTAAAAGGCTTGAAGTGCTCCTCCAATTTTACTCATTAATGTCGACAAATCAAAAACCGCATAATAAAGTAAGATGTAGCAAAATTAGCATTTAAGTGGAAATAAATTGATAGAGACCTGCATATTATATATTATAGCCAATTGTCGCCAGATTTACGTTAATTTCTATGAAACTCCATTTTTTCATGAGTCCTATCACATGTAGTATTGAAGAACAAGTCTATTACCTTTAACTGTTGTTTGAAACTTGTAGACAAGGTGGATTTATCAAAAGTTTGATTTCGGACTACCATTGTCTATAAAATTTTGAGTATCACGACGTTTCGATTGATGTGCAAACTTCAATCGTCTTCAGTTGAACTGGCGAACACGTTCCTTTCATGCCTATTTATACCCCGTCCGGTGACGTGTCGTTGTGCGCGGTCTGTTCTGATTGGTTCCCGATGCGCGGTATTCCGGTCTGCTGACGTGGCTGTTTGTCGGTCATTGTTTGTTGTCTGCTTCAGTCGTAGTCTATTAATCTTCTTTATGAGTGGCTGCCAGATTGGTTTAATGTCTACGCTGGGTTTGCTGTACACTTTGCTGTTGTTGGTGATGAATGCCGCCTCCTTGAATTTCCTTCGATACCAATGCGGTTCCTTGGCAATAACCTTAGCGTCGTCCCAAGCTATTTTATGGTGCTCCGTCCATGCGTGGTCAGCTATTCCAGATTTTCCTGTCTCTGCTCGTTGGGTGTTGAGACGATGTTCTTTGATTCTTACTTCCAGTGGTCTTTTCGTTCGTCCAACATAGATTTTACCACATTGACATGGTATCTGGTAGATGCAGTCCTTTGTCTCTTGAGAATCATTCCTGGGCTTAGTTTTTGTTAGGATACTTCTGAGGGTGGCAGTCCTAGAGAATCTCGTTTGGATCTTGTATCGCTGACCTATTCTTTTGATTCCATCTGATATTCCTTTGACGTAAGGCAGAATGAGTAAGTGCTGAGATTCTTCGTGTTTGGTATTTTCTTGTATTGCTACTTCCACTAGCTTCTTTGGGAATCCGTTGTTTAATAGATCTTGTTTAATGATATTGAGCTCTCTTTGTAGTCCCTCTTGTGGGTTACAAATATTCCTAGCTCGTTCGACTAAAGTCCGGATGACGCCTTTCTTCGTGACTGTTGGGTAGTTTGAAGTGTAATCTAAGTATTGACCTGTGTGAGTTGGTTTTCTGTGTACTGTTGTTTCTATTTTGGTGTTTCTTCTTGTTACTAAAACATCTAAAAATGGAAGGCAGTTGTTGCTCTCTTCTTCTTTCGTGAATTTTATCGAAGGTCGCATGTTGTTCAGATGACTGAAGAATGTTTCTAGTTGGCTCTCTATGACCTTTGAGTGGAGTGGACTTTTAAATTCAATGACCGTGGTCGGTTAAATTATAACCAATTAAATATCTATTTTGGTGAAACTGTGTGATAATTACACAACTTTTTATCTACATGATGGAGGAGTTTTACCAAGTAAGAGCATCTACAATCTATACAATATCTTGGTTTGTGATCTAACTAATTTATCATATGGTAATACATATAAACTTGGCAATATGGTGGCGACATGCATAGCAGTAATCGCTAATCAAAATTAAAATAGTATTCCTTATGAAACATCAGGCTAATGCTTAATATTCAAAGGCATCGCATCAATATGCGTCCAATATGATGATTTACAAATAGCGATACAATACAGTATCAAAATGTATTATGATAATTAATCACTTGCTTTCTCCGCAAGGTGGAGTCTGATACATAATTCGCCTTTAGAAATCCGAAAAAGAAGACTCAGTGCGGGATTGGAACCACGCATCTCCCGATTGCCGGTCTGACGCTCTAACCAACTGAACCAACTGCGTGGCTGGTCAGTGTTTGGGTTGGTAAGCACCTCCAACTGCGATTAACGACAGCAGTTCTCGGTACCGAACAATCATATCTCTCACTATGTAGGTGAACGTGATAAATAATTACTTGCGTGGTTCGAATACCGCACTGGGTCTTCCTTTTCCGTATTTCTAAATGCGAATTATGTATCAAAATTTATTGTCGTGTGATTCTAAGTAGGAAGATCCTGCATCTATTGATATTCCCTGGTATATTTTTACTCATCCGTTGAAAATTCCTGTCACTGAACATATCAGATAGTCTACTTGTTTATTCAGGGGTGATATTATTATAATTGTGTATCCAGGCTCCTAGTGTGGAACTGGCTTACTACTATGTTCACAATATTTAGACGACATTATATATAATCCTGCATATTTACATGAGCTGAAGTGCATATTTGTAATTTTTTTCTTCTTATAGGTAAGGTCTGTCTAACACCAAAAAAAACACGATAATGTTAATGATACATTAAGAACTTTTCTCGTCAGATAGGTCAACATTGTACTCATAATTATATATACAGTGACTCAAGATGTTCGTCTACTCATGCACTATAGAAATTCACCTGATAAATACTTCACCTGATCTTCAAATGAAACAACGTGTTATAACTATAGTTCAAGGTACTTCATCGTGATAACTTGACAAAATAATTATCACTTATGTACCCAAACAAAAAACTTGTCGCGACATCTTCTGGGGCTGTACCAGAAAATCAAATTAGCATTTTTTCAAGAATCTACAATCCAATCGCACAGGTATAACTAGATCTTTTTGCTGTATTATTACTGTTACTATTATTTATACCGAGAAAAGATTAAAACCAAATCTGTAACACTACAAAGAAGATCTATATCAAAATAGAAGATTTGAAAATACAAGAATTGGCACTTACTTTCCAAAAACAGAGGACAGGCATGACAAATGCAAATACGCTTTAGTAACTACAAGTACACAAACTACAAGCACACAATAAACTACTATACCGACTTTATTATGTAATACCAATTTTAAAGAAGTTTTTGCTACTACATGCAATCTTGGAGACTTCAAATGTCATGGGAACGTACAAAAATGAGTAAATTTAACGGGCTAATACTGGTTCATAAATCTGAACCGCACATTCACCATAATTTAGATTTTTTTTGTATGTACCAGAAAATAACAGCTACGATTACCAATTAAATAACTTTATTAAACGAATATATTTTTCAAATTGATAAAAATTATAACTTACTCGATGTTGCGATTGCAGAAGTTGTAAAAATATCATGAAAATTCTAGTTTTCGTTCGATACAGTTTTCCAGATTTTTTTTTCGTTTCTAAATATTATTCATTAAGTTATGCAAAATATCCTTCTGTTTCGGAGATACGTTTCTCGTTCAAGATATGGTTTCCCTCAATGCCATGTTTTCATGCTAGGGGAATGAAAAGTCGCAGGGATCCAGATCAGGTGGGTATGAAGCAATTCGTAACGTTCGTTCCTGCAATTTGGCCATGATAATTTATTATGAATATGCTGGTTAAACAGCATTTTTTTTCTTAGCCAAATCGGTCCATGTAAATTTCTTATCTAATCGATACAATAAGTCACTGAGCACTGCCCCGTGATCGTTCTTCCCTTCTGCAAGAGGTGTGCGAGGATGATATTCGAATCTTAAAAAACCGTGTATCTGCCCGCCTCCGACTTTTTCGGATTCACTCAAAAAAGTGCATTGATTGGACTGACGTTTGGTATCTGAAGGTATCCAGGTTTTATCGACGGTGACGGTAAAATTTTTGCGAATTTCTTACTGAATAGAGATGATTACTTGGACATTCACAGCCGTATTCACTCCTCTAAATCAACAATCGCAGCACCGATTGAACAACAAAGGTCTCACTTTTAACTTATACAAAATAAATATTGTCCAAAGATCAGCGAGAAACATGTCTGAACCTTTTCAACGATTTACTTGGTAACCAATTAGTGCAGTAATCAGGCCTGTCGATGATTCAACCATTCAATCGAAACGCGTCACAAATACAGAGTTTTATTTGTTAAATCTTGAGTTGAAATTGAACAATGTTGCCTGACTGATAGAAAAGTTTTACCAAGGACATCGACCATCCACATAACAGTAATTCCAAGTCTATTCGGCAATTTCACCTATCGATAAACATGAGCGGCAATACAGATGACATTTCAGGCCGTTGAAAATCTTGATCCGTTATTTAATTTTGTGTATAATGTTGACCTGATTGCCGTGAAATAGCCAATTAGTATGCGCAAACTTCAAATATAGGATCAAGCTTGATACTATGGGGCTTGCAAATTTACTAAATACAACCAAGGCATCATTTCAGTCAACCAGCATTTCAGCTCCATGTTGAAATTCTTACAGCTCAAGCGATAGGACCAAAAAAACACCAGGCTCCAGTTTTAAACGTTCACTATTTCACCTAACTAAAACAGCTTAATTACAGTTCCACCCAAGGTTAGCCCATTCAGCGTGGAGGATAGTTTACACGTAGGTGACCGTGCTAGTCTGACGTGCTCAGTGACCAAAGGTGACCAGCCTTTGACCATAACCTGGCACAAAGACGGCCGTACAGTCGAACCTGGACAGTCGGTGTCCATAACTCAAGTGGACCAATTTACTAGCATTCTAATGATATTGAGCCTGAGTCCGGAGCACAATGGCAACTACAGCTGCGTGGTGAGGAACCTCGCTGCCGAGGTGTCGCATACCCATCATTTGGTAGTGAATGGTAATGATTTGGCGAAAGGCTCGAGCCTGGCGTCCGTTTTTTCATTATTCATATATACCTACATTTTTGTTTGTATCTTTTTTTCTATCTCTGATGTTTGTTTCTCTTGTTTTTCTCTCAGTTCCCCCTGTAATTGAGCCCTTTTCCTTCCAAGACGGACTATCGGAGGGCATGCGAACCCGTACCGTATGCGGTGTGAGTAAAGGGGACCCACCACTCGTGGTCTCCTGGCTCAAGGACGGGCAACCATTGACCCCGAACCTGGGCGTCAACGTTTCGGCCCTTGACCCTTACTCTAGCCTCCTCAGCATTTCTAGCCTTGATTCGAGACACTCCGGCGATTTTACCTGCGTCGCCAGCAATCCTGCCTCTGAGGTCAGGTACACGGCGAAGCTACAGGTCAAAGGTAACATAACCCAGCCTCCTCGTATACCTTACCACCTGAAACCAATCTTTCTTGATGCAGTACACTTACATTTGAAAGAAATTAATATCGTTCTATCATACCTTTCATATATTTTTGTTTGAAACATCGTTTATTTCTGTATAATAATTTAACCTATTCGTATGTAATTAAGTAACTTGATAAGGTGAATTAGGGGATGTTAGGTGCCTCCAACAAATTCAAAGAAAAAAAATAGACTGACTAGGAATTTTAGAATGGTAAATATAAAAACCAGGCGTCATTTTGATTGAGAATAATCGAAATTTTATATTAAGAATGGCACAATTCGGCTATATATTTATATGATTATTTAGTTTAATAGGGTCAGGGTCAGGGAAAACGTTAAAATATTTAATGAACAATCTGTGATGATTTTTATTAATATTTATTGATTTTCCTTAAAGACTATGATTTTGGTTACTTTATTACGATTCATTTACCTTCCAAAATTGATATTGAAAAGCTTTTTCTCAATTAATGGCAGATATATAATTTAATAAACCAAAATGTAAAAAACAGTATAACTTAATTAAATTACAAGAGTATAAAAAAAATATATTTATGTATTCAATCACTAGAAAAGGACACCACGAATATGTAAGTGTAAGATATATGGTAATGTGTTCTATGTTAATCATAGTGATTTTCGATTACGTATTACGACAAACTTGTTCTGTGTATCAACAAAGCAATACATAGACTGCATCAGGAAGAATTAGGTTATTGATCCTGTCACCGCCCCTGCCCCTTCACAAAAATCACCCTCCGTTGCTTTGGCACATGCGAGTCGAGTGGACCCAGTGGTCAAGGTACTGTTGCACCGACTTTTGTTCTTGTTCTATTCACATTTCTTCACTATCGTAGCATTTGTACATTTCCCTTTCTTTTGCATGCTTTGTATATATCTGTATATGTATTTTTGGATAAGTAGGTTAATTCATTTTGACGGATTCACCGCAAATATTCACATACATCGATTTAGGTCACGCTCAGTTAAACCTCTAAGGTTAAATTCTTTTGGTGTATAAGGTCCCTCAAATATACGTTAAGAATAAAATTATTCCACGGATATAACGATATGAATAACTACTAAAAATTACGTTGCAAGGCTCCCTCACAAACTGTGTTGTATATTTGCGATGGATCTGCTGCTATTTTTGTAGTTGGCGCTCATCAGATGGAACGCCGCTTGATGTTCACACAACGCCACGTTTTTTAAGGATTTATTATTTTACCCCTCACGAGTATTGCTTCTTGCAGCAAAAACCAGTAAACTATAGAGTCCCGCCCCAATTTCAGTACATTTTGAGAGTGTTGATTCCTCTTACAGGTAGTAGGTAGAAATGAAAAGTCAGATGAACACAAATGCAATACACATAAATTTATAGTTATTCAATTACTGGTTTTGGGTATCAAGTAATTCTATCATAATAAAATAAACAGTTACAGTTAACATTTGTTAAAACAATGGATGAATAAATGAAAATTATTCTAGGGCTATCATCTCATTATTACTAACGAACTGCCGTCCTTCTCGGCACTTGCTGCTATCATCTTCCTTATATTGCAGAAGATCATTCACTTTTCACGATTACCTGGGATAACATCATTTCATCGCGTTGACATTTTCGAATGGATCGCGATCAAAAGGGAGCAGAATATCCCCTTAACGTCTTACAGAAAGAAAAGCCGTTATTAATCCAGCGTTGTTACTGTCAAGAACCTATCAAAACCTCGGACATAAGACTTCCATCCAGACACTTGTCCTGACAGATATCCGATAGATAATAATTATAAGAAAACCCAAAACTCCAGTGGGGATGGAACCCACAATCTGCTGCATTCTATGTAGGCGCCTTAAGATTGCGTCATAACGAACTGGTCAGACAGAACAGCAAATACGCTATGGAAGGTACTATGAAGATGGTATCGGCCTCTGGCACTAGAAGTCTAATGAAAGATCGAATTGTACAGATTAGAAAATTAGGGAGAAGAATTGCGCGCGGGGATGTACCTTCTATAGCGTATCTGTCGTTCTGTCTCAGCTGATAAGGCGCCTGCCCAGAATACAGTAGGTTGTGGGTTCGATCCCCACTAGCGAAAACTTTTTCTGTCTAATTTTTACTAATTATTATTAATTGTACACTTACAAATTGCACTGTAATGCAATAAAATTCTGTAACAATAACAGATAGATGATTCAGGTAGTATAGATTCATAGTGACAAAACCTTTATGCCTAAAATTCGAGCACAGTTATCAGCAATTTAAAGAAAAATTCTTATTTTTTGCAAGTTTTCAGTTTTTGATAAAAAGAAGTTGTTTAACCAAGAATCACAAGTAACCGTTTAGTAAGAACTTAAATGTCGTTTAAAATGACGCCTATTGAACTGGATTGGGCTAATCGCTGCTTGAAAATCACTAAAAAATAGTCAGTTACTAAGTTTACATTATTCGCTAAATCGTTTTCAATATTAAAACTACTACACATTTCTATAACGAATTACACGTTGATTCTGTAAACTGATTCAAATCATCTGACTTTAAATTCCTAGAGTTTGGTCAGTTAAGGGGTTATTTTGCTTGAAACTTGTAGACAAGGTGCATTTTTCAAAACTTTGATTTCGGACTTCCATTGTCTATAAAATTTTTGAGTATCACAACGTTTAGATTGATATACTATCTTCAATCGTCTTCAGGTGAACTTTCATAGACGATGGAAGTCCGAAATCAAACTTTTGAAAAGGGGTTAGATGTCAAAAACAACTTGCAGTTTCAGATAGGGCTGATTGGCACCAGTACAATCAAGACGCCTATATTCATACGGTATATTAATCTCCACTTATCCAAGATGGATCATATTTTTAAAATGGTTTAAGTTAAACTTTGAAGCCTTGAATCGTTTTTACTAGCATTTTCACATGCGATTTAACTAAAACTATTTTGAACCAAGCTTTCAATATAATAATTAACAAAAAGTAATTAGAAAGAGTTGTAAGTGTAACTGACCTTTGGGACGATAGATTAGGCACAAATATTTTTGTGATTTCTGACCAATATCAGAGGTGCGTGTTGTAATTAAAACATGACAGAAGTCGTCAGTAATAGTACCGATCAATAAGAAGTCGCTGCGCATGTGGAGTACATGTCATCTGGTTAGCAGATAACGGTCCAATTTTGCAGCAATCTCTCCTACTAAAATGTCCTTTTCTCAATACTGTAACAATGTCAGAATGATGATACATCATAATAATTACTATTAAATATCACAAATAATAAGTAAGCATGTAAGTCACTCTAATAACATTAGTATACATATCCGTATTAATTATAAAGAAAACCTTCTTCATTGAGTATAATTTGTTAATTTTGCTTTCTCTGTATTTTTCATCTAATGCAGCTATTCAAAGCTAGTTGTTAACAAAGCAATCTAAAAAGAAAGGAAGATATTAATATACCTTGTTCAAATTAAGTTATCGGTAAAATAATAATTTTACCTTTTTATGATCAATTTTAAAATTCTTCTATTTATTACATTTTTTTAATATCGCTTTCTATCTTACAGAAAAGCAAGTATATGTGTATAATTGTTGACAACAGTTTGTTGCCGAATAAAATATCTCTATAGACATCTCTTTGTTAGATGGACTATTTTGTTCGCATATGTAGCGAATATTTCTACCTTCTCAAAAGTGGATATCGCAATACATCTTAAAAATGTAGCTGCTTGAGGGGATCACCAAAAAATGTGTAGTGTGGTCAATGTTTCCACCAACTTGGCACCGTTCAGTGATAATATCGCGGTGTGAATAGTCGATTATTACGAGGAACGACAGTTAAATATACCTTAACTGTAAAAGTTTTATCGCTTCAGCGTAACTCAATGTTTAAGCTTTTATTAATTGTCTAGAGAGCAAGGCTTCTAGGGCTTCGTTGAAGTTAGGCTTCACCGCTTGAATAAATTCATTAACAGCTTCTAATGATAAGGATTTAAAAGCTCTTTGTAAATGCTGGTCGCGCACTGCAACTCATTATGGGGTCCAACATACTACTTTTGAGAAAATAATTGCTAAATTACCACCCAACCAAAATTGTTCTGATAAAGAGTACCTATTACATAAAAAAATATGGATTTTCTTCGGATATTTCAAATAGGCTGTAATTTTTTCTTATTTGCAGGCTCACTCAAACAAAAAAATCAACTTCAGCGATAATAGTCAGATCAAATAATTTTTGAAAATTCTAATAAAAGATAATATGTTCTTCAGCTTTACTTTTTGGATTTTTTTTATTGGAGTAATTGAAGAGATAACTTCTCGTGAAGGCATGCTCAGAGGATCGATTCACATGGATCTCAAATGCTGTAAATTGTAACCATCTGAGAACAAACAACAAACTTCCTGGCAGCCCATTTCACAACGCTGAGGTTCTCCAAAGTAATTACTTTTAGAAGAAACTCGTTCAAAGTGTTCCAAGTCCAAATTTTCGTACTAATGAAATCCGATATGGTAGTTGCTGCTTCATAGTCACGCATAGTCAGTCAGAAAATGTTTCAAAACGATAAATAATATAATAAAAACAGGAAAAAAAGTTCTGTGACTTGTTAAGTTTGTCTCAGGATGATTAAAATTCATCTATCTTCAAAGTTTACAAGTATTCTTATATCGTCATTAATGCAATGAATTATTGTACCTAGTACCTATGTCTTCCATGAAATCATGCTTGACTGTATAAATCGTTGATTCCATGCAGAATCTTGGGCCATAGAGCAAATAAATTATTTCTAATACTATTTTTCATCTCAACTCTATCTTGCCTGTTTGCGAGGAATATTGTAAATAATTAGAATATTCATCAATCGGCTATTCACATCGATAAAGTAAATGTGAGTGCATTTAACCTGTATCTGAAATATAACTGTGTCATTTCAGTACCACCACGATGGCTGGTAGAACCAGTTGATGTCAGCGTAGAAAGAAACAAACATGTTGCGCTGCATTGCCAAGCGCAAGGTGTGCCAACGCCGCTCGTTACGTGGAAGAAGGCAACAGGTTCATGGATAATTTTTATAGTGCTTGCATGGCTTATCAACTCATATACAGATGGTTACCGCTAATTGTAAGTAGCTGAGTAACGGGGGAAAAATGAATTCGAGTAAACTGACCTGGTACTTCCCAGACAATCATATGAATTATTTTTCTAATTAATCTTATAATTATACCCTAGCAGTTTGAATGATCGATCGTATATTTTTCATGGCAACTTATTGAAACAAAATTAATGTTCTAGTAAAGTTATTTATTTAAACACAATTTATATCCTGCATCCCTGATAATCTGTCGACCGATTTTGACATTTTCATTCCCTGGGTTACTTAGCTCCTTATAACTAGTGTTAATAAACTGATTGCATAATATTGTGCTAATATACTGTGAATTAGCGAATCCATACTCCTACCTGTCAAATATAGCGAGCTCTAGATTATAATATGTTGAGATATATCAAAATGATACCACTGCAGAAACCTTCAAGATGACGCTTGTATATGCTGAAGGAATAAAACTTAAATTTAAAGTTAAAAATAACGCCTCAAATCAATTATGATAAGACCAATTTACTTGAAAACTATTTTCTTCTAATTTATTGTAAATATTCTGAATGCGCTGCCTGGTCACTAACCTGGATAACACTCCCAGAGGGAGCAACACACTGGTTGGGAACCCATGCATTAGACAGTGGATGCAATGAGAATACCATCTGCAACCACCTATTGAATTGCAGACTTTGACTGTGAAAAACCAATTTTCAATAAAATCAAAATGACAATAAATAATATTGATATATGTAGATAAATTCCTATACCTGCTACTGAAAATAACGAAATAAAAATAGCAATCTAATCTTTATTCGAATTGCCACATGAATACATGCAATTCCAATAATATTCCATGCATTCGGACTTCCTTCTTGTAGTCGGTAAAAAATACGAACCAAATCTATTCGCATACAACTAATGGCCAATTTCAGTGAAGTTCTATCAAGTTTATGTTAATGAGACAATAATGTAACAAATCAAATTTCAATGACTTAATGTTGTTCTATGTACTCATTAAACTACTCAATGAATACTTGATTTAGCTCTTTATGTACATAACAGTGCTTTCCTACGTCAGGACATAACACGTATATAACCTGTTTCGATATCTGCGATATTAGAATTGTCCTCAAAGCCCTATTCATGCAAGTGGCTTGCTAATAATATTAAAGAATATGTATAACTTATATCTCTCATCTCCAGCTAGCAAGTCTGGTGATTATGAGGAAATCCGCGACCACATGTATACAAAGCTACTTGGAAATGGCACATTGCTACTCCAGCACGTGAAAGAAGATCGTGAGGGGTACTACTTGTGTCAGGCGGATAACGGCATAGGTACTGGCATCGGAAAAGTCATACAGCTTAGAGTCAATTGTAAGTATTTGATGTTAAAACTACCAAAATTGAAATTATATTATACCTTCTTTGCAATTTCCCAGCCTAGTTGTAGCGATAAGGAGCAATACGGGAAGACTAACCGTAAAAGCTTCCCAGGCAAAATTTTGTTCAATGTGTAATTTTTCTATGCATATCTGATTTAGTTAACTGACGAACTCCACCAAGGTGTTTCGTGAAACATAATATACTGTAATAGCAGTCAAACTACCAAGGCAAGAGATAGTTATAACTATACGGTTTTTAAACGGGAAAATATTATTGGGACTACAAGATGGTAACTTACTTAATCTTCAACAAGTTTTCACATTATTTGCGTCTTTTGTACTTTTCACATTGAAATTTTTACTGGCATGCCAACCTCGTATCTTTTTGGTCAGCAAGCAGATTCAATTGCTGCCAAGAATATTATTCAATTATAAGAGAATGTATAGGGGGAAGTATTAACACAGCTTTTTCTGTGGCGTATTACACAAAGTATCAAGAAGAGCATGAAAAAATTATACTATACCTCATTTTTGATATCGGAAGCGTAAATATAACAAGATTTTCTTTAACCAAAATGTAAACAATTAACTTCTAAAAAATTTCCTGTCGTTATCTCTTTGTTTCATTTTAGATTTTCACTAGCTGTTAAATAAAAGCCACATTAGGTTGATTGGACAGCTTTACTAAAGTTTGGGCTGCCTCAGACGCGTTCATCGAAGTACAAATTTTGATTTGAATTTATATATTATAATTGTCCAGCTGTTGTTTGAAACTTGTAGACAAGGTGGATTTATCAAAAGTTTGATTTCGGACTTCCATTGTCTATAAAATTTTGAGTATCACGACGTTTCGATTGATGTGCTATCTTCAATCGTCTTCAGGTGAACTGGCGAACACGTTCCTTTCATGCCTATTTATACCCCGTCCGGTGACATGTCGTTGTGTGTGGTCTGTTCTGTTTGGTTCACGGTGAGTGGTATTCCGGTCTGTTGACGTGGCTGTTTGTCGGTCATTGTTTGTTGTCTGGTCCAGTCGTAGTCTATTGATCTTCTTTATGAGTGGCTGCCAGATTGGTTTAATGTCTACGCTGGGTTTGCTGTACACTTTGCTGTTGTTGGTGATGAATGCCGCCTCCTTGAATTTCCTTCGATACCAATGCGGTTCCTTGGCAATAACCTTAGCGTCGTCCCAAGCTATCTTATGGTGCTCCGTCCATGCGTGGTCAGTTATTCCAGATTTTCCTGTCTCTGCTCGCTGGGTGTTGAGACGATGTCCGAAATCAAACTTTTGATAATTGTCCAGTTAATCACATGTAGTTTTAATTAGCAGCCACCAAAATATAAGATGAACCATGGTATGTAGTCGACATTTTTTAGAAGGCGTATGATCTCTACGTTGAAAGATTACATAGGTTATTTCAGTCTGTCCGTCTGTTTTCAATCATCGTGTGATTTTAGTAACCGCTGCATTGATTTCGAATAAGCTTAGAGAAAAGTATCATCCGAATCCGCAAATGGTGAATAATTAAATGAGCACGTTTCAATAATTAATTAAATTATATATTATGCTAATAATGTAATTTCCCTTTCTCTCTGTCTAGTAGGTTTATTGATCTTTCTAATTGTACGTCCCTTCACACAGCAGGTTAAGTAAACATTAAACTATCCGGATCGCACAAACTGCTGGTCCGTGTGGAGTTCGGAAACACGCGTAGTTAACCCTTAATTGTATAAGTTTGGTAATAGCCGAACCGATATGCCGATGAACGTTGCATCATCCCTCTTATCTTGCACATGCCGGAGGAAAAGAGAATAAAAGTGTCTTATCTCATACGCCTCTTCATTTAATTTAATTTGTCACATAAGATTTCCCGATCTTTAAAACAGCCTTCTGAATTTCAATACCAGAATGGTCGCTAATTAAGACCACATGTTACATATTTCCTTTAAGACACAGAAAGGGTAAATTAATTGAATAGATCAACAGGATCAATAACATGCTAGATTTGAGAAATTCAGCTTCATATTCACGACAGTATTTAACTACTTGAAAAGTAACCTGGGCAGCCTTTGTCAGTCAGTTTTTGAAATCACAAAGAATGGTGTTTATTTGTGAAACCTCGTCTATAAACTGCACAATTATATCGTAACTAAATTTTTCGTTTACAAGGAAAAAACTAACCCAGTGCGGGACTTGAACCACGCACCTACCGATTGCCGGTCGGACGCTCCGACCAACTGAGCTAACTGGGCACTTGCATACCCGTTGCAGAACGCGTTTGATGTTAAACAAAATCCCCCGAATGTCATTTTTCTTATTGTGTGAGAATAATTTAAAGCTATGCCACTTACTGAAAAAAGAAATGATTGGCCGTATTCTGAAAACCAGTAGTAAACATGCATCCATCTCCTTACATCCTTAGTGCCGATATTATCACTTATCTTTTTTTCTGCAGCTTCTCCATACTTCTCAGCTCCATCACGTTTAGTAACCGTGAAGAAAGGAGACACTGCCCTGCTGCATTGTGATGTGAATGGTGACAAACCAATTAACGTGATCTGGTCGAAAGGTGATAAGACTGAACTTAATCCGTCAACTAACTACAGGGTGAATGTGAAGCAGGATGTCACCCCTGATGGCGTGAGTATACATTTACGTATTGTTTTATAAATTATATGCTATACCAGAAACTGCTATACAGTGTGGACATAGAGTTGGAATAAACACAATACAATTTTATCCAGACAAACAAGAAACAAATGCTGAGACAGGTCAAACACAATTTTAAATTCTTCGTTAGTGATCACCGTTTGAGGTGTCATCAAATTTCAAAAAGACGTATGCACAAACGGGAAACACTCACAATTTGGCTTTATTCTGGAAAAACTCAAGACGTCATCTATGAAAATTATGTTTGGCTTGTGCAAGCGTGTTCCTTCTTGTTTGTCGGACTAAAATTTAATCGACTATTTTCCAGCTTTCAAATCTAGCATATATATTATAGAAGCAAACGTCTTACATAGTTGAAACATTTTTGAAAACCGGTATAATGTGGCAAAATAATTAGGAAAAAATTCGAAATATCCTGAAACTTTATATTTGTACTTTTTCCGGGAAAGCGATCATTTTTCGGCATAGCCTTTTTATGTGGAGGTGAAAACTGCAAAAAAAATTCTAAATATTATTTTTGTACGTTTCATTTGACTCTATTATTATTTCTATTTCTCAATATTTCAGGTGGCTGCAGAGCTGCAAATCCTGAATGCCGACGCGACTGACAGTGGTGCCTATTTCTGTAGAGCAAGCAATATGTACGGCCAGGAGAAGCAACTCGTACAACTATTGGTCCAGGAGCCACCCCCTCCACCACATGCCTTGGAAGCAGCGATGGTAGGCAGTCGAAGTGTCAACTTGAAGTGGCAGCACAATAATGCAGGTGATACCGACGAAGTTTTCAAATTTATCGTGGAGTACAAGGAAGTCGACAGTAAGTACAAATACATATTTTACAATTATATTTTGATGAGACTTGACCTAACCGTGAAGCAATTCCCAGATATTCTAGGCAAATTGGATCCAAAAAGACTCATTGATTGAGGTCTTTCAAGCCATTGCACAAATACATTAAAATCAACTCAGAATATTACACGTAAGAAATATTCTAGTATATTTCTAGCTAACAAATATCTTTCTAAAAACTAAATCAAATTTCAGTAATTTTTGGGGTATCGATTATCACCACATGGGTTGCCTGGATGATTTTGTAATATTTAGTACATACATCACATCAGAATCTGAATTTTTGAGTAATTATTTGTTTAATTAACTCTATTAATATGGATTATCTTATTTGGCAAAAGGTGTTTATATAATTTGGAGCTTTCCATGTTCTGGTAATTTGTTGGCATAATATTTAGACATGATTTCATTCATACATATGAATTACTATTTTTCAGTATTCAGTTACTTATCTGACTCTTCGATAATATTCCATAATTCTATTTTAACTTTTGAAAGTTTAAATGATTCTATGACACTGATTGATTATCTGTCTCAATATTAAAAGTGTATCTATTGTTTTCCAATTAGTTCTTAGTATGAACTATTTTGAAGTGTTGGAATACAGAATGATAAAGTTCATTCAAGTGGCGAAAAGTTTCGATTAAGGACTCAGAAAAGTAGAATGAATCACTAAATCCACTGCTTAATATGGGGTATATCTACAGAAATGCATTCAATACAACCTGTTTTAAGCGATACATAAATCTCCCTTTTATCCTGTCTATCGGTAATACATATACCTTTCCATCGTTCATAACGCCGAAGTGGACCATATTTCACGAGGCATGAGTGTACCAAACAGTTACACATTGATATCAGTTTTGAGAAAATTTATCGGCAATAATTTTTATGGCATCTGTTATACTCACACATACATTTCAACACTTTCCGGACTGAAACCTACACTACTCGGACAGCTCTCGGAAATATGTGAGGATCTTTTTCAAGGTCTTCCTACAGTCGAAAATAAGGGTTGTGGAAATGCCGTAAATTTAACAGGAATTGACATACGGGCTAAGGACATTTAACTTTATTGTCAGACAACGAGTGGCAACGGAGCAGTGTTAATTGACAACAACACCGCATTGTTATCGACATAGTTCAGTTAATCTGAAAGTCTAACAGATAAAAATCACGACACGAAATCCTGATATTTGATTAATCAGATGTTGTCATTCAAATATACCGTAATTAACTTCCCATATGCGCAAAGCTATAATAATCTTTAAGTAAGAATATCGGATTTTCTACCATGTAGAGTTAACTCATTTAAAAATTTATAATTCAAACCTTAGAATACTATAATGTTGACTGAAGCATTTCATAATACTGGCGCAAATAGATCCACTTCATTATATAATTTATTATTAGTATAAACATTCGGTAGTTGTGATCAGCTGTTATCAACAGTAGCTGTTGGTTTCTTAAGCTTAAAAAGAGGCCAAAAGAGAGACCATCATATAGTATTTTTCCTAATTCCAGTTTGAAAGGTATTGTACAGATGAACAGAATATAAAAAATATATACTTCATCACATCAACACCTTCACACTTTGTATGCGATCAGCACAACCCCAACCTTTTAACAGCTCATTCATCCTGATTGGGGAGGAATAAAAACCAAAGGAAAGGAAAATATAAAAAAATATGAAATGCTTCTTAAAAAAACATCGAAATCTTAGTTGTGAAGAAAATTTTTTGTATGTCTGCGTTTGTATAATCGAAGGATGTGAAGTGATAATAAAAATTTACAAATTTGAGATAATTCTCCTTTGTTTGATGTTTTATAATCTCGAGATCATAAAAATCTATGTCGCTTATTTCACTCAATCTGTCTGTTAGCATGTTAGTATTTTTATCACTGGGTAATCTGAGTAACAGCTGCACCAATTGCGATGAAATCTATGAAGGGGTATGATGAAGGCACGTAATAAGTTCTGTTTCATTCTTGCAAATGCGGCATTGCATTGCATTGACGTCGGAATAATAAGCAAAAGACAAAAAAGTACTTCACCATATTAGGTCCTTCATGTTTGGTTTGGAAGCATTTCTAGTCGAGAATTTAACGTATTATACAAGTTTTTTTGAGTACCTCAAACTTCGAATTTGAACATTTTTAAGTGATCATATAATCAAACATGCGTTTGTCGCGCGTTGATCATTGTTTACATTCATCTCCTTCCTTGAACCATGGATTTCAAAGTTTCAAGTTTAATACTCGTATCTACTATTTAGTTGGCGTTCAGAAATAAAATCAAATTCAAATTCAAATTAGCACAGTCTTGATAATACAATTGCGGCTGGTCATGATGATGTTCAAGAATATGTACGAGATTAGGATATTTGCACCTATAAAACTGTATTTTCCTAAGAGAATTTGGTATGCCAAAGACAGGTCCTTTAATCACATTTTCATCTTCCATTCTTTTATTATTGCTAGCTTTAAATAGATAGCTGGAATTAGTAAAGGTTGAAATATAGTATATTTGCCTATGCTCCATTAGCGAAAATTAAATATATCTGAGCAATGTGTACTCATAGTTAATATTTCATTACAGAACAGTGGCACCAAATCGAGCTGACCGACACTCCTCTTCAGTATGCTGCGCTAATAGAAGACTTGAAACCAGCTACAAGGTGAGCTGAAGCTTTACGTGAAAAGTAGCTCATCAATCCTCAATTCTCAAAAAAATATATTTCTACCAATAAACAATGTCTTACCGTAACTTTTTGTTTATGCTAAGACTGGTGTAGACCGCTCACGCTTGGTAGACAAGGTACATCGAGACAGCAATGAAATGACATTTTGATCTAACAGACAATTTTAAGACGATATTTTGCAAAAAAAATTATGAGCAAAATAAACATTCCTGTCATAGATGTTTCCCATTATCCTAGAATGATAAACTGGTGAATATGTATTTACACAAATAGCATCATACTAAAAAATGAATTATCAGAAAACTCGTCAAATCTATATGCTGAGTATGTTTTCACATCTACCGAGAATTACTTAGCCAGAAGAAAAAGTAATTCAAGGTCTTGTTATCGAACATAAAATAATATTCCTCAAAGTTGCTAACACAGGGTACTTCTTTGAAACCTTTTATACTCAACAGTTCTGTATCTGATCATGCATGGTTCAAATAATTTGGCCTGATAAAAAGACTCATGGTTGATCAATATAAAACTTTATATATAAAGTCAACAAAAAAATAGTTACAGTATCTTGTGAGAGACAAAATCTGTATATCTATATATAACCAATGTAGATAAAATCTTGAAATGGAATAAAAAGGTAAAACCGTGTTACCAAAATTGAAAGTTTCGACATACGTTTTATTTTGCGCTAGTGAAAAATAACTTAAATTATGGTACCCTTGGATGGGGTGGAGTAGCTGCAGTCTATCTTAGCCACCTACAAGTTTAATAAAATGATCTTATGGCAATTATATATAAGAAGCCAAAGACATTCTCCAGATGACCTACATTGCTTGGTATGAGACAGGTTTTTCTGTTGTATTCGTTCAGAAGGATAGATAACTTGCTCAAACTAAACCATAATTATTAGCCTAGAAAAATAAGACAATTACTGTACGTAGTACAGGACCAGAAAAATTACTTTCTCTGATATTTTACGTATTTCTCTATTCTAGGATATATATAAAAATATACAAAAAAGTACAATTATGGATATTAAATATTCCAGGATCCTTCAGAATATTAAACTATATAGTTCGAAAAACATATTCACTTGCCACTTCCAAACAATCAGCAAAGACTTTGATGATTTACAAAACGTGTTACTCATTTCCTCCTGTCAATTACTTAATTACATTAAGCAATATTTGCTTCAGGGCATGGTCAACTTTCATTTCTGGGGGTTTTTATAACGGGTGTCCCAGTAGCTACTTCGGGATTTAAATTTAGCGCCACTTTGTAGTGACTTAACCTAGAAATGGTATATTGCGCATCTGTCATTTAAAGACCCGGCAATTTAATTATGGATGGACGGAAGAACGTATCAAAATTGTGCACTTACTACGAAAGTTCTCGTTCGTGTGTAAGAACAGTTCGTAAGCTTCGTTTATTTTTTGAGCGCAATCATGTGCCAAGTGACAACGCAATTCGCAATCTCATTCTAAATTTGAGGCTACCGGATCAGTTCTTGATGTAAAAGTGCCAGTTCGTCCATGTAGTGCTCGATCCAACAAAAATACGTACACATGTAACCGAAAATCCCAGAACTTCAGTTCGTCATCGATCTCAACAATTGAACGAATAACGAAAAGCTCTCTGCAACGAATTTTGACCAAAGATCTGGCCTTACACGCATATAAAATTCAACCGACGCAAGAGCTAAAGCCCCCAGATCACGAGCATCGCCGTGCATTCGCTAATTTTGTCTTGAAGAGGTTAGAAGTAATGCAGAATTCTGTGATAAAATTATCTTCTCTGAAGAAGCCTACTTTTACCTGGGAGGTTACGTGAATAAGCAAAATTGCAGAATTTGGGGAAGTGAAAATCCTCGAGTCATTGAAGAAAAACCTTTACATCCTCTTCGAGTAACTGTGTGGTGTGCATTGTGGGCTGGAGGGGTCATAGGGCAATACTTTCATGAAAATGAGGATGGTGAAACGGTAAATTTTAATGGCGAGCGTTACCGCAATATGTTTCGAGACTCTCTATGGCCCCAACTGGATAATCTACACCTCACGACCTGACGAAGTGACGATGTGACGAAAATGTTCTTTCAACAAGATGGAGTCACGTGTCATACTGCGAACGCAACCCTAGAAGTGTTACCGGACACGTTTTCCTGACCCGGTTATTTCTCGCAATGGTGATATTCGCTAGCCTGCGAGATCATGCGACCTAACCTCACTGTACTTTTTCTTGTGGGGCTTTGTCAAGGACAAAGTCTATTCTAACAAGCCGCAGACGATTATTGACCTGAAGCAAAACATTTCTCAAGTTATTGATGAAATTGGACCGCAGTTGTGCCAAAAGGTTATAGACAATTTTAGACAAAGGGTGGTCATCTGTAGAAGCAGCCGAGGGGGGCATTTAGAGAATATTATTTTTAATAATAATATTTATAGCTCCCATACCTCTACATTTTAATAACATAAACAAGAATATTATTTATCTGATTTTGTTGGGTTTATTTAAAAACAAAATCCTCAAGTACCCATTGGGACACCCGTTATAAGGGACTTATTTGTTCCACCTGTGTTTTAGCTACTACGACTACAGATGATTGCATTTTAGCTGAATTTGGATGAAAAAGAATTATGAAATTGCCATTTACCATCTAGAAAAAGGGTGTCAAGTAGGTTTACTCTGTACTTATCCTGCAGCGGTATCAGTTTTGATACCACAGCGTGAGAAGTTCAGCGTCAACTTCCTCCAGGCCGTTTTTAGATACATTTCTTGTCGTCCTTTTTAGTAAGTTCTATATTCCTGGATTGGTTATTCATGTGTCATTCCTGTACAGGTATGTCTTCCGAGTATCAGCAGAGGGTGCAGCCGGACGTAGCGCAACCAGTGACGAGTTGAACGTAAGGACAGAACCTCAAAGGCCAGCTGGACCCCCACTACAGGTTTCTGCTAGGGCGATATCTAGTACGGAAGTTCTGGTCACTTGGATGCCTCCGGTTCCCGAGCTGAGAAACGGGGATATACAGGTGAGTACGACGGCAATTTCTGCTAGTCCAGTCCACATGATTCGCTGTTTCATGATATCTCCTTCATTAGGGTTTCAATGTGGGCTACCGCACGGCCTCCCAAATCGCCTATAATTTCACTTCAGTGACTGGTGACGGGGAAGATGGCGGTGAAGCTCTACTGTCAGGTCTTGCCAAATACACCAGGTATACCATGGTCGTGCAAGCCTTCAATGAGGTCGGAGTTGGACCGCTGTCTGACAGTGTCAATGTACAAACGATGGAAGATGGTAAGTTTACTAAAATAACGTAGTGGAAAACTTAGCCGTTTCA
Organism: Bruchidius siliquastri; assembly: GCA_949316355.1. NCBI lineage: Eukaryota > Metazoa > Arthropoda > Insecta > Coleoptera > Chrysomelidae > Bruchidius > Bruchidius siliquastri. The sequence goes on along the minus strand of OX438534.1, from coordinate 4,039,271 downwards.
AGCTCAAAAGTTTTTGGAAGAAAGTTAGCATAGTTGTCACTCATTCATCGTATTAATGCACAAATGACTATAATGTCAGATGCTTAGAAAAAAGATCGTACTGTTTTTCGCTTTTTACTGTATCTTTCTTTTTAAATCCAAGATATGCTTCGGAATTATTTTTATATTTTTTACTAACCGTAATTATAACCACATGCAATTGAATAATATTTGATAGCGTTTCGACTCTCTCGGCAACTATTATATATAAATATATATATATATATATATATATATATATATATATATTTATATATAGGTGTAGTAGTGATAGTAAAATTGCAATAGGTATATATTAGTGTAAATCAAAGCTTACAAAATAAATCAGCGTTCCTTTTAAATTTAAGATCAAACCATAAGAACCCCTGAGAATAAAATTATAGTGAAGAACAGTAAAATTGCAATTTTATCCATTCATACATAACCAATCATGGACGATGTCGGCTTCCATGAGACTCTTGAGTACAATGTAATTTTCGGTTGAAGAAATCAAATCAAAGGATAATACTTATCTGGAAAACTACCTTTTTGATTGCAAACTCATGGTGGAGTATCCAACAAGAGAGGAATGGGTCACAGGAGGCCGACAGCTCTTCGAGAAAGATGGGCAATTCTGGTACACGGATGGCTCACTGACCGAGGAGGGCTCTGGTCTTCGGACCCAATACAAGACGCTCATTCCCCCTTGGGGGATAGACCACTGTCTTCCAGGCTGAGATCTGTGCAATTTTAGCGTATGCAATTCGCATTCAGAAAAAGCAGGGGCCTAGGAGACGAATCACTTTTTGCTCCGATAGTCAGGCAGCAATCAAGGCTGTAAGTGCCTGCAGGATAGTATCAGGGCTGGTCTTAGAGTGTAGGAAAGCTCTTCACGAGATCGCAGAGAGACACGGGGTCTCACTAATGTGGGTCCCTGGACATTCTGAGGTTCGAGGCAACATTATGGCGGACGCTTTGGCGAAGGCAGGATCAAAAAGAAATCTTTTGGGTCCGGAACCGGCTGTAGGGTTATCCGCAGGTAGAATTAGAAAAGCTACGGACGAGTTGATTCAAATTCAACACTCTTTGAGGTGGAATAGCATCTCAGGACATCTCCGTCAGGCACGGGAATTCATTACAGGGCCTGTAGCCAGAGAGGGGCGATTTTACCTCTCTCTTGATAGGATTCATCTTTGGTTGCTGGTGGGACTGCTCTCTGGTCATAATACCTTTAAGCGGCACCTGCACCTAATGGGAATAGTTAGTGACCCAACGTGTGCACGCTGTGGCGATGAGGAGGAGTCCTCGGCACACATACTATGCCGCTGTGAGGCCCTCGGGCACCACAGGCAGGCCATACTGGGGTCCATGATTCTGGAACCAGGGGATATAAGATGGGCAGGACCCAAGGCCATACTTAACTTTGCGAAAAGGGCTGGCCTTGGGAACTAGAGCTGATAGAGGCGCAAAAGGGCACGGCGGTGGCCTATGCACCGATGGTCCACATCGGATTACCTCTCTCTCTATTCATTCATTCATTCATTCATTCATCTGGAAAACTCGTAGTTCTATACGAAACTTCGATAGTGCACAGATATCGATTAATTGATTACATTTTTCCTTTAAATATCACTACGTGATCATCGGAAGAATAAGGAATCATGCTATTTCTTATAAATATGTTTACCTCCAACTTATAATAATTATTGTGGTTGCAAAAAATCTAATTTTTCGACGTTTTATAATTTCTCTTGTTCTGTTGTTTTCGTTGACGTGTTTGTTTTTGTCCGGCAATTTCTGATATCTCTGCAACTCTGAGAGTACTTACCTGGTCCGTTTGCTAATAGAACAAGGACGAAAAGACGTCATATTTTTTTAAAATCTTTAAAGTGGTAGTGAAACATTCTATATATATATTGGGCTGAACATTCCTTATAAGCGGGTCCTGAAACTTGATTTGTATTAATTCTCTAGATGTTCCAAGGCAACTTGACCCCATTATTTTCTAGTTCCCAGTATGCCACCACAAGACGTGAGATGTGCCGCGCTTACATCTCAATCGCTCCAAGTTAGCTGGCAACCACCTCCAACGGATCACTCGAATGGTATTGTACAAGGATATAAGCTAACTTATGAGCCTGTTGTCGATGATAATTGGAGAGGTGAGTATCATTTACATTGAGAAAATTTGCATCCAGAAGAGGGTTTTTAAATGAGTATGTGATAAAGCACGTGGTTGCGTGAATAGTTATTTTATGTTTTGTTATTATTCGGTGTTTCTGTTATTCCAATGAAGAACATGAATTTCGATCAATACATTTTGGAAAATTAGCGAACGATTCACAAAGTAATATTTCAGTTATGTCGTGCGTATAAAGAATCATTAAATCAGCCAAAATTATGACTTTATCAAAACCTCAATGGGGCGCTGTTGTTTAACAGTTTTGGAATTTTAGAAATGATAGTTATAAGCTAATTCAATATAAAATAGCACTATCGTTAATTAAGAATCAACAAGTTTAAGGACTTTTGACCTCGTAGGTTGCTAATGGGCAGCGCCATAGTGCGCGACTCTTGGAGATGAGTCTTGATATTCAAAATATGTTCTCAAAACTTTCGAAAGTATTTGCAAGTTAACAGTTGCACGACCTCAAACAGTATTCATTTATTAGTAAATTTTATCTCGAACAATTTTCTCATCACATCTGAATTACTAAATTTATAAGAACGAGTGTATTCAAGGAGAAAAAAATCGTAATCACACTCAGGTTTCCAACAATAATCTCTCTTATGGAAGAAACAAATACTGCACAGTTTTACCATTCGCCAAATCACTTAACCCGATAAGTGGTTAGCTAACTATGTTAGCATCTTCAAGAGATGATTGAAACTAAAACATTACAGCTAGTTGTTGTCTTATAAACCTGTCGTGTGAGTCAACCGTGACATTCCACGTGTCCAGAAAGACACGTGATCTTTAAAAAGTTATCTCAAATAGCAGGTTTGTAGGAATGGGAACTTTATCCTTATTCATTACAATGTTTATTTTCTTTGCTTTCTCTAGGCTTTCGTAAGCGACCAGTAAAGTTTACAACACTACGAACTACTTTTTGAATGGTTTTAATCCATCTTAGGTTCACTATTGAACATGTGCCCTGCAGCACTAGACTTTTCTGTTCTGCAATATCTTAAACGACCCACTCAAAAGAGTATCCAATCCTAATCAATCGTCGTCTTGAACAAACCACAAAGCCAGCCAATTGACGAGAGCTGTCGACACTTGTCGGCCAATTAAAATCACCTATGCATGCCCATGCAAATCTGGAATCCGAGGCCGTCTGAGAAGACCTGAGGAGCAAAAACTCCAACAAAAAAAAATGAAAAGGCATAAGCCTGCACCTATGAGCAACGTGGCGCCTTTCCACCTTTTGCTGCCGGACGTATTACGTTTGCTGGTCCATTAACATATAAGTAAAGGCAACTGTTCTGTTACAGGCAATGACGAAATGGAGACAAGGAAGACCACTGCACTGACGACCGTCATCACCGGCCTCAGGAAATACACCAATTATAGTTTGCAAGTTCTCGCGTTCACCAAGGTCGGAGATGGAGTGTTTACGGCAGCTACCTTTTGTCAGACTGAGGAAGATTGTAAGTACCCTATTTAGACTCGTATATCCAAGTGGGTTTAGCCTCCTTACAATATCCTCCAGATTTTGTTTAACTTCTACATAAGATTATTTAAATGTATATTAGATGGTCATTTAGCCTCGTGACCTAAAAACTTCAGGGTGATTTTAAGACAATTCAAAAAGATACGTTGTTTTATATTTTAAAACCAGTACAAAAATTCTGCAGAAATTGATTTCCTATTGGAAACATATAGTTGTTTATAAAAAATATGTTGAGTATTTATATTTTTTCAAGACACAGAAAACAAAGCAATCATTAAACGTTGTGTTGATATTACAGTCATTGAAGAAGGCAACCTAAACTTGTGCATTTTTCATTCACAGATGATATTATTTTTTGCTTTTTTGCTAATTTTGGACTGATTTATCCGCATTATCCAACAAAATCGTATATTTTGGGTAGACCATGAAGACCATCATTCTTTTCCACTTGGCATTGAATTATATATTGGAACCTGCCATCTCTTCTTATTCTTATTATTTCTGTCAACTAAGCTCCATTCCCTAAAAAATAGCAGGCTCCAGTGTCTAATTAATTTAGATTGAAAAAAAATATTGTCACCTAATTTCATGTTACTCAGTTACAATGAAGTGTTGGCTCATTTCGATTACTTCTTAGTATTTCTTACCCCTTCAAGGGTCTGAATATGCACATTCAATAATGTTGCTTTAATTTTGTTGCATAAGAGCTTCACTCGTTTCTTTCTGTTCAAAACGCCTTCAACGTCTGAAATACAAATCTCTATTAACTTTCTCATAAAATATCTAAATAGCGGAATGCTTCTGAGAAGTCAAAACTATATAGTAGTTACACTAACTTACAGCCACGTTAGGGTTTATGAAGGTTATTGAGGCTCAAAGCTGTTAAAATTCGCCCAATTTCATAATAGAATAGAATCAAATTTAAGATCAATATACATATATAAAACTCGTTTTATCGCATAACAGCTCTATTAAAGATTAAAAAAGCTGACCAAATCCAAAAACCCAGTCCAATCAAACAGTAAAACCCTAATCCACGCTGTGCAAAAAATGTGTCAATCATTATTTCAGTTAAAAATTACATGAATCAAATCTGTACTTCATCCTGTTTCATATTTACATGCATGTAATCCCCCTTGAATACAGTGTGATAAAAAAGTACAGAAAAATACTAGAACGTGTCTGTACTCTTATTTGCCTAATATAAATGTCTAGCTGAATTCATAATACTAGCAAATTATATCTTCTAACAAAAAACGTTATCCTTACAGCGTGGGAAGCAATTTTTCAAACTACTTGACTAAATTTTCTTACTGCTCCTTCTAAAAGGTACTGAAAAACAGTAGTTTCAAGTTTCAATACCTATTTCAATGCTAGATGTTGTAACAATAGTGTTTTCTACTATATTCGCGGCTTTTTTGTTTAATTTTGATGACAGATACCATGAACAGACTGAGACGCCCATTTTAAGGTGTTTTCTAACTCTTTTAACAGCTTCTCATCAAATTCACACGCCAGAAAGATAAGTCCGCAGCTATTGTCAACCCATGTTATTTTAAATACTGAATATCAATTTTCATCAGTACCTGGCCCACCAGCAGACATCAAAGCTGTAGCCTCTTCGTCTCAGTCTCTGAAAGTGTCATGGCTACCGCCGATGGAACCCAATGGTGTCGTTACGAAGTACACCTTATACAGACGTGGTTTGGATGGTCACCAAGAGGTAGACGGTGGAAAGCAAACTGTCAGCGGAGCCCACACCACAGCCGAAGTAGGAACCGTCCGGCCACATCAAGAGTATCAATTTTGGGTGACGGCATCCACTAGGATTGGCGAGGGGCAAAGTAGCAAGGTGGTCACGCAGCAGGCCAAACAGAGGAGTGAGTTGAATATATTATTGATTAATTTTAATTATTAGTTAGATTGAACGAAACATTAAGAAGTTATGCCCAAGATACAAGGTGTCCCAGGATGTGTGAACAGTCTTATATATGCATAATAAACGCATGAAAATAGTATGACAGGTTTCTATGAACCAATAATTTACAGGCCTCAGAATTGCACATGCACCGAAAAAGCTCTATGAAAGTATGTTCAGCAGAGATGGACTGCTCTTAACTCATGCATTTTTCAACTCGCTTTTATCAGTTTGACGTGTATCTATGTTTGTAGCGGATATTCAAACGCTATTTTTACCAAATTCAAAACTTCATTTTCACATTCTTTCTGATAACAATTATATATGAGCAGATAATTTGGATATGACACATAGTTTAAAAACAATACAAAAGAAATACAAATCCGGTATGGTGTATTGGCTAGGATACCTAGGCTCGGGTTCGATTCCCGCTACCGGTAACTGACCAATAATTTTTTTTACAAAAACACCAAGCTATTGTTAATTGAACTAAAAAGTTAAAAATAAATCTTAATATAAGAATAGAATTAACGAGAAAATTAATGTCTGTGATAATGAGGTGCTTTGTACTACATTTTGACACGAAGTCTGCAGTTTTCAATATAACTAGTAGAAAATTATAACAATTGATATCGAGCACCTCACGCTTTTATCATAATGAAGTTAATTTTGTAATTAATCATTTTATTCTCATATATAAAACGTGTTTTTTTTAACTATAATTCATTTATTTTACAGTAGGATAAGTGAACGGGACCAATACAAACAGCGGTGGATCCAACTAGAGAAAGAATTAGCTAAATAAAATAATGAAATCACATTTTATTCGAAATCTATTCATTTAGATTGTGCGAGCTATAACAAGGCTCGAAAAATAAGTATTTTTTGGTGTAACTCATTTCGCTCTAATCTTTAACACATCGTCAGACTGTTGAATTCAAAGGTAAACTGGATAGCCTTCATAAACAGTCTATTTTGACAATATGATGATGGTCTGAAGATTAAACTGGAACACGTCACAAAAAGCTGCCTTTTCCATCTTATGTATAAATCCTGCATCCACCAATGAATAAGTCTGACCCTCTTGCCTAATAAAATATATTCTTGTTTGTTACCAATACCAATATATAATTATCCATTGCCTAGTTATTCAAAGCTTGAAAATTGTAATATGTACCATTTTTTGTTCTTCTTGACATATCCGCAAGATATGACCTTGATATCCTAATTTGTCTAAAACTATCTCTGTTGGACATTACTTTTCAGCCACTTGAGAAATTAGTTGCTACTGCTTCGATTTCCTAAAGAACGTGCCTTCAACTATGTTGTAGAGTGATCAACAAATTGATAGAAGTGCAATTAATTAGACAAATTAAGGCATAGAAGTTCAAAAAAGCAAAAGATCGATTGATAAGCCAACTGAAACACTGAAACGCAGATCGATGCCGGTGGTCAGACCGATATAAGGACCGACAGACGGACCACATTCTTCGTATCAGATAACTGCTGAATGTTTCTTATATGAGTTTGCCGTATTATATATTAATCTGAGAGGCAGCTCACATGTTCTGGAGAATATATATATATATATATATATATATATATATATATATATATATATATATATATATATATATAATATCCCTCCCATTTTTGAAATAATTAATTAATTACCTAGTTTCGAATATGTAAAAGTACTACTATTTATTGATGACAACTGCTTTTGTTTTAAACAATTGGACTGTTATCGTACATCTCAAATATCGAGATTAATGCAATAATTTCTCTAGCTTTTCAGCATATACACTAGTGAAGAAATCATTATTCAAAATAGCATTATATATTTTTCAGTTCCAGCTAGAATAATTTCATTTGGTGGTTTAATTGTAAGACCATGGAGAAGCTCTGTAGCATTCAATTGCGAAGATGTTGGTTTGCCACGAAGAGAATGGATGAGAGGTGATCAGGTGCTGAAGGTAAGTCCAAGTCTGTTAACCAGAACTTCTCCTATTCGTCCATACCACCACTGACGAGAGGTCCATCGCATCCACGCCGAAAGGAAAAATAGACACCTTGGTGCAAATTTTTCCTGCCAATTCTGCAATAAACTTCCAAAGAGGCACTCTACCGACTACCATCAGTGTAGACTCAAAAATGCGAGAAATTAGATTTCAACACAGAGATATAAAACGCATTCTAGGAAAACTCAGAGTCTCCCCCGGATGCTCAGGAGCGAAGCTGAACCCCCATCTCTTTCGCTTCGGAAAATTGTGTTACCCTGAACACGTACTAGTATCCTACAAGACTCAAGAATAATGTTCGCATGTGTGAGGATGCGCTCCAAAGCACTTACTAGATCTTCTCTCCACAGTCTGGAATATCGACGAAAAGTGGCTAACCTGTCCCTGTTCTGTATATTCTACCGTCGTAAATATTCAATTGAGCTGCACAGCAAACACTAGAGGAGGCCAACATACTTATCCTCTTGAAGCCGAACCAGCGTCTTTCTTCTATTGAGGAACCTCAGCATTACGGAATAGCTTTCCGGGAAGTTTGTTTCCAGATTAGTTACGGTTTATAGCCAATTTTGTCCATCCAGCCCATATCTTTATAAATGTAAATACTAATATACATTCATCTCATCAGATATCCGAAATTGTTTTGAGTTTCAATGAATCATTTTAGGGTGGAGCAAATCATAATCAGCAGTTGCTGGATACTGGTGAGCTCATTCTTTCAAACCTTCAACTGTCTGATGCTGGCAACTACACATGTCAAGTGGACAACGGACAAGGATCAGACAGGATCACGTATGCGCTTGGAGTACAGGTAAATATTTTATTTGTAGAGTTGTGAACTTTGCATTGGGTTACTCAACTTGAGTTAATAATCTTCTAGTTTTCATAAACTAGTATTTAATACGGACTATTTCCGGAATATTTCTATATGAATTCATAATTTATGTATTCCCATTCCAATAGTTCCTAACATAACAATAATTTCAATATCTAAGAAGATGCCATTGTTTTGAGAATCACAACTCTGGCAATATATAATAAACTCGGAACTCGTAACTCTTAACTCTTAACTCTTAACTCTTAACTCTTAACTCTTAACTCTTAACTCTTAACTCTTAACTCTTAACTCTTAACTCTTAACTCTTAACTCTTAACTCTTAACTCTTAACTCTTAACTCTTAACTCTTAACTCTTAACTCTTAACTCTTAACTCTTAACTCTTAACTCTTAACTCTTAACTCTTAACTCTTAACTCTTAACTCTTAACTCTTAACTCTTAACTCTTAACTCTTAACTCTTAACTCTTAACTCTTAACTCTTAACTCTTAACTCTTAACTCTCAACTCTCAACTCTCAACTCTCAACTCTCAACTCTCAACTCTCAACTCTCAACTCTCAACTCTCAACTCTCAACTCTCAACTCTCAACTCTCAACTCTCAACTCTCAACTCTCAACTCTCAACTCTCAACTCTCAACTCTCAACTCTCAACTCTCAACTCTCAACTCTCAACTCTCAACTCTCAACTCTCAACTCTCAACTCTTAACTCTTAACTCTTAACTCTTAACTCGTAACCCGTAATGCGCAACTCGTAACCCGTAATGCGCAAGTCGTAACTCGTAACTTGTAACTTCTAACTATTATCTCGTAACTCGTAACTCGGTACCGGTAACTTGGAACTCGTATTATTAGATACCATATTTGCCCAGTTATTATTTTTTATATTTCTGTGAGAATACTTATTGGTTTCGTTTTTGGTATTTGAAATTCAATATCTTTAATGTCCAAAAGAGTACTTTGTATGAGGTTTTCTTTCATCTACTTCAATTTGAAAGTATTGATGCTCTACGTGTATTTCAGGTGCCTCCATCCGCGCCGTTATTATACGTAACTAGTGCAACAAGCAGTAGCGTCTTACTACACTGGAAACCAGGTCATGATGGTGGTGCTCCTATAAGTGGATTCAAGCTAAACTACAAAAAAGAACATGGCGACATTGATGAAGTTCATCTCAACAGGCATGCAACTAGTTATGAACTAAAGGTATATCACACTGATATCTAAATACACGTGCGTATCCATTCATCTAACAAGTATGTAGCTTGCCAAAAATACGGGTTCAAATATCTGACGTTTTCAAGTTCATTTCAATTTTCAGTATTATATTATTACTGAACCTCTAATTCGATATTTATTTTTATCCAAATACTAATTTTCAATTCCAAATAATTGAGTTTATGAATCAACAAATCATTCAAAATGAGCTAGATAGATGGGAAGCCAAACAGCAGAATACCTACAGAAAATTAGCATGCCACCAGGTCCTTTCCCACTCACATCTTCGGCATCTTTGTCGTTGTTAGAGATAAATAATATAGTCTCTTTTGGAAGAGGCTAATCTTACCGAAATGTAAAGTTTTGTTATGTTAATCGATATATTTTCTTGTAGGGACTGTCATGTGGCACTACCTACCACTTACACCTCACTGCCCTAAACAAGATTGGCGAATCCCAAGCCAGTCATCCTCTACAGGCCCGTACTCAGGGGCATCCGCCAGGCGTACCGACCGCTACCTCCTTCCTAGTACCCAACTCTACCTCAGTGACACTACGATTGCACGCGTGGCCGGACAACGGCTGTCCGATACTTTACTTCGTGTTGCAGTACAGGAAAGCCACGGATTCGCAATGGACCTTAGGTAAAATAGCAGAATATGGACGGTGTTTCGAATGGAATCCACACCGATTAGAATTCGCATTTGAAATCCGGAATCTGCTTCCACCTTCCGAAAAAAGCAAGTAGGCTGTTTCGCAAATAAAACTCAGTGACGTTACTGAAAGAAAAATAGTTTTATTTGTGAAACTGTGTGTTAATTATACAATCTTTTAATCCGCATGATGGAAGAGTTTCACCAAGTAGAAACATCTACAATCTACATGAAGCAAGCAGTTGTCAAACATGCATACCGTTTCAACGAGTAAACTAAAAACAAAATGGAGTTTAACACAGGACTAGAAACTAGAAACGAAGCGTACGAAAATCGCACTCAAAAGCCATGTTATCCTGAGCATCATATGGGAATAAAGACGACCCAATATGGATACCAGGAAATGCTGGTTCAGATGGCCGGAGTCAGCAATTGGAATTACATATAACACAGCTAAGCATATAGTCTCCACAATGATGGATGGGACAGTCCTTCAACACTGGACTGGGAGGGAGTATCTCATGCAATTCCAATAAGATGGTAACTAGATTCTTGCTAGGACTAAACAGAAAGTACTTCAGAGCTCTAGTGGCACTGTGTGTGATTACCCCACCACATGAGTAAGTTGGACGTGGCACAAAATTCCGCATGCATGCAGGACGAAATGGTAGAACACATTTTATGTAGATGCTCTACAAGAGAATGGGTCAAATATAAGCTGTTTGGTGGCACAATGGCCCAAATATAAGATCTGATGATGCTGCATCTCCCAAAAAACTGATCAAATTCCTCATGAAGGAACAGTTGTTGGGAAAAGTATTAATGGGCCTTACAACTGACCAGCAGTAGCAGTAGCAGTAAAGGTTCGAGTACCCGGAGTTGACGTTGTCGATTAAAGTTCTGTGTTACAAATATGCACGAACAGTGATGATGATCGCATCCACCTTTTTACACGAATATGTAATAAAATATTACGTGAAAATCTGTGGGTATCACTAATGCCTTGAGTGTAAAGATATCAAGCATCAAATACAGTTTCGCTCGTAAAGCTGCTATGCAAAGCCTTCTAAATTTGTACAAAAGTAATGAAAATAAGTTTGTTATCCCGGGTAGAAATTCCAAAAAAAAATTAAAAGGTTCCTCTGACAAGCGCTGTTAAGCTCAAATTTATGTTTAGTGAAAATAAAATAAAACCATAATTTAGGTTAAAATCTCTAATTCAAAATGTCTTAAGCAATACATTGAAGCTTTAGATATATGCTCTACAATATTGCAATATTAGAATTATTTGTTCTTCTGTCAAATGCCAGGAAAAGAAGGAGAAATAAAGAGATTCACATCACGGATTGCAACAATTTCGTTGGTGAAATTTGATATGTCGACGTAGTCGAATCTTGAGGAATCGCAACTGATACGTTTTCAAGATGGTTGAAAAATATCGTATAAAGAAGTATAACTATATTTTTCACCTTTATACAGTTGTATATATAATACATTTATACACGCTTTGATAATGTCTTCCATTAAATTTGTGTATATAATCATAATATAATGTAGCTAATACCCTATTAAATTACAAATTTGAATTTGATTGATATAAAATTATATTTTTGCTAAATCGTGTTTGAGCTAACCTTCAACTGTCAGATATAAATAATGGTGATGATTAATCACTTTAGCACTTATTTCATTTTCAGTGAATAAATAAATCTTTTATACGTTTCAGTGTCTAATGCCCTAAAACCTCAACGCAAGACATCCATTACTGGTCTGACGCCAGCAAGTCAATACGTCGTGAAGTTAGAAGCACACAACGTAGCAGGTTTTTCAACGGAAGAGTTTTCCTTCATGACATTAACAAAAGATGGAGGTACGTGTCAATTTTTCCTCTCTCAAATGTTCCTTCGATGAATGGAGGGTCCTACAAAACAAAAAGAGTCCCGTATAGCTTATTTGAAGGAAGAGGATGCGATAGTTGGTAAACGTCTTTCACAAGACTCCCGATACGAAATTTGCGCTGCGGCTATGGTGCTCCCAAGACAAGAACAGCATACTTTCCTGTCAATACGCTGATACTGGTGCTAGAGTTTTCAACTGATGGCTAAAGTAGGAGCAGTCAATTCCAGCTTGGTTTGTCGAGAGCTGAACCGTGCTTTTTTCGAAGACCTGAGATTTGTCTGATCTCAAGAAATACAGGTCATTAACATGTCTGATCGCATGTTACAAGGTCTTCAGCAGAATCTTGTGAACCAATATTCCTCAGCTTATACATAGATCGATGGTCAAAGGAAGTCGTGTAAGGATAAACTGTTGATCGTCCATTGTGCCAGTGCAGTACAAGCGAAACGTTTCTATGGGCTGAACCAACCCAGATTAACTGGAACTACTCATTCCCCAAGCTCGAGCTTGTGCAAACTAATCAGCCCGGCATAGTCCTCCTTCAATACCATCAAAAAATTCGTTATTGGGTTCTCGGTTTCTGCTGAGATGGACATAGTCTTGAAGGAGGTGGATAAATGGACCAGGTATCATTAGATACTTAGCCAGATTCGCAAGCTTTGGCTAGACTGCATCACTTGTCTGCTAGTTAGTCATTGGATTCTTAAGTAAGATGAAGAATACGCTGCTCTCTACTATAAAATATATACTGAAATGCGGTGCATAGGCAAAAACCTTATCCGGAAAGATGTTGCTGGGCGTCCCTATACAGGGCGACACTTACATGAGATGATGTTGCTATCACTCCCTTGGCTGGGTTACTTATATACCACCCGATTTTTCTCTACAGTTAGACCTCTAGGCATGAGTTGATAGTCCATTTTTTTCATGTTGAATTTCGTCTTCTTATCTTGTCAAGTAACATATGCCAATACGTAAATGTTTTGTAACATTACATTCCTAATAAACATTACATGAGTTGATCAATCTCCAAAGAATAGTATATTGAATATTATAACCCTAATGAGCGAAGCTCAACAAGAAACATGACGAATTATATAACCGATCACTCGCATAAAGAGAGAAAATGGACGCTACGAGAATAAAATTATAAATAGCTTCATTATAATAAATATCAGCCAGCAGTATATGGTTTCACAATTCGCATGAAAGGCAAAATAGATGCCTGGATAGTACTGAGTCGATAACCTTCTTGACTATTTTTATACTACTAAAAACTCATATTTCTAGATGTACCACCGCCAAATTTGATGCAACAGGAAGACGAATCAACTCCATTCTACTCGGACGTAAAAATAGTGATTCCGTTGGTAGTATTGGGCTTTGCCATTATCATATCAGTGGCAGGGGCAGTTGTCTGTATGAGGCATCGTAAGTTCATACACAATTGCATTTATTTATAGAAACAGGTGAATGATGATTTTCAGGTCAAAGAGAAGGCGACAAGGAATCGATAGATAATCAGCAGAATGCTGCAGCGCAGAGAGAAAGATACTACGCCACCATTCACAAAGTGGCTTTGCAGGCAGGTGAAAAGATACCAGGTACGCCTAGTTTAAAGTTAATGATCCGACGATTTCAAAATTAACAAGTAGTTCAACTTCTCAGCCTGCTGATCAAACTGCAAAGATGATTTGAAAAGTTACTATTGTGACATTGCGATGTATTCAGAGCCAACGCATTCTCAAAATGCCATCGCATAGCTTCTCTATTCCACAATATGTCTCGTCTTTATCCGTCCTGTGACTGTAATTATTTTCGGAAAACAAATCAGTGGACATTTTTTCATTCGACTATCATTATATACTTTCACGATTACTCAACGTTTTCAGAGACTTCGGAAGACATATCACCGTACGCGACTTTCCAATTATCAGAGCCGAGTACGCTGCCGCAAAACACGATGTTGCACAGCTTTATGTACCATGAACATCCAATTACGGAAGGTTGTGCTTCACCACCGCCCGCTACCTCTTCGGTTCAACGAAACTCACCATACTATAATATAGTAAGTAAACTGTTGTTTGAAACTTGTAGACAAGGTGGATTTATCAAAAGTTTGTTTTCGGACTTCCATTGTCTATGAAATTTTTGAGTATCACGACGTTTCGATTGATATGCTATCTTCGATCGTCTTCAGGTGAACTGAAGACCTGAAGACGATTGAAGATAGCTTATCAATCGAAACGTCGTGATACTCAAAAATTTCATAGACAATGGAAGTCCGAAAACAAACTTTTGATAGTAAGTAAACATTATTTATCGTCTTTATACCCGCGGAACATAGCAATTTTGTTATTGGTATCACGGTGGGCTCCCTCAAAGCAAATTTCTGATGGAACATTCTATCAAGTAGACATTGAACTTGCTATTTATGCTAGTACAATGACAAATTAGATGAAACAGGTTTCCTTTGTCAGAAAATCAGTCAGTATTTGTTCGCTTTATTTTCACAATAGAAAACATTTTCTTATGTTCATTTGAAAACGTTTGAAATCAAAACGACTTTAATTCAACTTCAGATATTGATATACTGTCATATCAGTACTCTCTTCCTATGAACTACCTCTATGTTAGGGTATATTTATTTTGTTCGAGTGTCTTTATGCATTAAATTCGTCTCTAGAATCCTATTTCATTTTGAATGTATTTTGCTCGTTAATTGCCTGTCCCGGTTCTGTAAAAATTCAAAGCTCTCAGTAACAAGCACTCTTTAATTTGATTACAGCACGACTTGTTGTATTTAGGCTTCCTTTAAACGACTACTGAAGTATAAAAAATTGGATTTCGGAACTCCACCACAAACATACGATTACTCATGATAATTTATTAATGTCTAAAGTAGAATGACAATTCATATGCTCTTCGCAATGCACCCTTGATCTCATCTTATTTGAGTATCATTGGCTCTTTCAGCAAAAATTTCAAAGTACAAAAGGCCACGGAAGAAGAAGAGCCAACAGGAAGAACGACGTAGACAGTGATGACAGCGAATCAGATCAAGACCAGCTGACGTCCAGTCGGACAGAGTCTTCCAATCAATTAGATATGAAACACAAGCATAGTAAGTATAATATTAGAAATGTATACGATTTGTTCAGAAGTTCAAAATAATAGTACACTCAATCAACGTGAATAAAGCTATAACGTTGCACCTTAAAAATGCTTACGACAATGGATGTCGTTGTAGATCAGTTCACTTTTGTTAATAGATGTGGTATGACTCATCTATCGCTACTACTAGGCAGTGTCCAAGCTTTCAGGATGATTTAACTTCGTACAGACGCCAGTCGATAACGCCATTTGTCGCAACACTTGGAAAAACGTTACTATCATACCCTTAAATGAAATAGATATATATGAAGCCTATTAACTCTGGTAAATTACCTTACCATATCATTACCGGTATTTTTAAAAATTATTCATTTTATCTGGGACAAATAAACATATTATTTGATTCGATTTTACTGTCAGGCTGCGGATCTATAGTGACGAATCTAGGCTAAATGCATCTCTATAGCAGGCCAAACGTTTAGTGGAGAATGAACACTTAGATATCAATCTGTTGGGTATGATAGATAATGGTGTGTAGGAATATTAGCTTAGACATCGGAAAGATCTTGCATAATAAGCAAAAATATTGGTAGCGTGTATTTTTTAATGAATTTTCTCATTTTTTCCAGATGATCATTCAGTAGTTTACTTTATTCAAGTATGGTAAATACCTTGATGTGCAAATAATTGAAGTAGCATTCATTAACTAAGCTTTGTAGTTCTCATCACAGTAATGTTATTTGTCATTAGATATTCGAGTATACAAAATATTGATTCGGTTTCACATCCCATATACTGGAAAAGAAATATCCTATATTTGATCACCAATATGAGATGATACTCTACCAAGATCAAAAATTAAATTATGCGATTCGTACAAATCTTCGATCATTTTTCTACAGTAGTAGAGGAGCTTTTTGGTCGAGTCAGAACATTCAACGTTTTTTTCTCTCCCTAGTTCTAGCTAGCATGTGGCTACCGTCGTTAAAGATTATCCTGGGAACATCGGTTTTGATATTAATATCGGAAGCATGCCCACCAGCCCCTATTCACGAAGATCAGTCCCTGATAGAACAATTGAACCAATGGCGCAGACCCAATGCCAACCCATAGGCAGCAAACATGACCAAATGTGATTTATATAACATATGTGTTGTAGGCGGAGAGATCTGTCGCGAAACTACGCATTAGTGACAGTCTCCATAACTTTGAATATTAAGCTGGAATAGTTGCTGAGCATATTTTTTGCCCCTTTTTAGGGATGAGTTGAGCGCTATCCGTCTTCCATTCAGAAGGAAACACATCTCACTACTGCGAGATTGTAGGAAGTTTGCAACGATTGGTATATACTCTGCGATACAGCATTTGATAGTGGCTGTTATTCCGCCTGGATCAGTAGCTTTACTATAGCATTTTTTCAAGCATACATTTCACATGACGGTATCGTAACATAACTCCTGGCATTTCTGAGCTCATGCTAATAATAGTGGAATTCAGGCGTAGAATTTAAAGCGATCGGCTGTACCAATGTATCAGCTTTTTCTTTGAGGGTCAGTGGTAGTATAGAGGAAACAGAAGTTCTAGCTGATATCCATGACTACCAGCCGAAACGATCGGATTTTAATAAAATATTCATACTAGATTACTGTTCTAGGACAGACTAAAAGCTGTGGTAGTAGTAGTTGTTCTTTAATTCGGTGTAGTAATAGTGTATAAATTCTCAAGGATAAAATTCAATTTAACTTTGGTTCTATGTGTGAATGAAAAAAAAATGTTCAAAGGTGTGTTATTTCTGGTATTATTAATCTGTAAACATAATTCCTTTTTCTATAGATATTACAAATTTTATGCAAAAAACTGAAGCTCCGATCGGAAAGGTTCGCTACATTCATAATGAAAAAAGTTAGGTTTACCTAACAGTTCAGTTCATATCCTATATGAATGAAGTGTTTGAATTCTTGAATATCTGATTAGTCGAGTTCACCATAGTATAACCATAAAAACGTTTTTAAAATTTTGTATATGACAGTGGAGCCAAGTCATCAAACCACAATTCATGCCCCTTCAAAGTACCTATAGCATGCTGTGTAAAATACCACCCAGAACCTATCCTGTCGAAAATTTATCGAATAAAAGTTTGATATAGATGCTATACAGTAAGAAACCCCCGATATTGTACAACTGAATAACTTTGCATAGCATTCATTCAAATATACAATATAAATCATTAATAATACATTTTTTGTGCATGCTGATGATTTTAGACATATGATTCAACACAATCACGAGAAAAACCACATTACGTACCCATATCCAGTGTTTCTCAATTTCATGAATCTATTTTCAGTGAACTCGATACTGATATAAATTTATAACAGGCCAGTCTAATTTTCGATGAACAAACTTATGCTCATTGGATATCATCTTCAAGAATATTGTAAAAAATCGTTAGTTTTCGTTAGATTCGTTGTAAATTCTTCTCCATATAGTATGGTCAAAGTAGGTACATTCTTCAAGCAAATAAAAAAAACTTGTTCATGGATGATTTCAGAACCAACAAAGATTTTGCATTTCACGGAATAAAAATATCGATATGTGCCACTATATCTCATCGGAAAGTGGTTTGAAAAAGTTAAAAGTAAGCAAATACATAACATCTGTATCACAGATAGTTTTGTAGCTGTGGTTTAAAATACAACAGTTGATCGAATATCTTGATTTGATGAGATGAATTTGATAGAAATAGAGTTAATAGCATTCAAAGAACCAATATGACATCAAGATTTGGATAGCGTGACGAAATCACATTACTCCATCCCGCAACGCCTGTCGTTTCAATAAAAAATCACTCCTATGTCATATTCTTCAAACAAGTAAATAGTAAAGCACAATACCTTTTTTGGTCCCTAATATTCGAAAACAGGAAAACCTACTGTCAACAAAACCGTTGTCGAATTTTGTACAATCAATTGAAGATAAATAAATGGAATTACAAGGGGTAAACATGATGTTTCCGTGAAACTAGACTTACTAATAGAAAAAAGTGTAAAACAGGTAGACAGTCATGAAATCTACGACTTTTGTATGAAGCATTTCAGAACAGAAAAAAAATATTCCTCTATTATCAATATTTCCCACTTAGTTTATTGGATTTGAAGGATATCCAGTGGTAGTGTACTCCAATTCACATACTGCTGTTTTTCAATAAAAAATATTAATTATTTCATTTCATCCGAATGTTCAAGAAAGACATTGTTTTGAATCGAGAAAACTGATTAACACTGTTAAATTCGCCCTCTAATTCAAATCGTGTGATGAACAGATGTTATTACAAAAAATAAATATTATTGAAATTCAAAAAACCAAAGAAATGTGTTTAAAAAATGGAAATTATTTGAAACATAATCGCACGAGGAAATTAGTATTCTATAACAAATGGATGATGATGAAACAAGAAATATTCGAATTAGTGGTAAAAGTGAATACTTCACTGAACTAGAGTACCTCAAATATGATGAGGAAATCAAATCTGGTAGTGAGCAGAATAATATTGACCCAGTATTTTTTCAAATTCATTTTGAAGGGAATGATATTAAATTGACTGGAATTAAAGTAATTTGAGATCCTTAAACTAAATCAATCATCCTACTCGTGGTATATCTTTTTTATTGAATTTAAGTTTTCGTTTTATCCAATACTTATATCTTAATCAATAAATATCATAATCGACAATATCTATTCATCACCAATAAACATTCAGAATTATAGTTGATGAATAAACAGGTTGTTAACTTTTAATTCGTCACATCGACTTATATAAGAGTAAATAACTCAAGAATTAATAAGATTTCGAAGTTGTCCTTATTATACCGTACGGTAGATCCAGATTTCCAACCAACTGAAATAAATATTGTTGTTTGAAACTTGTAGACAAGGTGGATTTTTCAAAGGTTTGATTTCGGACTTCCATTGTCTATAAATTTTTTTAGTATCACGACGTTTCGATTGATATGCTATCTTCAATCACCTGTTCACCTGAAGACGATTGAAGATAGCATATCAATCAAAACGTGGTGATACTCAAAAATTTTATAGACAATGGAAGTCCGAAATCAAACCTTTGAAATAAATATCGAATTTCACGTGAAATGTGAGAGGTGCTTAAATTATTTTTAGATTTTTTCACGTATTAATTTTTAGAAATTGATTCCAAAAATGTTTTGATGACGCACATCAATATTCCCGATACTTACCATATTCTTAAGTGATCCGAGTACAAATCATTGTTGGCACAGAAAGCATCAACTTTAAATTGTAAATCACACCCAACCTAAATCTTATACATACATGTCATTCATTAGAGTTTGTACCACTAAAATGTGAAGAGACCATTTATAAATATCATGGTATGTCTCTGTGCATTAGCTTTTCAAGAAGGATGTAAAATTGAACTAGTATATATTTATTTCTAGACTTCATGTATCATGGAGCCCAGTCGAGCACCTCATCAGACATATCCCCAATGTCAGAACAAAAGTCTCTGCCTAGACGGAACAGAAATAGGTAAGCATGAATAAAATCTACTATATGACAGTGTGCCAATCGAAGCACCTCGGTACGAAGTTCGCATATTTTAAAGTAAGTACTCTTTGGATTTTTATAAAACTTTGACACTAGGTTACTTGTATGACCAACATGAAAAAGGATTGGGGGTGGGGGGGGGGTGATGGAGAGATCCTTGAAGTTTGGTTATAATACGTTCTATCTATAAAATTCTCACCCCGGTAGTTCTTCATACTTCTTGAAATAGATCCAGTGGCAGCAGGGTTATTCTGAATATACGTATCAATATAACAACGTGCATACCAATATGTTTCTTGTGTAACAACATCCCTGCTCTGTCGTTCCACCAACATATAATACAGATAGACGCAGCTTGTACGGATGCCACACACAATTACAAATGTGATATTATTTATCTTATATTATTATTTAAAAAATAGCTTCCATTAGGTTGACTCTATTTCTTGTGCAGTGATATCAGTTTACTCAATATTTTTATCGCATTAGTTTTGTGGTGTGGAACCAAGTTTCGGAAAACTTAGAAATTTTGAAAATTTTAAAAAAAGAGTTGAAATTTATACATCATAACATATATAAAATCATTCAGTACTTTTTGTATTGAAATTCAAAATCTCAACGGCTCCAAAATCCTGTTTCAATCTTTATTTCCTCAGTGATGCGATTGCGTGGGAAGTACAGCTTCAACCTACTTGGCACCAGTTCTTTTCATTGCCACTTTTTCGAAAGTGAACTTTTCATATTATTATCAAAGTTAAAGGCAGTAGGATTATCTAATGAATTGGTTTCTCTTATGCACTCATACCTTAGTGATAGGACACAGATAGTTGAGTATGGATGTTACACCTCATTATCATATGTTCCCACCTCAGGTGTTCCTCAGGGATCTAATCTAGGACCCTTATTATTCCTAATATATATAAATGACCTAGTTTTTCAGTTATCCCAGTTGAATTTACTCTTTGCAGACGATTTAAAATTATACTGTGATATAAAAAATTACAATGACTGTATGGCACTGCAAAACGATCTCAATACTTTAAATGGTTGGTGTGTGGCCAACAATCTCAATTTAAACATAGATAAATGTCACATTCTAACAGTTTCTCGGAAGTTCAACCCAATATTATTCAACTATTGCATTGATAATAGAATTATAGATAGATGTAAGGAATTCAAAGATTTAGGGGTGATTTTTGATAGCAGATTTACGTTTTCAGAACAAATGCTCTCATCAGCCAATAAAGCATTAGCGAAAGTATCAAAATAATATATACTTCTTTCATAAGAACCAAGCTAGAATATGCAGCATTAGTTTGGTCACCACTTTACCAAAATGCAACTTCAGCTATTGAAACTGTACAACGTAAGAGTTTGAAGTATATGTATTACAAAATTTATGGTATCTATCCTAAGTGGGGTTTTTCACATGATGTTTTACTTCAAATAATGGACTTTGATACATTAGCTTACCGCCGTCAGATCAATGACATTACAGTGTTGCACAATCTACTAAATAGTAAATTGGACTGTCCTGTCTTGGTATCTAAAATTAATTTTGTTGTGCCTAAGAAACTTACTCGTGCCAATGCAACCTTTTATATCTCCAGAGGTAAAACAAATATATCTGGAATTTCTCCTATAAAATAGGATGTGCAGTACATTCGACAAGTATTGTCCGGAATGTGATGTTCATTTTGAAAATCTTCAGGTGATGCTTAGTAGTCTCAAAGCAACTAATTTATTATTAAGACAATAATTACTTTTAAACGGATGTTCTAGCAGTGTTAGTGTTTTACTAGATAGTCAAGTGTCGATTATATTTTGTTTTTTTTCATTCCTCATTTTAATCTGTAAAAATTTCTGTTAGTTGTTAGGAGTAACTGTTACTGAATTATTTTTCAATTGTTCCTGTGATTGGGTGCAAGCCCGTTGGAATAAAGTTTATTATTATTATTATTATTATTATTATGCTCCACCCTGTACTTGGTACAAATAATATATGGTGTTTTAATTCGAGTCCAATTGTGGTTTTTTATTGCAGCATGGTCGAGCTAACCGCGCTTCCATGACATATATAAAAAATAATGTTCTGTATAAGCGAGTTTTGGATGAAACTCTTCAAATTTGCTTTCTGCATTGCAGGTGGCTTTCCCAAGGGGGACGCAGCAACTCCCAGCGGCAAATGCTGTCCCACCTGAGCGTGGCCGAGACGGCGTTCACGGAACGCCCTCCCGTCCCCGCTCCCACTCCACTGCCGTCACAAGGCGACCAGGGCACCCCTGACCGGATAGAACTCAGCGAGGCTGAATGCGACATCGACACCCTGAAGAAGCTGAAACTGGGGTTGCGTAGCAGTCTGTGGGCGCGACCTGCTGCACAGGGGACGCAAGCCGGTGCAGGCGGAAATCTGCAGCCAAGCGACTACTCAATCGCAGTGTAACAGGGATTCGGACAGTGGTGCAAACCGGACTTAACGACGAAGTGTGGGTAGAGAGAGGTTGATGAGGTTGCAAAGTTGAATGCGGGTCCTGCTGTCCGTAATTTCTATATTGCAACTTGTTCGAAATATGTTTGTATGAATCTGGTGAACAGAATCGTGGTAGAGCATGTTCTTTGGGAATACGAGAGTGCAAGATTTGTTTAAAGGGAGTGATTTCGGCTCCAGGAAAAGTGATTTGATGCAGTTTCGTGTCCAAGATGGGCATTTTTGTTGCCTGCGAGGTCAAGAGATTTATTGTACCCATTGCTACCTCCTGGACAGCGATTTAAAATGTGCAAATCAAAATCGATTATAATAAATACCAGAAATCGTAACTAAAGTGCAATATATAAGTTGGAGATTTCGAAGCATTAGACACAAAAATTGTTCCGATTTTCTTATAATATCTGATATCCTCTGTTTGGATATTATGATCCACAAAACGAAAAGTATACTTTCTTATTTATTCCTTACTACAATAGTAACTCTCAGTATACAGAAGCAACTCGCACAATTTGCTAACTAGTACGCATTGAAAACGTGTCATAGAATCGAAATCGCTACTTTATGGACAAACTTGCTACCATAACTCAACTCGAGTTAGCAAACAGCTTGCAAAAAAGATTATCACATGAATGTTAAAGGCCAAAATTTCAGACTCTGTACATAGCTGACAGGCATTAATGATCTTTATGTGCTGGAAATTAATTATAAGTTCAGCATTGGATTGACCACATAACTGGGTAAAAATACTCACAGTTAAATGACAATCGCATAGCCGACTACTCAACAAAAAGGCCTACTGAGATCAGAAGATTGTTTGGTGCTGAATCTCATTATATTTCGCTAACCGGAGCTATGATTACACTGATAAAATCACGTAATCACAAGGTCTTGGAAATATGTGACGACACCTTCGGCTGTTCATTTGCCAGGAATTCCTGACTTATCCTGACGAAAAACCTAGCAGACGCTCCTGTGCCTCTAACCTAGCTAAACCCCTAGACCAGCCTTCTAAACAAATGTAAGTATGGCGTTAGGACCTACTCATCTCATGTCTTCCGGTTACAAAACTCTAGCTCCCATCATAGTCTACCTGTGATACACACAAAAAATGAGCGGAGATGATACCTAATCTTCGCCACAGTGTACAGACATCGGGTTACCAACCACATGCATTACATGAGGTCTGTGATTGCTATAATCTGTTAAAGAAATCTCACCAACATTCTCAGTTGTCTTCTGTCAAACAGGAAACAGCTTCGCCTTTCCCTAGCGAAAGAATGAGTTCATTTTTCTGGTAAAAATTTCCGGAGATACTTCTCGACCTTAACGTCTGCTGATCCTCAATGCTGATTTTCTGAGATTCTATACACAGAGATACACCTACCGCAGGTTCGGAGCCCAGAAGCTTTCCTGTTGATCCCACTCTCACAATCGCATCCGCCATTTCATCAACGAGAGGTTATTTTCCGCTACTGAAGCATCGAGAGCCTTCCTTCCTTCAAAAAATAGCTTGGCCTTGCTACAGGCATTTTTTGTATATTTTCTTTATATTTGAATATTTAAGTCTGAAAGATTTACAGTTTTACAATTTTCTAAATTAGTTTACAACTGAATATGTTTTTATTATGAATGTACCTAGATGTTTAAAACATCTGTATGTACATTATACATATGTTTTATAATTTTTCACACATTATGACTAGACAATGTTAGTTAAGAAGCACTTCCATAATATGACGCTAAGTGATACATTTCTTAGCAAAGGTTTTGAAGAGGGAGATAAAACAATTAGAAACCTGATCTATAATTGCCTGGCTCTCCTATCAAATCCATTTTGGGGGTTACCTAACCACCTTCTTTACTCATTTGCATTGGTTCAACCTTAAAAAACCCTAAACGGACATATAAGGGGGGAAGATAGGGTATAATGCGGCAATTTTGGCAGATCACCATCCCTTCAATACAGAATGCATTTCTGTCAACTCCGTATAAATAAATCTATTCATATGTAAGACAGCAGGACCATCACCACTTGAATCTCAAACACCTTATAAGTGAATTCCAATATTCCTATTTTGGGCACGCGTTACCTATTTCAGGTAGTAGTCTGTTAAGCCTCTTACGTAAAGCGTAAATCGATTCAAGTGGATGAATTAGGTAATTTAATATGTATGTCCAAAATGAGGAGTATTGATTCGTCTGTGGAAGATGTTAGTCGGGGTTTCGTGTATACAAAAAGTAAGGTGACGTTTAGACTTGATTCGCGAAGTCCGAATTTACGTCATCATAGAATGAGCAACTTGTTTGTTATATATGTGCCAAATAATTCATATCTTCAGATATCACTGCTGTACCACAGAATGTCTCCTCAAGAGAGCTCGATAGGAGGCCGTGTGTTTCAAGGGGGTTCAAATATGTTGTACTTTCCCTGTATCCTGTATGTTTTTTTAATTTCTTATCAAGTCGTCATGTTAGTGGTTTTTCTTTCAATAGTTTTTTGCGCCTCAGGACCTCAGGGTGGTCCGGATTGAATATTTCTCCCCTGGGCCAGAAATTTCTCTAGACGAGCCTGGAAATAGATATAATCTGAGGAGAGAATAAGCTTGACTAATCTTGAGTTAGATTACAAATGAATTGCCAACATACTATTATTTTCCTAAGACTGAACATTTTATGAATATACTTATGGACTGAGTATCAACTCCCTATACTCAAAATTTTACCATAGGATGACATTAATCATAAGTGTTAGCGTTAAGGTTACAATAGGTGAACTCATCATTTTAGAATCATTCTTTTATGCAATTAGTTAGGAACAAGTTTACTTAAATAATAATAGTTAAGTCAATTTCTGTTCTGCATTCATATGCACTATTCGTATAGTTGAACAAACCATTAATTCAAAATGCTCAAATCAAGAGAATTTTATTTGGCCTATTTTACGGCTATAATCAATCTAAGAGCTGATCTGATTGAAAGTATCTATGAAATCATTGTTAAAGAGGGAATTTATTCCCCCAAATGGATGTATTTAAAACCTAGAGTATGGAATGATTTTTATTTGTTTTAAAATGGTTGCTGTCGTGATACAGAAACTGGCAGAGTAAACTGGCAGAACTGGTTCATGATTCCAGTGGAAGATGAAAAATTAAACTAATAGGTTTTGTCAAAATCCATCACTTCTATATGTTTTTTACCAATGTACAAATCATTTTCAAATTCGGAAATTATGACATAAAGAGAGCAGATAAAATTGTCAAAATAGAAACTACGGACTATTTAGAAATAAAATTTCTTTTTTAATTGGGGGTACGCCTTCGGTAAAAGAGTCTATTTACCCTTGATAGCTTATAATATCCCCAAACTTCGAAATAATCAATTAATTCATTTTCAACCGCCTGAAATTGTTATTTTCACTACGTAACCTGCCAAAAACATTTTGTGTTCCAGACATTGTCTATAGAATTTTTGAGTGTCAAAACATTTCGATTGAATAACTTCTTACTGTTGCCATGGTTTTTAACGCTGAAGTGTGATTGTGAAAAAACTAATACTGACAAAAATGGCTCGGTATCATACACATTTCTTTATACTTTGATTTTGAAAGCCAATATTCGAAATGCAAACTCAAGCCATGGTTTAAAAGTTAATTTTAAACAGCAATATCTGCAGCTCGTAGTTGTAAATTACGTCATCTATACGAAGGCAACTATAGCATAATATAGTATTCATACAGGAATAATTCCTTCTTTCTGTTATAAATACGAGATAATGAGACAATAATTGAATTGTAGCACAGTCATTAAACGTTCCCTTATTGTTTGCGCCACAAGAGATAAATTGTTCAAGACCCTCATTTTTTTTAGCCAAATATTTTAGTAATATTCTCATTGTACTTAAAAAGTAACCCTGTGTTTTGTAGAACTATGACGCTGATTCAAAAACGTGTGCTCTAATTGTCTCACTTTGTATAAGATACGAGTGAACAATATTTGGATATCATATCAAAATAAAATTAAATCAAACTAATTTTAACTATCATCAAAAAAAAAGATACTAATATACTATAATAATTGTACAGTTTCTGAGTCAAATATATAATAAGTACCTTATACTTACCGTATACACGAAGCTCCTTTATGTTGTTCAAATAATCAAAATTTAAAGTTAATATTTTATACAAAAAAAATCTAGAAATATTAAGTTTGTAATATGTTTATGAGAGAAAAACTTTTGGAGACGTTTTATACTATAATTTTTACTGATTTTTTGACTAAAATAAGTAATGTCTTAAATATGTGTATATCAAAAATACAAAGCAGCTGTCAAATAACACCAGATTAAATCAAAATCCCTCTCCCAATAACTGTAAACAGTATGTATCATAGTTCAATTAAATAAATTTATTGTGGAAATTCTCAATTACCTTATTCACTCGATCCAGAATATTCTAGTAAAATTGGAATTCCAATGAGTGTCGGCTGTTTCTACGTCTGATGTACATAAAATATAATGACACGATGTGTGTCACAAATAGTTGGAAGTTTGGAACTCTAGAACGCAAGATCGGATCAAAGGGAAACTGCTTAATCAAATAAGTTCAGGATGAAGAACATTTTCTGAACGTCAGCTTTACTTGAGACACCTTTGAGAAGAATAACATATGATCTACCATTTACTGTGTCTCCTTGATCGACTACTATTCATCACTCAATGGTGGAAAAAAGCTTCGTCTGCCTTCCCATTTTTGCACTTCATTTAAAAAAGCATCATTAAACCATGAAAAACAAGAGATTTTCTTCGAAAACATAAGATGTGATGCAAAAGCATAAGACAAGATTACTGTTTATGGTAGCGGCATCGCGCCAGGATTCTCTCGTAGGTATAGATCACCTTGAACAAGTATCTGAAACACTTTCTTGAATTTTGCCGGCACTTGGAAATGGCAATAGGTGGTGTTAGCCATAATCTATTGATATGTAAAAAATATTATTTTATCTTCAGACAGATTTTAAACGTTTAACAAAAATCTTAAATAAATCATTCTAAAATGGATAAATTCGTTTAAAATCTACATTTCAAAAAGGATCTGAAAAAAATAAAAGCGATGCATCATCTTTATATTATATCCTTTTCAAAATGATATATCAGCAGCTCCCACTGCAACCACTATTATTATTTAATTTAGGGAGCTACTACTCAAATATGCTGATAAAATCATAACATTAACGCTGTAGTAATGTTTTTAAAGCGTCGCTCAATATGATTTTCAGCTTATACATATTAAATAAAGCACCTCAAGGAAACACATCATTCATTTTTTATTAAAAACACAGATGAAAGTAATCAAATTACAAAGGTATATATTTTACCACCAGTTCAAAATGTAAATATATTGAGGTAAACTAAATAAGGCATACAGATCGTAGATGTTATAAAGTATCTAGTCGTATTCATTTCTATTAAAAAATTAACTGCTGTTACTGAAATCCTCATCGCTGAATTCCAAAACCTGAAAGACAGACATAGTGTAATTGTACATGAAAAATGACGCCTGTAGGCTGACACTATACTTCTCACACAACGTAATGAAGATTTATACCGGATTAATCATTGATCTTTTGGAACTAAATTTAAAACGTATGGGAACTAGCTTAGTTCAAATATTCCTAAAAAGTTTCGAGATTTCAAAGATTTGCATAATTTACAATTCTGACGAAAATCTTGCTGACCATGCATCGATTTTCCTAAACTAGTTTTTTATCCTTGCTATTGAAATAACCTGGTGTCAAAACCGAAATCCAAATAGTACTTTTCTAGTTAGACGGCGGAAAAGGACCAGAAAGATATACGATATCATGAAAGATAAATCCAATTGACCTAATTTTATATGTTAGCTGGTGCTATTATTGCAGATCGTTCTTCTCTGAGCTATGGCGTGTCTAGTTCATCACGATAAAACGAGGTCATTCCACATATTTTGGTTTGAAATTGAAAGATTTCTAGAATACACAATGACAAGGTATTAAATAAGAGCGGATAATTTTCAACCAACGATCATTAATTGCCAGAAGTAGCTCTTCTACCTTCACAAATATATATATGTGTGTATATAACTGATTTACCTCTCCAAAATCAGTCTCCTTGAACATATCTGTCAACAGGGCAACATCCTCTAGGTATTTTGAGCTATTGAAAACATTCAGCAAAAACTCCATATGATTTTCTTTGTACTTCTTTATAACTAAATCCGAACAAGCTACACAATTTTGGTACTTCTCTGTAGCTGGTAAGATATGTTCAAAAGAGGAGAGAAATCCTCTTATGGAATGTGGTACTAATCCTAAAACTGACTCGTCGCAATCTTTGATTTCTTCGGTTGGTGCTGTCTGTGAACTGCTGTAGTATGCTGGGGCAAAAACCCTGTAAATAATGCCATAATGTAGAGTGTTCAATACTAACAGCAAAAATTTTATAAAAACAACTTGCCAGTGTTTGACTTGAAATACAATTGAACAAAATTATATTACTCACAAGCCCAAATGTTCAAACCTATTTTGGATTTGCAGTCTTCTTCGAAATATACTCGTACTGTCAATGTGAATATCTCAGCAATTTAAACTACAAGCTTCATTGACCTAATTTAGTTATGTGTAATCTTTCTGAAAATCACACCCTTACCTGGGTTAAGTATATACAACTTAATTGGTCTCTACTATTAGACCACCAGGCTATACTGACTCAAGCAGGTCAAATGTATACTAGGGAGCCATACATCCATCAACATAGTCTGCTTCAAAATTTACTTTTCCCAACTCCCTCTTTCCTCCCAAATATTTCGAATATGATCAGGGAAGCAAAAACATTACCTAACAATGAAATTTGAACCACTTCTGGTGATTAGTCTAACGCCATTGATTCAATTTTCACAAACTATTCAGCTCTACCAATGATACCTATTTCGGAGATTGGAAAATGATAAATTCAACCCTACTAATAAAGAAGATTTAGTCAATAGTGAGTTAGTATCTCCATCTATTGTTCATCACATAATGCACCATTTATGACCTGTATAATGGAAATTGACCTGTATAATTGAAATTTTTACTGCCTTGTAGACACGTAAGAGCCCTAAAACATTTGATTTAGACTTTATTCGATACTCTATATAATTTATCCAATAAAACATTGCCAAACTTTCCAAACGCTCTAGAAGACATATTTGTACTAACCCATTCTTATGCTGTAATATAGAAATTGCCAATTCAACAGCTAGAGCTCCCGCTATTTGTGAAACTCCAGGTCGTGTGACTGTGCATTGTTGATCCAGAGTTCTGCCTTTCAGCGACTGAAATAAACAACTTTATTTATTGTGTGTAAACTAAAAGTGATCCATGGAGGTGGCATTAGTGCAAAAAAATAAAGCTGCTAAATAAATGCAATTTTTAAAGGACAAGGAGCTGGACGATGCCTTCATTGAAGTATTGAAATTGTGTGAATTAGTATCAATAATACCAGCCACAATAACATCAATAGAACACTTAAACATATACAAAATTTCGTGAGAAATTGAACCATAACATGTTGGAGCATTGACGTTTATATCGTCATGTCATTGACAAATATTCAAAAAGTGATATAAGAATCGAATTACATTACAAATAGGAAGTTTAAATAAATTGCTTCTTAAAAAATTCCACTGCACACCCCTAAATCTATTATTACTTTATCTGACAGTGTTTTTGCTTTCATGGATATTTTTCAATACAATATTTACTTACATTTCCTGGTGCGGTGACATCACAGCAAAAATAGCAAGCCAAATTGTTTCCTGGAATAACCTTATAACCTTCAGGATGACCTGCACCTTCTAGGACCTTTTTGTTGTGTATCCCATGCCTCATTACCAAGTAGCTGTCAAATCCTAAAGCTGCATTTATAACAATCTGAAAAAGTAAAAAAAAAACATTTATTGTACAATGATTTTACTCGCCTATACCTTGGAAATGAACCTCATATAAACTTGAATTCAAGTTCTAGATTTTTGATAATAATCCATATCCAGGCAGTGATGCTATTCCAAGTCATGAAAACCAGCAACTTTGGACTGGAATGGAGATTTAAATCCCCATCACTAGACCTGCGTATGGATCGTGACGACGTGACGTACAGATTACGTAGTCAGCTCTCAGCTGTTTTTGTTTATGGTCTTTGATAATTTCATTTTACAATTATTTCTGAAAAGCAGGGCTAAGCTTATAGAAATATCCAAATAGTAGCTCAACTTGTTTTAATATGTTTTTTCCAGTTTGTGCTATATATTTTGAATGCCGTGCAACCTTATTTTGTTATACCTTCAACCATAAGGGTTTTTATAATGCTGGAACCCTGTGCACGCCCAAGCAGGCTTTGAATGGCATTTATTTTTGTAGAATATGAATGAACCTAATAAGTAATAGAAATAATAAGGAAATTTGTGAAATGCCTCCTATATATCCTTTTTTTTACTGAATTATCAGATATTTATATTATTACAGTATTATGTAGCTTTATAAAAATCATTGCAATACTCTCCATTAGATTGTTATGAATTTGATACATCCGAAAACCGATGTCCTAATGTCTCACATTCCTCAAATCCTATTGGTGGAGAATAGCGATTCGTTATAGCTTGTGAAATGGGGGAAATAGCAATTTTCACTTATATATGGTGGATTGCCAGGCTCAGAAACTTGCTGTGAGGTTCACAAATTACCCTTTTTCATTAATCAAATCTTTCCTCACCATTTTGTGTTGGAATTCAAAGGAAATCAATGATTTTCAGAGACTTTTGACAGTACAATATTTAATGGCATTTCAGAAAGGTCTTATGTGATTGGTCAATCTGTTCTTTATATCTCTGATGTTGATGAAATCAGCCCTTGACACATAATCACTATAGCAACTAACTCTGAGAAACAAGGATCCTCAGTGCAGCACTATCAATAAAGCTCCCCAAAAAGCTGAAGAGCAAAAAAGGCATGCATTTTTCATTCAATATGGAGAAAGGGAGTGATTAAAGCTCAGAACCATGAAAAACTTTGAAAATAATGTATGCAGTAAGTTAAAACTATAACTTCAAATACCAGATATGGATTACGGTATAAACCTGATTTCTGTATTGAGATGTATACATTACAATACAATATACTCTTAACGTTTTGTTATGGCTTATAGTGATTGTCAGTTAAACATAACTACTGAAACTCTCCACAACACTCGCCAAAAAATCGAAGGTATATAAAATTGAATAAACTCATGACAGTCATTAGCTTCTGTGACACTTTTACAATAAGCAACAATTTGGAGAATCCACGGAAAATAAAAGTATAACTAGTCCCATTAGAGATACCATATAAGCATAAGGTTCAATAAAAACCACAAGAATACCTTTTAGAGGCAAATGCCCAGTTGTAATGGAATAGCAATAACAATATAAAATATCACATAAATCCAAACCTGGTATTTCTGCCGTACTTTCAAGTCACATAAAGATTACGATCATAATATTCAAATTATGTCACCATTACCAAAAATTGATGTTTCCAAAAAATTTACGAGCATGACCTTGTGAATTATTTGTGAAAAAATATATTTACATTACTCATAACTTACTTTGTTCTCCACACTAGCTATTAGAGTAGGCAACCACCTGCTTTCCCGAGAGTCTAACAGAAGAAATATCACATCATGATCTTTGATTAACTGCTCTAACTTCCCAATACTCTGTTTGGTTTGCTCCAGCATGCTTTCCCCAACAGAATGTCCTGGCATTGGGATAGTCATCTGATGTCCAACAGAATTCTAAAATGAACCTTATAATTTTTAGCTTCTAGTTACACCAAGATAGTAAAAAACATTATATGGCGCTGCAAGTAACTTACCACACCAGGAAAAATATTTTTCAAGTTATCTGCTGCTGCCTCTGACTTTGGTTTCATATTAACAGAATCTTGATAAGTGAATAAACTCTGCCTGACTGGATTTGAGAAAGACACTGTTGAATTGTCAACAAATGTTATGTCTCTTATTCCCCAACCCTAAAAAGTTAACGTGAATATTATAGTTGCTCTCACATGTAAAGACTGTTAATTATAATTACATGTTGCAGATTAAACCAGATATACATCTTTAGGAAACACGCATTTCTTGTCAGCAAAGATAGATTTTAAAATTATTGCTTTCCAGGGTGTATGGATTCATATTTTAACCCAATTCATCCCAAACTAAAGATAAAATTAGCGAGTAGAGTTATAGTAATCACAAAAACACTGATTTTGTTCTATATTTGGAATTTGTACGATAACCTAGAACCTAGAAAGATTAAACACTGAATAATTATGCAAAAGTAATCAAGATGATATAATAAAGTTTGTCAGAGTTATGGCTGTGATTACTCAACAAAAATGTGTAAAAATAAATCACAAATACCTACTGCTTCTCATTACACAGCAATATAAATCTATGTGATATTTTTCTGTTAGTTCTACAAGCTACCCAATTTTCTAGAGTTCATGTCATGTACAAGCTTTATCCAAACTAACCAACAATGTTCTGGCAACAGAGCAACCCAATGTTCCTGCTCCTAAAAGTAGACATTTGGTTTTTTTAAGCTTGTCCAGGTCCACAGAAGGTAATAGATTCCATTTCATGAGCTTAAGATTGAGATCAACTGCATTCTCTGCAATACTACAAAAAGTTGTATGCATATTAAAAAACTAGCTACAGGTACATATCAGAGCATCATCATTTTTATCAAATGCAAGTAGTATAAATATCGGAGTTGAAGACTCATGAAGCAGCTTGTTTTATCATTTCATTTTAATTACATAATCAAGAACGAGGTATGCAAATCATAAGGTGGTAAGTAAAAATGTAGACATAAAGTAAGAAGATGTGACAACCTTTTGTAACAAACCCTAAAAATAATTAACCCTCTGCATGAGTGGCAGCAGTAAGGTAGATTTATTATGGTATAAACAGCATTCACACAAGTATTGGAGGATTTACTGAAGATGAACATCGTTGTAGTATACAAAAAATTTATAAGCGATAAGTTTGAAGATATTAATAGAACTAGATATTTGTCACTTGACAACAATGTGTAACAGTATATAGTAACTATATCCACCAGGTATGGCATAATTGTGAGACCAAAAATATATTGTAAACCAGATAATATAAATCTAACAGATTCAAGTCTTATAAAAGAAAAAATAATTACTAAATAGTAAATAATTCTTGATACAGAAACGTCAATCAACTTACACTGAGGGGTCCAATGTGCTCTTCATATTAGCTAATTTTGGACCCATTTTATCTCTTTCATTTTTCTCCCATCCAACCCAACTCGTATAAAAATCTATAGTCTTGATTGGTAACTTAAGCTTATATACTATGCTTTTCGTGCAGGTAATTTGAGATCCATTTCTTGATAAACTGAATGATATGAAGTTTGCTATCCTGTTTTGCAAAAAGTCACTAAAAAAATCTTACTAATGAGTACTGAATAAATATAAAATAGAATCACTTTAGCATGGATTATCATTTTACTTTAAGGCAGGCATACAGGAATACAGAGCGAGATATATTCTTCAAATATTCACTATTATTGAACATCCCTCATTATAGGCAGCCAAATTCAGTGGCGAATTCAAGAGCTACGGGAAACAACTATTGAACAATAATTTAAGTATTAAGTACCAACTGATACAATACATCATAACTACTTTCCCATACAAAATCTAATAATAAAGTAATTCCAAAAATATTGTAGATATGTAGAAAAACCAAAAATTTACATTTCAACAAATAAATCGTATTTTTTAGTCTGTTTTTAGCTGCAAAAAATTTGATTAAAGTTATAATAGAAATGTTAAACAGTCAAACAAAACAGAAAAAAGGGTCTTCCTTTGTGGGGTTACTATTTCTTTGATGATTCATTATGTTTACTTATATTATGTCTCACTGAAATGCTGATAAAACATAATTACCAATGGTACAAAAGAAATGCAACATAGTTTCGAAATGCAGAGCCCACTGCATTTTTATCATAGGATATATTATGAAATGCAAAATAATAATTATCAATATCCTTTGAGGTAATGCTTTCTAGTTTGGATGCCAAAGTATGGACTTCCAGCACTTTTCCTAATCCCTTTTCCACAATAAAATATGCTTTTTGAGTACAGTCCAACTTTTTATAGGCACAATGGAGAGTTTCCACCTAGAACATAATAAAGTAACATCAATAGATTCTACAATATATAGATAATAGCTACCTCTTCCAAAGAAAACACATTTTCTAAGTCACAAGCTTCAATTTTTTCTACAACCACATTCCTGGGAACTGGAAAAGCAAACCAGTAGTAGTAATGGAATTTTTTGAGGTCCTAAAATAACACAATTTAGCAAAACCTACATTCAACTCTTGAGCACTTACCGCAAATGTTAATACAAAAAATGTATTAAGTAATGAGGTATCTTTGAATACATCCCCACATTTTATTTTTTGATAAAGTTTGTGGCCTTCATTATTTATAAGATCAGCTTTATCATATTCTTTGAACTGTTCTATAGTGTTTGTGTTCAGTATCCAACCATGAAATGGTAGAAATTGACTATGTGCATTGAATTCCCTAGAAAATGAAACAACTAAAATGTCATAATAATGTTTATTTTCCAGCATTTTATTAGTTTAATTATTTCAACATGCTGCCTACATCAATCTATGGGAGCTTATTGTTTTTGTGGCAGAAAAATATGCATTTATGAGCTTAAGATAGGCACAACTATTTACCTCATTATTTATAAGGAATTTTGATAATGCTTCATGTCAGTGACATTTTTAATCTAATATTATCTAACAAGAAAATTTGTTACACAAGTCAGGACTATCTCGGAACTATTTATACTCAATATTTCTTCTGAGTTCAAATAGATTGTGTTCTGGAACATAAAGTTTCACAACTATCATAACTAATGTATAAAATGATGTATATTCAACAGTCTGACAATATTTGATAATGAAGAAACTTTGTGTTCCAACACACAATGTTTTTATCTGATGATGGGAGACTTTCATCAAGAGCATCTATAATCTACATGATTTATTCTGAGTAGTAAACTTTTTTTAGTTGAATTTTTCAACTATATATATAAAGTACATAATATAATTTTTTGTTTTTGTCTCATTTTGGATTTGACACTAATGCAAATGTATTCAAAATATTCTGTGATAGTGTGAAAACTTCTATTAAGCAAAATGATTATTGGCTGCCCTAATCAAGATTCCTTAATTATGAAGATCAGTTGTATTTGAAAAGTGACTTGTTGACAGGTCAATTGAAATTTTAATTTTGGAGGATACCTAACTACCTTTCTGTTTCGGAAAATTTGCACGCTTCCATGATATTGTCTACAAAGAATGAGCACACATCCAGCAAATGCTAGGTATTGTGTTTGGAAGATGGTGTGTTCGAATCATGGTGAAATTATCTGTTGAAATGAATATCAAAGCTTCAACAGCAGGTGGATTGCATTATAATCAAATATCACCTAGTTACCTATTAAATGACGTGCTATCAACTTCCATAATCGTCATGGGACAACTTAACGAGTTTATAATAGTATAGTAGCCCCATATGCTTTGTTGTGATACATCTAATTTGTACACGTTCAATTTCAGCTCGGAAAGCTTGTTCCAGAAGCTCGGATTTATACATGAGAATATCTGCATATAGGATAAGTTGTTGCTCATTTCAAATATATTTTTATATTTTTGATACGAAAAAAGTGAAAAACAAACCAGTTTAGGGTTTGATTTGATTGAAACGTCAAAACTAATTATTATAGGTTAGAATGTCGATGTTCAAAACCAAGAAGGTTGTCAAAACAAAAACAAAACATCCGTCTGTCCTGTGACAATGACAAGGTCAACCTAAAGGTTCATTTGAGTGAAGCAAATAAACGTGAAATAAACGCAAGGATTTTGGGTAAAGGAATGGCGACAGAACTTCACAGAGTCCTACCGTCATTCGCTAAGTATTCAGAGTACTTCACAATGAGTAGCGTTAGAAATATTTAGTAATTAATATTAATAATATTAGGTATTCGAGCGAAAATACTTCAACAAATTGAGTACTTCCACGAATTTTAAAGGGTAACGGTGAATGATTGATAAGTATGAGTATTTTAAATAAATCTGATCTGACTAGTTTTGAAAGTAGAAATGTTGAGTAGTAATTTGTCAGCTTCAGTAAACACCATCAGCGTGGCGTGGCTCCAAAAATGCCAAAAGTAAGGCTCCAGCACTGGGATATAAAATCGTCCTGTATCGTTGCGCCGCGGATCCTATACCAGTTCTTGCAAAATCTTCAAGTGCCTAGCAACTGCAGATCTATAACTTCAATCTGCATCATGTCCAAAATGGGAGATTGTCATTCAGGTGCGTAGCGTAGCACACGATAAAAAACATCATAATCAATAATCACCGATATGGCGTCCGTAACCATAGATCCATCGGGTATTTTCTCTCCTACGTTACCCCTTATGTGGAGCAAGCAATTGAGCTTCATGGAGGGTCTCGAGACTTCTGATTATGCTTTCTAGCTATGGATTGTCACCGGGTCTATGCCAATAGTTGGATAATTTCCTCAAGGACAGATCCTTATATACGGTGTTCCACAACGATATGTTCTATCTCCAACGCTCAGAAGATTTGGAGAAGTATCAAGAAAGTTGCACGCTGGTCCGCTAGCCTTGGAGATGGAGGGACGGCTCAATACCTGAGTTATCTGCCATGAAGGCAAGCGCGTATTCAGGGTTAACATTTGGGAGGAGTAATGCTCTCTTTGAAATGGAGGGGGGAAAAGATCACTGCGGGTGAAAATTGAAAATTTGTAAAATGTCAAGATCCTTTTTTGGGAGGCCGCTTGCAATTTACATGTACTAAACCAAATGTTTACTGATTTATATTCCAGTTTCATTGGGAATTTATACTCAATAGGAACGGGTAAATCGCTTGAGAGAACCTGTTATTGAGTTAGAACCCAACTATTGCCTAACCTGTTCCGAGATTTTGCCGTTCTTTAACAGCTCTACTTCACACCACAGAAGGATAAAACAGCAACTTCCGACTTCCGACTCTATTCGAGTCAATGTAAAGGTTGGAATTTTGAACCGCTGCTGTCTGTTTCGCTTTTGCCGGTTTGCACATAAGTCCAAATATATTGATAATGAATTGAGTTAGTTTAAGAAAATTTACGAAAGTCAGTTGAGGGAATTGTTTAGTTTATTTTCTTAAGTCACTATGAATATCAGTTCAAACAGAAAAATAGATATAATCAACGAGATAGGTATGTTTATTCCCGGAAAAACAAAGTGGCTGGAGTACCAAGAGAAGATGGAAAGATGCTTCGACAAGCACTATGTTTTTAGTGAAGATCGTAAAGAATTATGTATTGTTTCTGTGGGAGCTAAGGCTATCAAAATTGTGAAGGGAATCATTAAACCACAAAAAATCCAAGATTTAGATTACCCAACTATCTTGGAGAAACTAGAGAAGCACTTCTACCCAAACCCAAATCGTCAGTTTTATTTGACTAAATTTACGCTGAGAAAACAGCGGGGACAGGAGTCTTTCTTTAAATATGTTTGTAACCTTCGTCAGTTGCTTCAACACTGTGGCCACGGTAGGTATTTTCCCACGCTGGAATGAAGTTTGGGCATATGTCTTGTTCCAAATTGTTTTTTTTATATTGAGAACATTTTTCTATAGGATGTAGTTCATGGCTATACTATTTCTGCAGATATTTTAGACCTTTTTAACAACAATAATTGATTAGTCAATCTGTTTTGAATTCATTTTATACTGAAAAAACATTATTGACAACAGCAACAAATCCCAAGGAAAGGTTATTTGTTCAGTAACCATCCAAATTTTGTTCAAGAGTTAATACAGGAGGCTTATATCAAAATAACTCAAAAGTGTTACTTGCAAATCAGCTGTTGCTATCAAAAAGGTCTAAAGTATCTTCAAAAATAGTAAGGTTTGTATACGATTAACATACATATGTACAAAAAAAAGCATCCACAATGACATATTTTTGATATGTTTACACTAAAATTTAATGTATATCGCTAATATAGCCAACACCAAAATTCCTTTTTGCTGATTATAAATGGAATTGAAGAAAAAAATGAATACAATTTAATTTTAGATCAAAATAATGAGTGTGAAAATGCCTCTATGGAAAGTTTTTAGAATTTTAGCATCTTTGCTTGAACTAGACAAAATGAATACCTGTTTTTGTTGTTTATTAAACATTTGAAACAAAACTAGCATGTAATCAAAATTTACAGCAATAAACGAAAAAATAACAGATGAATGTTAATGCAGCCCAGCATGTATGACTGCTGACTTGACAGTTACACAAAAATCCGAATAGCAGAAACAATTATCTGCCTGTTTAGTGCTTCAGTATAGCTACAGTAAAGTAAGTTGTAGGTGATTGCCCCATCCTGGCTTGCTGTTATCATAACCTTATTTTAAAAACCTTGAATAGCTTGTAAAATCCCTGTACAAATCTTCATATTTACAAGGAGCAATCTAATAAGCCATACAAGTACTCTATCTACCAAGTGTAAGTAGAATTGAGGTTTCTAAATATTTCCATATTAAGTATCTTATTCAGTACTGAGTTTCCTTGGTTTTGCTCCACCTTGAAGCATACCCTGTATATATTGATACAGGAGGGCATAGTTTTTTTATAATTTTGGCAGAAAGTTACTGTATTACACTTATGAATTTCAGAGCACTATCACTATGTCCCTCACTCCCATACATATTTCCATTTTGTTGGCAGACATTTTTAATAGTTCAACTTAACAGACAGATATGTCTATGTTCTATCTTGCCACTTAAATTGATTTTCCTGTTCACCAGGATTATTTTCCACCTACAAATGTAACTGTCACTACTTTCAGCATAGAAAGTTATCTGTTATAGGTGTTTGATTCGCTTTTACTATCAATTTCTCTAATATTTGCCACAAAAATTTCTATAAGCAAATTAATTGGTCAATTTTGGAAATTTGATATCCATCCAAGGTAGTTAGTTTGTTAAAGAAAAATAATGAGCTGAATTTTATATTCTTTTATTTGATCTAAATTTCAAGTGTATTGCACTATGCATCAGATCTGCTATAGACAAGCATGTTTCGTCTTTACCCTAGACTCGGCAGTATAGCCTGGCCGTCTAGCTGTAGAAAGCAATCAGATGGTATATACATAACCCAGTCAAGGGTGTGATAGCAACATCAACTTATCTCCCAAATAAACACTATTTACAAAGAACAAAGGCATGTCGCTCAGAAGCAGTTCGCCCTTATTGACAGATGTCATAATGGACATCAGTTGCTGCTTCAAGGTAGGACCTTTGACTTCGTAAGTTGCCAATGGGCTTTCCTATAGAGGGCGACACTTGGAGATAAGTTGAAGCCAATATTAACTTGATTTTGTTAACTTACTTCATATGATGAGTCATCTGTCATCATCAAGCACCGTAAAATTTATCATACCATACAAAGGGTTTTGGGCTTTGTCCAGGATTTTTCCTGTCCTAATTAATGTTTCTTTTCTGTGATGTGCAGCAAGGCAAATAATGTATTGTATTGTTAGGCAAGTCGGCCTATGGGAAACTTAGAGAGCATCTTACTGAAAATACCACTGGTATGGTAAAACGTATGCTAGACAAGGAATTAGTGAAAGAAAACACCACTCCTACCCTATCAGAGGTATTTTGTAAGGGTCTTGAATTTGACAATAAATATTCATTCAAACGACCAATACCCAGGCGGAACAAGAAGAAACCAAAGAAAAGTAAAGAGAAAAAATGTTTCAGGTAAATACTAGTTACTTTATGTTCCAAGTCCTACTTATAAACAATACAAACACAGGCTCAACTATTATCTGTTGAATTTTGTCAATTGATTTTATTAGCTTCTGATGCAGAACAGTAACAGTTTTCATGATAGAAATATGATCACACTGTTTAACTACTACAGTACTATCATAGATGTGACACAATAGCCCAAATAGGTTGAAAATTCAACTGCACAACTTTTCCAAAAGTATGGGTGAACCTCTGTAATCTTTGAGAGCCCCACGTCAATTCTGATAACTACTACTATTCATCATGACTTTTCAGGGGGGTCAGTGGGACCTTTCCTAGTGCTAGTGCAGCAAAAGTGTGATTTTGGGCGTTCTACATTCGGAATTTAATTTTTGATCACAGTGAAAGCCGGGGCCTAGAATGTTCGCGTACTTACTCGACTGTGTAGTCAACAGATTAGTGCAACAAAGGGTTGCAATGCGATTCCACTTGACTATAACATTGTTGCGCCATTTGTTTGATCTACTCCTTTGGGTATGGAATGTGTAGGTCTCTGTGAAAAGTCCTATTTGAAACATACCATGGGGTTTTTGTGATGGTTCATAAAGTTATTTTCTGCAGGGCCTACAGACCTTGCGAATGCGTTTTAGTGAGAAAAAAACAAGCCGTACATGCATAAGCATAAGTAATAGTGGGTCTAATTATCATTTTGTACTGATTAAACTTTATTATGAAGTTCTTTATAACATAGGGTAGAGTTGCTCTAATTTTGAATTTAGTTTTCTTCTGATAACTCTATACTGTATCAAAGTCAAACAGTTTCAAACTATCTACAAAGATGACACTGAACTGCAACGAAAGAAGTATAACTTCCAAGTAATTTTCATATATGAAAACTGGATATTTCTACGTCCCTAGTGAATTTTGAGGTCCATATTACAAAACTAAGGATTAGTAGATACAGATAGAAACTGCAAATTCAAACTCAAGGCGCTTGAGTGAGACAAATGCATCTACCAGAAAACTACATGAGCATCATAATTAGTTGTGGGCTCATATGATTTTATAGATATGCTGTGTTATGTATGTTTCAACCACTCTGAGTTTGGACGACCTGCGTACTCATTCCAGCTACTATCTAGTCTAACTTCATATACAGTATTGAAACTGTCGCTATATCCTTGGTTCTAATGATCATACAAAAAATCAATCTGGTCTTATAACAATCGATGCCAACACGCAAAAAGGCGATTTTGTTTTTGAAATTACAAAATAGAAATATTGTGATATCTCTTGGTCGGGTTATACTGAGAGTTAGGCAATGCACAAAACTCGGAATGACCCTCTAGATTGATATCTTTCTTGTTGATAATGCAGATGCAACCTACCGCTGCTCGCTGTTCATGAAAATGTCGTTTGCCCGTTCGACTGGGGCGAGTGTGAGTCCTGCGACATGCCTGGCCACTTGGTTACAGCTTGCAAGTACAGAAACGTGAAATGCAACAAGTGCGGGGTATTGGGGCATGTTGCCAAGATATGTAATGGACAAAAGGGGCTCCCAGAGGTACAGACCGACGTGTCTGCTACTGCCGCGCCAGAAGGACAGCCAGTTTCTTCTTCCATAGATGACATGTCTAATAGGATTCAATCACTTTTGCTAGCTGCCAACACATTGTAATGCATTTTTTAAGTAATTGAAAACAATTTGATAGAAATGTTTGCAGTCCTGGAGCTGTTGAAAAATATGAGGCATTGATTCAGATGAGATGTACAGTGATAAAAAGGCTTGTTTGCCGATGTGTTATAAAAGTGTGGAAGCCATTTTTGTTATCCATATTCACTGAAAATATTTGAAAGTTAATGAAATATAATAATCTGATAACTTCTGAGGAATCTTACGTGCCTCCTTACCCTTAAACTTGTGTTCAAAATGGCAAAATTTTATTTGAATGATGGAAGATTTTTACCAAGTAAGAGAGTCACAACCTACATGTATAAATTTGCATTTCGACATCACTTTATTTGTTACAACTGGCTGCTTGTTCAGCCTAATTCTTGATCTTAGTTTATAGTTATGTTGATTATTACTATTATGGCTAATAAAAACGTTTCGATCAATGTTTTTGGAAGGATGGCACCCGATATACTCAAATTACTTACCTGCTACTTTTTCGGTTAAGTTTATTGTTACATATTTTTGTATTATATGCATTCTTTATATTTTATAGTTTTATTGGCTAATCATCACCTATCCAGACAAGAACAGTAATATTAGTTCTTTACCCTGCTTTGACTGACTAATTATTAAAACCACGTCTTTCTAATTTTATGGATCTCAATATATTTTACAAAATTTCCCATTCTTATTTTTATAATATATTATGTTACAGATATAGATATATACATCATTAAATACTGATTCCATTCTAGACCCTAAATATTAATACAGTTTAAATATTAAACAAATATATAATTGCAATTTACAGATATAAGTTGGATCTAAACAAGCCAATATATATTTTGAATACGGTTTGTACATTTTCTCATTCAAAATAGATTTATATCATATTTCAGTGTACTTGACCTCATATGAAATACAATAACGAATGTTAGTGCTTGTTTCACCTGTAGCTGATCTAAGTCTAAGAGAAATTTATATGTTCCAGGAATTTGGTTACTGTGATTTTTAAGTTTCATTATTTTCATATGACATGATTGTATAGACAACCGTAGTTCCAAGTAAAACATTTGTGAAAACATACATTTGGTGAACAAAGACGAAACATATGTATATATTCTGATGAGATGAAACTCTGAAGTAAAATATGCAAAAAATAGACAGAGGTCAAAATTGCTGAAATAACATTCAGTTATGTCTCATGTATTTTTTGAGATTATTCCAACTACATGAGTAATCAATCTTCAAATGTCCTTGTTGGCTGAGTCCAAAATTATCTGGTTTTCTTCTTCTGACATCATCATAGATAGGAAGTGTGGAATCTCTGTTTTGGTAGTCATCCAGTCTGCTGTAGATTTCCATTCTTGAAGGATAGTGTTGTCTTCTGAAAAAATGGTATGTAGATACTCAGTACTTCCCATATAATGAATTAAATCCATTTTTGAAATATTTTTAGTCTTCGAGATTTTGTAACTACTAAAATAATAAAATTGGTAATGCTCTGAAGACAAATCGGTGCAGAATTAGATTTGGATGGAAGGTAAGCTGCGCTCCCACCTCAAGGAAGTGTGAAGACCTTCAAGCAATTTTCCGATAATGAGCAGAAACTTCATCATAACTTTACTAAACAAGTACAAAAAATTAAATTTTAAAACTAAAATGGCATTGATGGGACTGCCTCTAGGAAAAGTCTCATTTTCGAATAAGGATTTAGTATGTGTAGTAATAAAAGGCTAGATTACAGGTATTAATGCATTTGCATTCTTGATAAACCCAAGAATTAGGGACATGGTGCATCTTCACATCAAATCAATTTGAATTAAATTAAGCTGTTATTTTAAAACCTGAAAAAGTTTCTAATATTACCAAGAGTTATCATTTTAGTACATTATAGTATACTTCGAGCTACAATTTCGTTTTTCTTCACCTATTTATATATTTGGTAGTTTGAAACAACCTTTTATGTTTTGGAAATCACCACATATGGGGTTGTATGTTACAAGTTGTTCGTTCCCCTCTAAAACGACTGTTATTACCAGGCGATGCATATATCCTATAACCTTTAAATTAATGCCTTTTATTATAGATTGCCTCTCACAAAGGCAAAAGGCCTATCCCGCTTGTTGTCTGAGTATTCTATGTGTTGACCTGAAGTAGGCAATGTTTTAATCGATATAACTTTGCGCTGGAAGCCAATAACACTTTCCATAATAATATCAATAGAATAAGGACATATCAGCAAACACTCGTGATTCTCACAGTCTAAAAAGAAAGTATACCAAGTCTCATTGAAATTACGTGTGGCAACACAACTAAAGCCATAAAAGTCATTAAATATACGGAAAATTTGGCGAAAAAAGGAGGAAATATAACATCACTGGAAGAAAGAGTGTTATTATTTGTGGAACTATGTGTTGGATTTACAATTTTTTTGTTTTAAAAGAATCCAATTTCATTTGTAAAATAATTTATTCATTTTGTGTAAAGCAAATTTGCGACTAGACATATTTATCCAACAAGTACAGATAACAACCGGTGTCAGAAGCGGAAGCACAAGATAATAAAACCTTCGTCACCAAAGTCTCATTGAAATTACGTGTGGCAACACAACTAAAGCCATAAAAGTCATTAAATATACGGAAAA
This sequence comes from Bruchidius siliquastri, assembly GCA_949316355.1. Classification (NCBI taxonomy): domain Eukaryota; kingdom Metazoa; phylum Arthropoda; class Insecta; order Coleoptera; family Chrysomelidae; genus Bruchidius; species Bruchidius siliquastri. The sequence continues at coordinate 3,994,599 of OX438534.1, read as the reverse complement.
TTTGGCGATAATGTTTCAACTTCTTAATGGTTCCTATCAACCCTAGTTTAGATCCTATGTACAACATATACGGTATTTTGAATACTTACTCGTTGTCTCCGTAAGCGTAACTAATGCTACGATCTCTGCTTTGAGGTTTCTGGTATGCGATGGGTAGAGCTACTCTCCGAAAAACACCTTTCTCGTCGTATATCCCAAATACGGGACTTTCTCCTATGATAGGGTCTCCATACTGTTCCAGATCTGATTCTAGAATAAAACGATCATATTTTATAAAGAAAAAAAATTGCGATATATTGGAAAAAATATGCGAAGCTTGCACATATGTAGCATAGCAATTGCAGTTGAGGAGGAGTTGAAGATCAATATATTATATTTTCATACAGCGTGCATAATTGAACTACAATTTTTAAGGGTGTGACTCCTTGGGTAATTTCAAGAAGCAAAGTTCATATCGATATATGTCTTGAACCTCTTATCTGTTGAGCTACAGGATGTCAGTTTTGAGAGAAAAATCTTGTTCCGCACACGCCCTCTAAGCATCAACAGCCATATCTTGATGTAGATTTTTTAATTATTCAACCAGTGGTCTCTGTACGGCATATGGAAGATATATGGCACTCAACTGCTGTTTTACAAAAAAAGTTATTTTTAAAATCCGCATCAATATTGGGCAAATTTGATTTCTTAATTTTTTTCTGACGCCCGGTTTTCGCTCAAAAAATAATAACCATCTTTTGAGTATTGTGATAAAATTAGATTACTCTTAAAAAGTAGGCAAGGAACTTTTTCGTTACCCAAACAATGGCTATGGTAAAACAATATAAGCGAATCAGTTTTGATATATACTTATTTAAAATTTTAGAATGTACTATCCAAACTTAAATAACATGGTAAATTCCACACATATTGAGTTTGCCTATATGCATTATGTGCATCGTTAAGATTGTTATCAAAATAGAGGAGAAGTCACAAAAGTTATATGAAACAGGAACTCTTGAACCAACAGAACTACCTAAAAGAGACCGGAGACCAAGCAAGCTGTTCCAAATTAAGTGGTACAAAACCCTGATAGAAGTAGCAGACAAGTTGCAAATATTTTGTTACTCATGTTCTAGTGTGGAGTATTCTTCATCAGTATTTGTTTAGGCCATATTTCGATGGTATCTCCTTGCGCACACATTTCTGCCAATGGCTTCTTCAATGGGCTGGAAGGAGGAAGACAATAATTACCACCTAGATCCCAAGATTCATGCAATCTAGATGTTTTCCTGTGGGCATATCGTTGAGACATTGGCTTACAATAGCGCAATACATAACTACTGAAGAGAAGTGGAGAAACCGCATATTAGTAGTTAGTTTATTCTGGCATTGTCAGAAACAGTGCAGGCATTTTCAAAAGGTGCGAAGCCCAATGAATAGAAGAGCTGAAGTATGAAACTTGTAGGTGATTAGGTAGATCCATTAGTTAATTAAATTTTTCACGTTTTTTTGCTCACGTTATTCAATGTTAGTTCTTTCAATCTTACTATGAAGATGTATGATTAAGTTTTTACCTACTTTATTTTAATGTTTATTATTTAATCATGATATCATTTGAAATCTGAATATGAATATAGCTCCTAGCCTGCATCAAAAATTGAATGGCCTTATTATTTGCACTTCTAGTTTCGCCATTCATGTGCCAAACACCCGGTATATTTTTGTTATCATCCACGTAGATGGATGTATATGATATGAATACATTTTCTCGCACATGCTTATAAGATAGTTATGCAATACCAATGTACAAAGACATATATTTTATGGCTATTCAATAAAAACAATCAATATCTCTCTATGCATACCAAATAGTCATAAATGTGACATCTATTGAATTTTATGTCATCACTTACAGCATTGAATAATAAATCAATGTATAGAACTGACACGTTTAAATACTTCCCGAGATAGTGAAGTATGAATTGATATCTACCTTGTTAATATTTAAGTACGTTAACCCATGAAATAGAGAACAAATCAAATAAAGTTTTTCCAATAGGTGCAGTACACGTCTGAGGCCCTGAAATGTAGAACAATGTAATCGGCCGAATGAAAATATTTTAAGGTGCTGAAATTATTATCAAGAGATAATACAGGTATGGTAAAAATGTATTCAAGTCAGTGCTACAGAATAAACCGGGAAAAACTGGAAAGTAGTCGTGGAAATTCCAGGATTTCCTTTTATTACTTTAACGACATCTAGAGTGGCATACTTCTTCAAATACATATCTAGATTACACAGAACATTACAAAAGAATGACAGTAACTAGGACCAGGTTGTACTTTCCTCACAAGTGATTAGTTAAAAACTAGATTTGGATTGTAGTATTGTTGAGTTGCGTGTAGATCTTTTATAAATATAATTGAAACAAATATTGTGAATATTGGAAAACTAGATTTATTAAATATCAACAGTTCTGAAGCCTGATCCTAATTTTCAATAATACTACTGCCACAGTGAACCTAGTTGAATAGAACTAGGAGAGAGTAAATAGTACTTTACTCATTATTTGTGATCCCCATTAAGGTAAAATTCAGTCATCTGTACTATTAAAGCTGCGAAAAAGCTATAACAGAAAAGGAATTAATTATCCTTACTTTTAATAAAAATTAACTACATCCAAAAATTAGGTACGTATAAAAAGTAAAAATCTTTCAAGTTTTGTCGATCGTAGATGTTTTTTATTGATGAAATTCTTCCAAAATTTAGTTAAAAAAAATGTGTATTAGAACAGAGTTACACCAAAATATATATATTCTGCGAGTTCAGCAACATTCTATGTACGCATCACCATGTATTCAGTTAATTTTCGATCATGTCCATCGGCTGAAGATTTTCTTTCTATAAAGACATACTTGTCGAATGCTTTCACTACAACCTCGATTACAAGTGAATTATTTTTTAAGGTGTAAAGCGTGCCTATCATTACCTCGATACGTGTTTACATGTATAGAAATAGAAGATAACGCCCGAAGCTATTTGGGATAATAATAAAAATATACCTGTAGATACTTTCACTCCTTTTGCTTTCAAATATAAATACTTGCTGCTAAATCATGTATGGACGTAATACTTAATGATAATAGTCCAAGGGCCTATACAAAGGGTGTTATTGGGGTAATTATCCCCCAGATTTCAGTCCAAGAATTTAATTCAATTTTTTCCTAATAGTACAGATCTAAATTTAAGTAACGTAATATTTATAAAAAAGCATTGTTAATTCGATATCTATTTCTATACATTGCGTTGCAAATAAAAATTATAGAATGTATTTCTAGTTTAGTCTATTTTTGAACAACTCTGACTTTCTAAATGAATAATAGGAATCTGGTATCATGGGAATCAAAATAAAATTTTGCAAACCTTGCGATTACTCAAAATCAGCTGTATATTTTTTGTACGATTTCTGTATTATTGAAAAATCAAAAAATCCTGAAATTTAGCATGTTGTCGGATTGAATAAAAAATTACATATGATTGTAGGGGGCGACGAGCACTTTAAAAAATCTAGGTGTGCCCAGACCTGTACCCAGGATTTCCTTTCGGATTGCGGAAGGCGCAGTTTCAAAAGTGATCAGCGGTAGCAGCTAAGAAAAGATCAATCACCCTGTATTTATATCATCCGGAACATGTGACAGTTATCAAAATGTCAAGATTGTTCGAAATTTGATTATGGAACTAGAAATCGTGGATATAAATTTTTGCGCAGGATTTTCCTGGCAGACTTGGGGGTTTCATAATAACCTATAAGCATACTAAACCCGTGTGTAATTCTTATTTAAATCCGCGATGATGTAAGAGGATGAACGTGAATGATTCTTTAGCCTCTTCTAAATGAGCAACGCACATAGTATTTATCGGTTTGATCTCATTTAAAAAAAATTACGATGCCTTCTTTGTGGCGGTCCAGAGCTCAGACTCCACTGTTTCACTTGTTGTTGGCTTTTCCTTCTAAATTTATTATAATTACTATTAACATATCCCTTTTTCTGTTGCCTCAACTACCTCGAAAAAATGGTGAACACATAACTCCATGCCCTTCAAACCCCCGACCAAGACTGAGGTCTTGCCCTGACAAAGTTAGTATCTTCAGGGGAAGATCCAAACTATTCCTTTATTTGCGACTCAATTTCCTATCAATTTTCTTTGGTGAATCCCCCCTTTAACGACAACATTGTTCACAACATTTTGTATTATATCATGAAAATGTATATTTTATTTTTTATAAAGTTCATATGACGCGATTTGCTTCAAATGTTTTTAATAATATTTTTTCATATTCTTACGTTCCTCTTTTGTGAATCACAGGATTTTGAGGAGTAGTCCAAAAATGTAAACGACTTCTTGTAATGAAATCGTATCTACAATTGTTATAATTATGGCGATGCGTTGCGTGACCATCTTCATTTTCACAATCACAAAACCACTTTTGATCTTCAACAAGAGTTCATCATCATCATGATTATACTTTCACTATGCTGATTTGACGTGCGGTTATCAGAGCAAATCCATGGCCATGCCGCGTGATTTCATTTTCTTTTGGTTTCGGTTTCGTACTCTAATATTTATGATGCTATGGGTTCCTCTCTATTACACCGTTCGATTAGAAAAGCATCTTTAGTTATGGAGCCAATTGATTACACAGCCATACAACACAAGAAAAACGTCTGAGCAGGAGAGCACGATGTGCGATGTGTTTTGTACCAGAATATGAAATTCAAAATCCCCAAAAAAATTCGTAGTATACATATTTTAATAAGCGTAAAAGTCGATCTATTTTGAAAATAACGGCTTTCGGGGACGTGCATGGACACCCTAAATCAGGTGGGCAGAGTGTCTACTGAGCTCAGAGGCAGAGCGTCTGATCGGTAATCAGGAGGGTGTGTGGTCCGATTCCCACGATATGCCAGGTTTTTTTATGAACTTCTAAATTCGTATTTGTATATCGGCTCCCATCTTGCGGATTAGCAAGTAAATAGTTTTTCACGAACAAACAAATTGAAAAACTGACGAATTTTCAATTCAATGTGTCGAGCGATCAGTCGAACAAGATATCTATCCGAAAATAATTATACTAATTCTGTTATTGAAGGTATGCACATGCAGATATTGGTATATAATTTCAAGTTAGCAAACATTTATCGGAATGTAGAATTCAACAATTACTTAACGACGTTTCGTAACAACTGGGACTATCGAAAAAATTATTAGTTATGCAGGTGAAATACGAGTATATCCATATGTATTTATATTGGTCTGATTTTGTGAACTGGAGAACCAGAGCCTTGTAGCGTTTCCTCCTTCGAAAGGTATAATTATTACAAAACTGTTTCGCGGTACAATGCTAGAACTAATAACCGGGAGCTTTTCTGGAAATTACTATAATCATTACAGTGAAACCTGGGTAATTGGGCCCTGAATGTGTGATATACCTCTCTACTGATAATAAACAATGAGGCTCCGACACTTTTACGTTAAAATATGTGTATTACCTACTGGGATAATTTATTAAACCTTTATAAAACATAAAATAAGCATTTTCAACTCTATTTAAATATTCAAACCCGAGTCTCGTGCACAGTTCATAATTTTTGTAGAATATAGAACAGTCGTTAACCTGTATTTTATTGTATGTCACCCATTTTTGTCCGTTTGTCTGTACTCTGTCCGGTGATCCTTGGCCCTTCTACAAGTCAGAAAGTACTTTTCGGATTTCGGTGAAACTTTTGCACTACTGAGACAAGGACGGAAAAACGTTGTAATTTTTGTTCAGTTATTGTCAAAAGACTGAAATAAATAAACACAACAACAAAGCTCATTTTTTGAAGTTTCTGAGGCCCTCGATAATTTTTTGGAAGCGTTAAAAATTGGGACTGGGGTGAAGGGGGAGGGGGACAACTCAATATTTTTTGGGGTTCATAAAAGCCGTTCCCTCATCTTTAAACAGTAGAGCTCAGTAATTTTCCGGAATTGTTAGGCAAAAACAAACATTTGCTTTCTAAAACGAGATGATTTGAAGAGCTATCGACTTATAGTTTCGCGAAAAAATTTTTTTTTCTTCTCATAGACTCTGGAACCTATAATTATTTTTTAGACGAATCCTGAACATTTTTGTGTTGACTAGCTTCAGTCTCAAAAATTGATATCGTTTGTAGGATTTCAAAAAAAAACTCAAAAACTACGCACTTTAGACCATGTATGTAACAAATTTATGGTGAAATGAATCTTTGATTTCAATACTGACATCACAGAATTGCGCGGGATGATGCCAAGAACATTCACAGGGAGTCGGATTGGTATCGCTGAAAGTTCAAGGAGGCGACTTTCATTGTCAGCAAACCTAGTGTAGAAATGAAGCCAATATGGTGATCGACAATAAACAAAATCGATATATTGCATATAAGGATTCAGCGGAATTTGCTCATCCTCCGCCGGGCGATATAAGTCACCGCGATCGGTGGCACTGCCGTTTACCGAGTTCGGACTGGAGGGAGGGAGGTGAAGCACAACGACGGAAAGAAAATATAAGAGCAGCATCGGAACAAGCATCGATCCTATCACCTGAAGACGATCGAGGATAAATCACATCCATCGAAACGTTGTGAAACGCAAAAATCTTAAGACAATGGAAGTTCGAAGCAGCATTACTGAAACGTAATCAACACACTTAGAGAGGCTTAAACTCTTTTTTCTCGTCCACTTTGACTTTCCATCTAGACCAGACCTCTCAATAAGTGCCTTAATGCAATAAGCGGCATAGATACGCAGGATTATGAAAATAGATAGACGTAATGAGAGGTCTTCTTTTTGTGAAAAAGAGCTATTGCATTAAACGATTTCATTAGAATATCAATCCGACATGGTGGACACATTTATCTGATTACTATAATCGATTTCTTGCTCTTTTTCAATTTCAGGCTTACGAAACAACTTCTGTTACATGTATAATTATATGCAAGGCGAATGACGGAAAAGTAGGAACTGGTGTGTGTATTTCATGCGCGAAATATATTTGGATTTGCTTTATTCGTATGTACCGGAACCAAACTTCACTTTTCCATGTTTCCAAAGCTATGATTCATTTAGTCTAGGGTTTTGTACATAGTTTGAATATCTCCATTTTTTTTTCCAGCAGACGTTTCATCTTTGATCATCTCATCTAAAATATACATATTTTTTAGATGTACTATTTTTTTAAATCGTAATTTGTTGTGACGCATTTTGCGAATTGGTGACAGTCCTAGTCTCCCATAATAACATTAAAAAATAATAGGACAAGGTTCTTTAGAAAATACTCTACAAAGAAAGACGCATCTAGATACTATTCTCGTATTTATTTTGAATGGCATTGTATATTTGAATGATTTTTTGATGGAATGGAGATCTACAAGACCTTAAAAATAGTATCCGTGGACAAAATTTGCTTATACATTGTTAACCATATACCGTTTACAGTATCTCTGTTTACATTGAAAAATTAGAAGATTTTTGCTAGCTTTCAACGCCAACGGCCGTGTGTTAAAAGGTACGATAGACATTTGTATTAGAGAAAGTACAAAGTCATTTGAAGTAACTTGTTTGTATACAATCACTTATATATTCCGCCAGCTTCTGAAGGATGATCAAAAGACACAGGTGAAAGATCATGAGCACATAAACTGAAGATCCATAAAATATAAATTTCGTGATAAATTGTCAAATCGTTATGTCTGCAAACTTTCTTATTGCTGATAGTCGCTCATACTTGTCATTTAATATGTAACTGCTTACATTATTTTAATAAAAATATTCAAACAAATATATCTAATTTATATACAGTTTGAATTGCGCAGCAGTTACATAAATAGAAGGCTTATTGATTCGTCGTATATATTTAAAAAATAAATAAGATTTTCTATATTCATCAAGTTTTAACTGGCTCATGCTTTAAAACCCAGGAGGGGAGGGGGAAGGTGGTGCTCCAGGGACCCCCCCCCCCCCACTGAAATTTCGGAGAATTAACTTACTTGTATACTTCTAACTAAGCACAGACACACAATATTATCAATTTTGAAACTGAGGCCCCCTCGAAAGAAAATTCTTGGTACAAGCCTGCGTGGGATGTAAATATAACATCATAATTTTTACTGAATGACTGTATAGATAAAGAACAATTATACCAACTTATTCCTGTTAATCCTATTCAACTACTCAAGAGAAATTTTATAATTTCCATTCATAAATGCTTTGATCGCAAAGGAATTATTCGTCTTCGTATAATGATTCCGTTACAGAAACAATAATTTCCACTTGATTGTAGCAAATTTTTCGCTTTCTTTACATCATACATCCTTTATAGTTTGACGCTTTTCCATTGTGTTTGAAAACGTAATCAACATGTTCACGAGAAATTCAATTGTTATAGACAACGTTATTCTTTTGTTTCAATTTTCCGGACAATTAATACTTTTAATTACATAACATGGCGGATAGCAAGCATCTAGGATATTTATTTGAGATAGTATGGGACAATCTAGTTTAGTCGAATCATTCATTCCTTAACACATTTTTTAACAAATAGCGGTCCTGTTGTTTATAGAGTCTAAAAATAGGATGACTAAGACTTTCATGAAAAGTAATAAAATTATCTGTTTGATATTGTGTTTTATTAGAAACAGGGAGAGGCAGGGTGCTATTTAACAAGTGTGACAGTGGTAAAATTTACCAAAAAAAAGAAACTTGGCCCGCTCGAACTGTGTTGGGGGTATTTTTTCACAAATACGGATAACTTACATAAAGTAAAAATTGACGTTTAGGGGTTGTAAATATTGTTTTAAATCTTAATTTCGTTGTTTGACCTTAGTGACTTCTTTATTTTGTGCCTTAGCTGATATGTTTCTCTCCATAAATCTCAATTCATTTCACCAATACTTTGCTTATAATAAACTGATCATATATACTTCATTAAAAGCTCTTAGGAGTTAGTTTTGGAAGGTAAATAATTAAGAGTATCGAAACCTGTGATCCTCAATCAACTTATAGATGACAGTCTGCTAAAATTCACTGTAACTTGTCACATTAAAGTTAACTCATCTTCAAGCTATGCGTCAACTAAAATTCAAAACCACAATAAATCTAGATGGGTCTTCCAGGTGTCACTAACTAGGCCCTCAAATGATATAAAAGCTTGATCAAATTTGAACACACAAATTTCAATGCTCGTTATTTATTGTCGTCAATCAGCAGCCATCGTTTATACAGTTCATACAAGAAGAACATAAAGCGGGCCCCCTTTTATTTTTTACACAAATGAATGTTTCTTCATGAAATCTATTGACATTTTTAAGTGGGATGTGACTATGCCTGAGTTGGTTGATATATTTACCGGTGTCGTGGTTTTCCACGTCAACGCCCGAAACTCTTGGTAACGATAATGTTATCGTTCTATGCACTCTCTAGTATGTCTGTGTTCGAGAGATGATTTTCATCTTTGCCAGTCAAATGGAGAATGTATAGCACCTGTTTGGAGATTAATGTTACAAAAATTGGAGTACAAACATTGCAGTACATTCTAAAAAAAACGATTAAAAATGTATTGACTGCTTACGTCCTAAATTGAACCTGTGAACCATTCTGAAACTAAAATTGATCACTTCCATATTTTTTGAGCCATCCAAAAGTATTTTATTCACTATGGCTGAGAATGATAGTACTCTCGAGTGAAATGGAAAACCCTGGATTTCTGTTTATTTTTTTGCTGATTACTTCACCACCACTGCACGTATTTCAGACAATAATATGTTTTTGTAGATCGATGTCGCCAATTTATTCAGGAGTTCAACCCGATAGATTATAGCTATTTGGATTATGTCCCAATTTGTATTGGCATTTTACAACAATGAAACAATTTACAATATGTTCTCACAGTTCTTAAGTATCAATTTCACATCAATCTTAGTATGTACTTTGTTGACATGACAAACGTTCCTCGCAAGGCGTATTAGATAATCGCGATAATAGTTTTAATAGCCTTATTCCTGTTTCCTAAGGTCGACTTGCGCTGTATGTAATTGCTCGATGATATTCAACACCAGATAAAGTAGTTACAATGAGACATACAGGTCGAAAAAACGAGGTCAGATAATCTTTAATACTTATATTTCGGAGGGTTTAACGGGTTTTGGAAGAATCGAATATGCGCATTTGGGTTACCGCATGCTGATTGGATCTTCGATTGGATTTAAATCAGTGATGTATACATATGCTTGAGTACCATGGAAAAATATGAATAATGCTTTCGAGAGATGATACGAGGGTCACGCTGAAAGTCTTTAGATTTTCCTAATCTATACAAGTTTAAACAAGTTTGAGCACGCAGATATTTTGTCTAAAGTTGTAAGTGCTTACACGCAAAGGCAGCGTTTGAATCGTTCAATAGTTGCCTTGCCACGGTCTCGAATGCATCTAAGTGTTGGCTGAATTTTAACGTGAAAATGAAACCGGGTAGTCGTGATTTTCGAGCCATGTTTTTGTATGACTATAAAAAGGCACTAAAACAAGTGGAATGTCACCAAAGTTTAGTGAGTTACTTTGGGGGCTCTGCCCCTTTCTAGGGCTACCGTGCGACTTCTTCTCAGTCTCTGAGATCAAAGAAAAGTTACGAGGTCGACATTCTTCCACCGATGAAGAGGCAATCGCCACATTTGAGGAGGAAATTAGCAACTTTTCAAAAGAACGCTGGTCACAAGAATCTAGTGGGTGTTTTACTAAATGCGTAAATGTGTTGAGGTAGGGGGAGATATGTTGAAAAAACAGAATAAAGTTTTTAAATAAAATCTTGTAGCTGTTCTGTATCTAAAGACTTTCAGCGTGACCCTCGTACAATTGTTTCAAATATAAGCTTATAGAGAGATAATCTACTTGGATGTCCCATCGGTGCACTGGCAGTAAAGTCATTAGCAAAAAATAAAGACTTAATTAGTTTCTGATCATTTTCTAGCGCATTCAAAAAACGTGCGGGCTCAAAAGCTCTGAAAAATATTCAAACTTAACTTTTGTATTTTTCACAAGGTCTCGATCAATTTAAGGGATAGTCAAAACATTTCTGTGGATGGAAAATTTTATTTAAAACCACAATTTTTAAATGTGATACTGGATCCCTTGGCGCCGCAACTACAAATACTACACAGTTTCTAACACGTGTCGAGCTTAAAAAAGTGGTTTGACGAATGGTAAAACTAGACACAAAAAAAATCTCAATTCAAGGATTCCGATATTCTTGTAAAGATATATTCACGACAAGAACATCTGATCTCACTCCAAAACAATTTACTTGATAAGAAAATTATTAGATATTGATTTGAACCACGAAAAGTATATTTTCGAATTCTATACCCACTCTAAAGAAATATAGTTTAAAAAAATATAATTTCATTCAAAACTAATATATGCTTTTCAAACAAGTATTACATATTTTATTTGTAGGGTTATCATATTTTCCAATGGAGCCCCATTTACTTCAATCTAAAGCAGGGACGTCTTGCGATTCGCTCCAAGTAATTCATTTACTTATTTCTCATCGGCATATTCATCAACGGCATTGCAGCGGTACGCGTGTGTCTGTTTCTGCGCCCGTTATTTTCCATTGGATTTAATTATTACGTGTAGAATCATCTATCCAAGCTGATAAGGAGTTTATATGTTCATTCAGTATTCGCTCATTTCCTAGCATATTGAAATAGATGCTTCTGGTGTTTTCAAAAATTAATGTAAAATATCCAGTCTTGTTTTTTACATGTCTTACCGCTTCTGTAAACTTAATAGCCAATATCAGTCATACTAAGTAGAACTATGTAAAATCTTCAATGCAATCTCAGTACCAATATAATCCTACTGGAATCCCTCATTTAATTTTTCTTTAAACGTTAATTTTTCGAACAAGTACAGATATTTTATGGATCAATCTAAAAGATTATATGCTTCAGGCAAAATTCAGACAAAGGAAAGTCAACGAATTGACTACTGAGCAGCGGAATCGACAAATTGACACATGTCTCTCGTTACTTGCAAGACAGACAATCAGTTTTTTGTGTAAACATGTACCAGTGAATTTACTACGAGCAGCATCCACGTCGAAAGTATTGGGTAAAACCAGAATAACCAAGCAACTCCAGAACATAATAACTTGTGAAAAAATACTGCTCTGTATTTTGATTGGAATTATTGTGCGTGATATAAAATTCAGTACATCATATGTCGAAACAGTAGGTCGTGTACGTGGAACGTTATCTCGTGTATGATACTGTGTGCTTGGATGTACGTCAGCCGGTTTATTGGAATCGGTGCGCGGTCTGTGCGAAGAATCTCAGTTTTTTCATATATACTTTTATATTGGTCGCACATTTAGGTATAATATTTGTGCCATTCAGGAACAGAGTATTACATATACAGTTGTGCGTCTGTAAAACATCTGTGTTTAATAAATAAAAAATAATAATTGTATTTTATTGCATCTAAGTAGCAAGTAACCCCCGTATATTTATGCACCAACTCGAGATATAAATCTTCCTTGCACTCACCCGACTCGTATTCTTCCTGCATTCTTCTTGTGATGTCACTGTTGTACATCTGACTGCGTCTTCTCCTTTCGTTTACTCCTATCTCGTCGATGGCAACATAATTTTCTTGGTCGCTGATCAGAGAATCGTAACCTTTTCGTTCTTCTGGATAACTGGGGTAGTGACCTCTGGGACCCGCAACTGAATGACTTCTTCGCTCACCTGAAATTAAAAATGATAATACATTAAAAATCATTAAAAGCTGTTATTTAATATTTTATGTGCTGGAAGGCAGGAAACGGAGTCATCAAGAATTGCCGGACAGGCAGATAGGCAGATCGGCGGAAATGAGTAAGATGCTTTATCGTGGTATATACAATGTGTCATGAAACATCAAGATAACACATTATGAATGAATGAATGTAAGAGGCATTCCGATGTGGACCATCGGTGCATAGGCCACCGCCGGGCCCTTTTGCGCCTCTATCAGCTCTAGTTCCCAAGGCTAGCTCTTTTCGCAAAGTTAAGTATGACCTTGGGTCCTGCCCATCTTATATCCTCTGGTTCCAGAATCATGGACCCCAGTATGGCCTGCCTGTGGTGCCCGAGGGCTTCACAGCGGCATAGTATGTGTGCCGCGGACTCCTCATCGCCACAGCGTGCACACGTTGGGTCACTAACTATCCCCATTAGGTGCAGGTGCCGCCTAAAGGTATTATGCCCAGAGAGCAGTCCCACCAGCAGCCTGAGATGACTCCTATCAAGAGAGAGGCAAAATCGCCTCTCTTTGGCTACAGGCTCTGTAATGAATTCCCGTGCCTGACGGAGATGTCCAGAGATGCTATTCCACCTCAAAGAGTGTTGAATTTGAATCCACTCGTCCGTAGCTTTTCTAATTCTACCTGCGGCTAACCCTACAGCCGGTTCCGGACCCAAAAGATTTCCTTTTGATCCTGCCTTCGCCAAAGCGTCCGCCATAATGTTGCCTCGAACCTCAGAATGTCCAGGGACTCACATTAGCGATACCCTGTGTCTCTCTGCGATCTCGTCAAGAGCTTTCCTACACTCTAAGACCAGCCCTGATGCTATCCTGCAGGCACTTACTGCCTTGATGGCTGCCTGACTATCGGAGCAAATAGTGATTCGTCTCCTAGGCCCCTGCTTTTCCTGAATGCGAATTGCACAAGCTGAAATTGCAAATACCTCACCCTGGAAGACAGTGGTGTATCCCCCAAGGGGGTATTGGGTCCGAAGACCCCAGAGCCAGACCCTCCTCGGTCAGTGAGCCATCCGTGTACCAGAATTGCCCACCTCTCTCGAAGAGCTGTTCTGTGACCCATTCCTCTCTTGTTGGATACTCCATCATGAATTTGCAATCAAAAAGGAAGATAAAACATTATCTCGAATTCGAAATTTTTCGTAATTATAGTACTTTCCCGCCCATTGAAGTGGGAAGTAGAAGGCTATTCGCCATCTTGGACCCATATTAGATTAATAATGAATCACTTATCTAACTATGCATTATCATCGAACCAAACTAAGTGAAAAGGAAAGATTGAACTGTATAAAGGCAGAATATTGGACTTTCTTCTTGAAGCCATGTTCTGTGTGATGTATAGAAATATATTCATTTAGGAAATGTGACAAAAGGTATAACAGAAGTAAGTTTGTATTCTACACAAATAGAATAAAATTTGCAAAGGGAAGGTCCTATTTTTTAATTATTCACGCGACTGTGACCCAGTCTGGTTGAGTAAGTATCAATTAAAAATCTAATAACTGTTCTTTAAACCAAGATGAGTTCTCCAGATGGTGCATTATGCTCATTAATTTGGATTTATCAACAACTCACATGAAGCACTATTTATTCGAGCAGCCCATAATAGTTCATACTAGTTTTATTTGAAAATAAAACAATGTTATCCTGGATTATTGTCATCGTACTTTCAAAAAGACTGCCAAGACAGCCGTAATGTTAGTAAAGTTCGTTCAGTAGTCATATAAGCTTTCAGTCAACGACTCACAAGTTACGATTACAAGTAAGATATTATCTTGAATCAAGGCAACAAAGTGAAAAGAACTTGCCCTTCTTATTTAAGCCTCATTACCTGGAACGTAATAGAACGAATTGCAATTTGCCTCTGCGAATTCCCCACTGCTGCTGCCACTCGGCACACTTCCTTTGGAGCTGAGCTCCATAGACTCCAGTTGTTCTCTGATGTAAGCGTAATTCTCCAGGTCCCATGGGTCGATGTATGGCTCTGTTGGAAGGGTGATTGAGTCATCCGAGTCCGCCTCGGCAGGGCTCCAGTAAAGAGAGTCACCCGGCATCTTGGTGGATTTATCTAGAATAAGAATCCATTATAAAGTAACTCATGTGCTGTAATTTATTGATCTGCTGGCCAAATTGGGAATAGGAATAATTTTCTTATATATATATATATATATATATATATACACACACACACATATATATATATATATATATATATATATATATATATATATATATATATATATATATATATATATATATATATATATATATATATATATATATATATATATATATATATATATGTCTGTGTGTGTGTGGTTCTCTATTCTTTAGAGCTCATTTTGTGCATTTCCTGTGTTTTTGTTCATTTTTCTGAATATTCAAAAACGTAGAGTCTCCAAAAAAATTCAATAATGCCGAACGCATGTATTTTTGTTTGTCTGAAATATTAATTTATGAATGGACATACGTGATCCAGGGTTTAAAGAGGCACAACGCAAACCGTAAACATATCTAATCAAAATAACAGTTCAAGTGTACGGTAAAAAACTAGTACTTATAAATATGCAAAGTAGTCTTAGCCGTATTCTTTGATGGACAACATATCAAGTACTCTATAAATATTTAAATGAAATAAATGTACAGTTTGACTAAATTTAGATCACAGAGAATGGCTAAATGAAGACCACTTCGATATGTAGTTCATATAAAATATAAATCTGAATTTGCTGTACATTTTAAAAGATCAATATATTTAAGTTGTAAAATGATCAAGAAAATGAAAAACACAAAGCCTTCTTGAAAACTTGCGTTATTAAAGTTAGTTTCAGTGCTTATTGTTGCAGCGAATTTAAAAAAAAATCCATTAACCACTGTTCAGTATCTGTGTATATATATATACATAATATGTGTCCAATATTTTCTCGAAATTACTGTACAGATATCAAAACATACTATACGAATTGGAATTACTTGATTTTCTCTTATCTGTGACTCGCAATGATTTAGAGACTTTTCTGCTATTTGCTTTGAGTGTTATTTATAAAGATATGTAAACAAATTCAGAGTTTTTTAAATGTTATTGTAAAACATTGCCATCTAACAAAAGCTAAATGCAAACAATTTGTTCAGATCTTAAGATAAAACAATACGCAGACTAGTGTCCGGAAAAGACATAACAATCAATATAGGAATGAAATCAAAAAATGTAAATTTAAAATTTTAAAAAAAGCGTTTTCAATAATCTCTACTAAAAGGTTGGATATAACTGAGATTCAATAAATGAAAACATTCGACGTCGCTAAGTGATAGGCTAAAGCAACAAATAAACAAAATATAGCAAGGTCCAAATTGCAAAGCAATTCATAAGACAAGGAATTCAACTGATTTAAATTATTCAATTTAATTAATTCCCAACTTTATTTGAAGAGTTCTTGAATTTTCGACTCAATTTCTATAAATAAACGAACCTTATGGATTCTGAATTCATCATACCGGAAAATATCATTTTCGGGTGGAAAGCGGTACCACTCACAGCTTCAGAGCAACCGAGTCACTTTGCTTAGTTCTGTTTCTTTTTGCTGTAGCTTTATTTTCCTGGCTCGTCCGCTGATAAAACTCCCCCTCGTACATTAACATTAAAGATTCCGTACGCACATCAGTTAGCCGCACAGACCACGGTGGTTTATTGTTTACCAGATATGGCGTCTTAGATAAAGAAGCGCCTGGCCAGGATGTGGGCATTCCTTTGTAAATAATAAACATCCATCATGCACATCACGACCAGTGCTGCGTTACCAAATCGAATAAAATTAAACATACCTACATGTTCGTTGTTGTAATGTTTCCTTTTAAGTCCACCGATGTGGCTAATCGTGTCACATAACGGAGGAATCAAATTCGCACAAAATGCATTTTGATGAAGAGTATTGGCCTAGGCAGTAGCGATCTTCAATTTCCGAATTTGAATTTTTTTATATAATAGTTTTAAAAGGATTTGCTTGATACGTATGAAGGCTATTTCTAGTATATTCTGTTTAAAGTCTTAACAGCTATCTATGCATATAATATAGGTATACATAATACCCAGATATGAGACTGTTCACCAAAAATGTCCTTTCAGGAAAGTAATCGCAATACACAATGAATTGACATTTTTTCCTAAATAATCCTTAAAGTACCTTCAGTTGAAAAAACGATCAACCGAACAATTACAACAGCAACCCTGACAAAGTCGCATTCTGTTCTGTCAGCCGTGGAGATGGACACCCAGTACATCTTCCATGAAGCCTCTGGGAATTGACATCAACAATAACATGTCATGCCACGATCATGTTGCTTCGTTAGGTCGGCTTCCCAGAAACTGGGGAATCTCTTTCTCCAGGAAATTAGCTACTGGGATGCGCTTCAAATCAACTTCTAAAGCTTCTAGACACAATACAGAAACGAGCAATACGACTAGTGGATGGGCCTGACCTCACAAACGACCTCCACAGTCTAGAACATCAAAGAAGGGTGGTTGATCTTTCCCTATTCTATAGATACTATCATGGTGAATGTTCTACCGAGCTGCCTTGTATAATAATACCCAGAGTATCCAGTACAGCAAAGACTAGAGGAGTTGAAAGAACGTATTATCACCTGGTCGAGCTTACAACGCCTCGAACAAGGCTCTTCCAAAAGTCGTTCTTTTGGAGAACCTCGGCGCTCTTGAATGAGCTACCGGGAACTTTTTTCCCGATGGTTACAATCTACAGCGTTTTAAGGTCAATGTGAATAGGTATTTATCCTCTCACAGCACTTATGAAGCGCGATCGGGTTTATGCCTTTGCGTGAGGTTCTATAAAAAGAGCAACAGCAACCGAATTTACGTCTTTCGTGTGGTTCAGTTGGGGACAAAATCTATACATGGAAAGCGCGCTCTATCATTTTTGACAACTCGGAGGGGATTACCAACCATGCTCAAGCTACCTGGACGAAGATTTATATGTTTATCAATGAATTAAATCTGATTCGAGTATACGTACAGAAATGTCGAAATAGTCGTGATACGTATTATTTAAAACACAACCACATTCCTAACATGCTCTTAAACGGCTTGCTCAACAGGTTGGATGTGGTGTTACCTTTTTGAGCCCACGACAACCGTGATCTACTTTCGATTAAAAAATCTAGGTGCTGTTCTAAACCGCAATGTCTAATTGCATCTTGGCTCACTGGATGGCATGTGACGATTATATAAATGCTCGAGACAATCGTGAGAAACTTTATATGCTATGTTTTCATATGCAAAACAGAATTACGCTTGTCTGGAATGGGCAATTTGCACAGAAATAAAAAATAACAAGAACATACAGGATGTTACAACGTAATATGACTGTGTTACTATGTGGGCATTATAAATATTACCGAAAAACGATTTTTATATTGCAAATGTACATTTAATCTTCTTTCTTTGATCAAAGCTGGATATGCAATAGTCTCAAGTTATTATTTTTTAAATATAGTACTACGGATTTTGATGAAAAACCCAAAAGCGGCTGCAGTGGATACGGAGTTATCGTCATAGAACAAAAAAATATTTTTTTGGACGTTTTCGAGGTACTGATTATTTAACAAAAAAATTGAGGGGTGAAAAATTAGAGCTCGATGGGGAAAATGAGGGAAGTGGAAGTATAGTTTTATGTGTTAGCCCTCTTCCTAAAAATTGGATGATTTTGTTATTTATTTTTATTTGTTATTCACGCATTTCGCCATACTTAATAGTACCGTTAGGTTGACAAATTGATCTTCGTCTCGTATGTCTGCTGAGTTGTAGCATGAATGTAAAACCGGATATGATGTCTTGAATCTGGGGTCCTAATTAAACCATCCTAATTAATCTAAATTATGTAATATTCATATTCGGGCTAGTGCTTAGTTATCTAGCTTAGATGTAATGTAGAGAGACATTGTAAACAATTAATTTCTTCAACACACATCTCCAAGTGCCGCGCAAGGTGGTGCTGTCCATTGGCGTCTCACAGATTCGTAGTCAAGGTCCTTTGTTGGTCTAACGATGCTAATAAATATGAAAAAGCACGCTGCTCTATTTGTGAAAGCTATATCAGCCCACTCACTCGGCATGGTGGGAGGAACAGTTTCATGAATTATGAGCTATAATCTATATAGAATCTATAGAGAACTAGTTATTTCATGTAGCAGCAATAGCCAAAGAATATATAGCATAATGACATATCTAAATGACATTTGGCGGCGATGGTTGAGGTTTTCTTGAATTTTCCATTGAGTCTAGCCCAAATGTAGTGGCAAAAAACTGTTTTCCCACTATATATAGTAGTAAGACACGTGAAGATAAATGAATTCATTAAGTCAATAGCTATACAGGATATTCATGGTAAGACTTGATTAGTCAATAACCTGACACTATTATTTCGAAAGTCTTACTATGTTTTAAGGATTAAAACAAAACGCGTGACAAAAAATCATATTCATTTGTGAAACCTTATGTATAAATTGCACAATTCCATCATAAGTTTCTAGATTGGCTAACACAGATTTGCTTCCACTTTTTGCCTCAAGACATCATAGTCTCCCTGATTGTTAAAATACTTTTTAGTACCCATGATACTTTGCATCGTTCAAATCTATTCATGAGCTTGGATGCAACCACAGTAAGTTGCAAGATGTCACCGCAGTTGACAATCTTCAGGCAATCCCGATTACATCGAACAAAACATGATTTTGTATGTATAGCACAATAAGATTGAAAAGACGATCCGATAACAGATAATCGTTCCCCTCAATTGTTCCAGCAAAATACTAAGCTAGAAAAGATGTTAGATAACCAGGTATCGAGCGAATTTAGATCGTCTGTTGATAATGGTCATTAAATAACGCAAGGTATGCTAGTGCTTTTGCTTTTGAGTTTCAGACAACTTTCTCCGCTGCAACAATTTTTTTCGAATGCACGTGTATTCAGAGTAATTTCAGAGCTCGTTTGGGAGTATTACGCAAACTCATGCATTAGGTTTTTACGCGGGTACTACTTATTATCTTTAATGGCGCTGCATTACAAGACGTGGAAGAGTAAATAATTGACTAGTTTACTAAGACAAGCGTTCTGAATTATCCCAATATTCTTGCTTTTACTAGTGCTGAGTTCGACAAACGTTCCGAATTAGAAGTAACACTTTTTTGGTGTTTTATAGTGTCTACATCACGTGAACCCTGTAAATCACTTCTGTCGGTATGTCGGTCGGCCAGTCAGTTTGTTCGTAGCATTCTTATCACCGCGTGGTGCGGTTGCGGTATGCTGTGGAGTAGATACTATTATTACTGAAATCGAGGTACTGCCAGCGAGATATTAGCAAGAACAGAATTGAGAGATCGAAGCATATCTCAACCCCTTTTTGTACATTTTCAGATTTCCCGATAGTCAAACACGGTTTTACATCTGTGATACTAGAATTTTTTGCGCCGCAACCATAAACATTACATCAGTGGTTTGACGAGTGGTAAAACTGTGTAATGTTTGTACAAAAAGTATTGTTAAAACACTACGCTATCTCAGAAGATAGTGTAAGAACTTCTACATTTATCTAGACCTACTGACGATAGAACACTGATAGACCTCGTATGTTTACAAAAACTTTCGTCAGACATTGGTGCACAGTTGCCAGAATTCACCAAAGGACTACAATAACATTTTTCTACGTAGCTAGTTCACAAGATCTCATGAATATGTTCTACGATGAATATCTTAGCCACTGAATAGTAATGAAAGTTAAAAATAACTTCATAATTTAGAACAAACCTGTAATGTTAATCACACCTCACACACTAGCTGGCAACATGGCTTTATAGTAAATTCTGACTGCTACTAGCCGCTACGTATCATTTTTCATTCATATTTTTCCAATTTAACGTCTGTCGGCATTTGAACAGTACCGAACCGTCAACCGTCTACGTCAGGTCACTGTCAACCGCTTTGAATTTTGACGTGAGCGTTCGAATCAGACATCGTAGTTTTGGTTCATTTTCTCTGTTTGATCTGGTTTGAATTTTGCTTATTGTTATCAAAATGATGATATATTGTTATGTGTGTAAGCTGTTCAGCTCCCAGGCTGAAGCTGCAGGTCTAACCTTCCATCAGTAAGTACAATTGTGTACTTTTTCAAATTCCCGCCATGTCAAACTTCGTGATTCATCCAGATGTCATCGATGTTTACAAACAGAAATTACGGTCCCCATCAAGCGGCCATCTTGCCACCTTGCCCTCTCCCCGCTGATCCCCTCGCCCATAGTCATGTTTGACTACAGACATCAATGAATTTATGAATGAGATGCCAGGTCTTCAGTTGTTCTATCGTCGTTGTCTAGACTCGATAATTTCAGCGCTCTATGAATGTTTTCCAAATAGCATATTAAAAATCATTTTGCCGTTATTTTCATGTCATTTTTGTGTGAGATGTAAACCAATTTACCATATATATAATAATGTACTATAAAAAAAATTCAGGAAAATAATTTTCTACTAGTAGTTCAAGGTTACGTTTCCAAACGCCTATCATAGCGATTGCTTTAGAAACGATATGGATGTCAAATATTTGCTCTACGCAACGCAGCCAATCACTGGAAACATGTACCTACACAGTGGCGGCTCGTCCATAAAAGCATTTGAACTCCCAAGCGCCTCATAGCCATCCCATAAAAAAATGGAAGCAAGCAGTTTGCTGGGACCTTTTCCATTCATATGTTTTATTTTTTTTTACATATGCAAAATAGATTCAAGTTGAAAACCAACAAACCAACCCCAATAGAGACTATCACCTATACAACGCATTAATCAAGCACCTAAACTACGCAATTCTAACTCGTATTATTTAAGGTTTTCGACTAGATAAGTATGTCAATAGACCCCCCAGATAATATTTACTCATGATTTAAACGTCCTATAGATCACAAACCATATGAGGTGGCCTTGCCCTTGGATTGAAGCACAGATGCTTCCCAAACATGCATCTCAATTACACAATGAAATAATAATCGGCACTACCAACGAGTAATTCCTACGCGTTTCATTGAAACAGAATCATTTAATTATTGTATTGTTTGTTCCATTCATCTGTACTGTAAATATTTCGCAAGATGAAGACAAACATTATAAGAATAATAGTGTCATCGCTATGAATATATAAAATCACTTTGAATAAAGTTTTTGTTATATCTTTGGAATATTTTTCAATTTTCCTTTTGCAATTTGGCAAATATATAACAACAATTTTGAAACAGTTCCGGTGGTCTTCTGATACCTATTGAAATCCTCATCATTTCCCTAAATGTAATCAGAATCTATGAGAGTAGTATCAGATATCTATATATCAATATGAAAATTACAACAACCATAAATATCAACAGAGCTGAGTGGCATGGATTTTCGTGATGTGATATGAAAAAATCAAAAATATGCTGCAAAAATATTGTCAGTTTGGATCACATTTACAATAAATCTTTATGCATGATTTAATGAGTTTTCATATAATATTACCAATATGTTTTGGCCCTTACTTAACGATTGCTTTAAAAGCAAATACCACAACTCCGATATACAATTTTAATAAAATATGACATAAAGTATGTCATCGTATAATATATGAGCAGATCATATCTAATATCAAATATTTCACAAGCGTTCCGAATATACGAATGCATACAGGAAGAATAACCTAGATAGCCAAAGCATAGAACAACAAAAATCTTTAGCCCGATGGCATTGAGATTTAGAAATTATTTTCGAAATATTGCGAAAGCCGCATGAAAGATTTGATGGATTATAATCACTACCAACAACGCGGTTCTTCTTGGTCTAATGATGGTGATAACACCGCAAATTATATTGTATTAATTATAATTTGTACTGTTGTTATCCTGAACTGAATCCTGAGCACGGAATGTTTGGATTCTTTTAAATTAACGTAAATAATTCATCCACAATATATTTCTGACAGAAATCCATTGTTCTAAAAATGTATCAATAAAGTGCTGACTGCACAACATGATATATATTCAATATATCATCTGAGAGAATGAAAATCAATTTTCTAAACACACTACCCTTGTTTGTCACACAAACAAATGAAAATGCTCATATAATCACTGAAGGCATGGGCATGTTCTAACAAAATAAATGCTAGAGAAGACGAAACAAAGAACCCAATCGGTACAGTTTTTCAGATATAATCATTTGCGTCTTATAGAACCAATTGGCGAAAGCACTGTACCGCTGAGGTTATTTTTTCTTTTTTTAAATTAGTATAGCTGATAGTTGCCTTGCATCATTTTCAGTTCTTTGAAACTGCTATTTAGAAAAAAATCACAGTACGCCAAATACGTCGTATATCAAATTAAATGTCTCCAAGCTCACAAGAGTGCTTCAATGCTTCATCACCATATCACAAGATAAGATTAAATCCATTTTGCATGATTTTTTCCGGAAATGATTGAGTATAGTTGCTTGAAAATGCTCCCCATTCTATCATGGGTGCCGTTAAAAAAACGTGAAACATTTTTTCAAGGAGGGGTGAACGGACAAACAACGTGTGGTTTTAATTCTTAAAAATAATTTTTTTAATATTTTTAAGCTAATTAACTGTGAGGAAAAACTGAATTGATGTAATTTTCTTAAGGACATTTTTAATTTAATCAAGCACAACATATCTAAATAGAGTTCTGAGTATGTTTATGCCTTCACATACCTTTATTGAAATATCAATTGCATATACAGATGAATTACTCTTGAACTCAAAATAATGAATTGGGGAGTAATAATCCTTCTTTTAGCGGTGTTAATCATTCTCACACCTAAGGAAGATAAGTTGATTACTAAAATTCTTGTTATTATAAAGATACCTAGTATTTCAGAAGCTATTCTTTTACATAATCCGTTCAGTATTTTCCCATAAAATGACAGGTAAAAAAAATTGCACATTATTTTTGTTTGATTCCTGCCGATGGTTTTTAATATTTAATATTTATTTTGATACTAGTTAAGTCATTAGGTATGTAATGTTTGAATTTATGTATTAATACAATAAAATGAGTTTTGCACACATTTCAAATTTTTTTAGTCTCGACCATTATTATTTCCACAAAGAATGCAGCAGTATCTACTACTCATCCACATTATCTCTCAAATTCCACCAAAATCGGTGGAGCATTTACTGAGATTTACAAGAATGTCACGTCAAACGTCAAAAAACATTTTCAAATTAGAAAATTTTCACGCTAACGATAGTCCTGTCGCTTAGCGTGGAAATTAAAGGTAAGAGTAACTCGAAAAGTTATGTCAAAAACATCATTCTCCTGTGTCTGACAACTGGTGTGACTGAAAATGTGGCACTCAACTTTTTTCTCAACAGAAAGACAAGAAAACACAATTGAGCTCGCTTAAAGCTTTTTCTAAGACAACAGTGATCCTTTGGTTTAACAACTTATATTTGGTGTCCAGGACATGTAAGTATTCATGGGAATGAAGAGTCCATTAGAGTCGAATATGTCAAAAACTACTATAAGCAAAAAAAAATATACAGACTGTTAGGAAGAATGGATTTCTTCTGATATGAATCTAAGGACTCTAAAACTAACAATCAAACCTCTGAAGCATCCGCTATTGACTAGGCGCGAACAAGGACTAGATTAAGAATTGGACACTCCATCAGCCTTCATACTGTCAAGCATGCAATATTAGTTAGGCGTGTGCTTATTGGAAGTTCCATATATCAACAGAACCCTTAGCGGCTAATAAACATAGCAGTTGATGCAGCAAAACACCAATTAGGATACAAGAATGTCAACATTCAGCTTTTTCAATTTGTGGCATTGGAAAATAGATTTATGTTTTAAAGAACCATACCCGTTCTTGCTGCCCTTACTTTCTGAATTCATTACATTAGGATGCATAACGGAAATGTTAAGTCTAACTATTATACAAAAAGTTGTCATAGGCCACATGATCAGTATAAGATGAAAATAATATCACGTCAACATAAATTACATTCAATGCCATGTAAACCTTATCAAAGTCATTTTTTTTTCTTCTGGAGAGCGGATATATATAGGTGTAAATACTTCAACTGTTGAGTCCTAACACGATTCAAATAAATAGACATGCACTTTTAGATGAGAAAGGGACATCTGTTGCCACTTCAAGGCAGTCCAGGTGTTGGGACCTTTGACTTCGTAAGTTGCCAATGGGCGACCCCATAGAGGGCGACACTTGCAGATGAGTTGATGTTGCTATCACTCCCTTGACTGGGTTACGTATATACTACCCGATTGCTCTCTACAGTTAGACCACCAGGCTATACTGACGAGTCTTGGCTAAAGAGGAAACATGCATGTCTATAACAGGTCTTCTGCATAGTGGAGAGCATACACTTAATATCAGCTTCAGATGTGAATGAGTCGAGATCACGGTATATCGTAAAAGTGTTTACGAAGAACAAGGTATGTCGCTGTGAATCACTTCACCCTTGTCGACAGATGTCGTAAGGGACATCTGTTGCCGCTTCACGGCAGTCCAGGTGTTAGGACCTTTGACTTCGTAAGTTGCCAATGGGCGTCCCCATAGATGACGACACTAGGAGATGGGTTAATATATTTTAATGCTTTTGAGTGTCGTACCTTTTGCGGTATGTGAGCAATTATTGGGTGTCCTTTTATAAACACTTCTTCGAATCCATTGCATCATCGGCGTTAAAAAATGTTTGTTCATATAAATAATCAATCAGTCAATTTACTGTTCTCCATTCTCTTCTTTTAACAAATGTACATGTAAAACGTCAAATAAAAAAAAATCCAGTCCCATTTTAATGAATTTATTCTCATTAAATCTACCAAACTGCTTTAGTTGAAAATTGAAATTTCTCAGACAGACACTGGAGGAAATCAAACATTGAAATTCTATTTATGAGATAATCAATGTCCAAAGTGTATAATCTAAGGATATACAGGATTCAAGTATATTACATGGACCCTCTGACGTACAGTTCCAAGCTGAAGAATAGGTATTGTCAAAATTTTTGTACATGGTGTACGTCTGCCGCACTAGTGTCACGTAAATTTTTTTTGAATAAATCAAAAATTACAATCAGATCTTTACCACTTGCCAAACCAGATCAGCTTGCTTTGGTTAGTGTTTTTTGTTGTTGCACCAAATTATCATGTGCCACATATTAAATTTATATGTGACAAACGTATAATTTGACATTTGAAAACTTCACTATATAATTGTATTGTTATTTTTGTACATAATGAAATGGCAGTCTACCCCAAAAACTGTATTAAAATGATCATTGTTCTAGTTAACTCTTGAATTTTTTATATTTTTATTTATAAAAAATAAATTCACTTGAACTACACCAAAAAACAAGTAAAATTCATATTTTTTT
The DNA here is from genome assembly GCA_949316355.1 of Bruchidius siliquastri. Lineage (NCBI taxonomy): Eukaryota > Metazoa > Arthropoda > Insecta > Coleoptera > Chrysomelidae > Bruchidius > Bruchidius siliquastri. The sequence goes on along the minus strand of OX438534.1, from coordinate 3,968,292 downwards.
CTGTGGCAATCACTGTATTATTGGTATGATGATTTAAGTGACCATAAAGTAACAAGAAGATGAGTGAAGAGAGACTTACAAAATAACTCCACCAACAAGATGATCAAACTCGCATTTTCTCACTGAGCTACCTCTAAACTTCAAGCCGTGGTACGAAGAACAACAAAATATCGCGTGTATGATGGATTGACGCAAGAAGAAACAATTGCCTATTGCACGTACCGCAACAGCGATCTTCAGCTGTTCGCGCCGCGACGGAGCACTGCCGTCTGCATTACACCTGAAATTTCAGAGAAAGCACATGGCACTCGCGAGCGGTCTTGCAACTAGTGGGCTGTGTTAGAACGAAGAAGTGCTGCTGTTATCAGTGAATCGTGTAAAAAGGTACGTTTTCTTTTTGAGCAGCCGCTAATACACGTAACTGCATTTCAACTTAACAGGAATCTTGAATAATAAGAAATGTGCTATTCACAGGCACGTACCCAGAACGGCGCCCGAGGGGCACAGCTCCTCCCCCTAAATTTCATAAAATTATTATTTTTCGCGATAAATGAAAAGACCGCAAGTAACTAAGACTTGAAGTCAAGGACTTCCCCTATAATGGTTTGCTGTCTCATTGCCGGCGTTGTAACGTTTGTAGAGAAATTGGTATATCTTTCAGCATTCTCTATGAAGCTCGTACCGTGGAAGCAGAACCGTAAAAAATTTCGCTTTCGCCTAATGACCAAATTACTGGCGCAACCCGATAACTATATACTTCTTAAATAATAAAGAACATCGTGAAATCATAAAGATCTATATTCATATTCTATTAAAAATTTAATTATATAGGAAGTGACTTAAATGTATACCTACTCAGTGACTGAAGTTTGAACCGGATTTCAAACACTTTCTATAAAGGCGTAATATTGTATAAATTTAACTAAAAGCTGGCAGAAAAAAATTTATAGTGTATAATTACAATACGGCATCAATTTACGATAATCATAAGCTTGTGAAAATAAAATAATATAGTGATAGGAAAAATTATATGGAATAAAGTATATGTCATGAGTGACATAGCCGGTTTCGAGAAAAAAAAATTTTTTTCAGTCTGTGTTTGCGAATTTAATTTTAAATATTGAATCTTAATATTACTTTAAGTTACTATTTTGTCATAATTTTAATTTCGCTTCTTTAAAAAATGAATCAAACATAATCCTACGATTCCACGCCTTTTTTAGTATTGTAATCGCGAGAAATGTATTCTACATATTGCGTTTTATGATATATACGAGTACGTCACAAAAATGCATGTTACTGATCTCCGTCCGTCTGTATGTCCGTCAACCCTTGGCCCCTCTATAACTCGAAAAGTACTTTTCTGGTTTTGATCAAACTTCAAAACGAAGTTAGTACTGTGACAAGGACGAAAAAACCGCGAAGTTCATGAAAATTGAGTCAGTGGCGGCGGAATTTATCCCAAAAAAACGAAAAAAACTTCGTTTTGGGCGTTTTCATGGCCACTGATGATTTTCTTCTATTAATGGAAATTTATAGGGTGTTAAGTTTTATTAGGGTAAAAGAGCTTATAGTCTCTAAATTTACTCAGATACATATAAAACATCTATGTGTTGAAAAGTAAACAAAAAATAAAAATACTAAAACGTTCCCATGCATTTAGTTTTTTGTAGCGGGTTGCAATATCATATTTTGCTGGCAAACGTGTTTTTGTCCATTATAATGAAGTAACTACGAAAAGTTGGAAATAATCCACATCTGCCGTTGATCGACTGTTTAAAGGAGCATAACATATAATATTCTTTATCATGTAATTTTCAGTTAATATACTAAATAAGATAGATATTATATATAAGTGCAACAGGATTTGAATATTTGAGATACGGAAGATTCTAGAATAATCAACACATCAAAAACGCTGGTGATGTTTTGATATTTTTTTTGCTTTTAATTTCACTGGAAATGCCTCGATTTTCAATAATACGTATATAGGATTCAACCAGGAGTCTACCGCAAAAAACGGTCCAGTGCTTACCAAGAATACGCCGTGACAAAAACGCCAATAAGAAAACATCCAGACACATCGACGGAAATGACACATGGAATTTTGAGATGTAGATATGATAAAAGTATCATAATAATATATTTAATTTTCACTGGCTCATGCCTTCGATTATACCAAAACCAAACTGATTATCTCCTAGTGGCGCATGACGACTCAAGTTTTGTTCCAAAATATCAATCAAATCAATATCCATCATTATGAATTTCCTAATTTAATCGAAATTGGTTATGTAGTTTTCAAGCTGCTTAGTAAAAAACTCACTAAAATAGATATTGGCTCTAATAAACTTTGCACACTCATAATTAGTATTACAATTCCTAAAAACCTATCAATATCTGTCAGATTTATGGTCAAATAAAGAACTACATATTATACTTTTCTCATTGCAAGCATTTCTTCATTTTTCAACAATACTCATCAATAAGTAATACAGACAATCAAGCTTAGCCATTCATTAATAACTATTCTAACATCTGTTCTTAAATCACTATGCCCGTTTCAATGTATTCCACTGCAAGGAATGTATCCATATCTATAATGCCTCCAGTCTCCCATCAGGTGAGTCGAATAAGACATTACTCCACATGGCATTGAATTTAAACAATTGGGAGAAAGTTTTCCTATGATGACCGGTGGACGAAAGTCAAGGTTGTCTACCTTACGCCATAAAAAAACTCTCTTAGGACCAGTCTATCAGTTTCACTTTCGTCAGACATAATTATATTTTTTCTCCGAATTACGTTGACTGAAATCATACATATACATATGACTTCATAACGACTGTAGTCTGCCTCAAAGTACAGAATGAAAAAGTTAAATTTTGAAAATTATATCATATATACATACGAGGGTCTTTAGATATTCCTAATCTATACAAGTTTAAACAAGTTTGAGCACGTAGCTATTTTGTCTAAAGTTGTAAGTGCTCACACGCAAAGGCAGCTTTGAATGGTTCAGTAGTTGCTTTGCCATGGTCTCGAATGCATCTAAGTGTTGGCCGAATTTCAACAGGAAAATGGAACCGGGTAGTCGCGCTTTTTGTTATGTTTTACAGTAGTAAAGCAAAACTTGTCGGTAGCGTGATGACATACAGTGATGCCAAATATCATGCTGCTGCTGCTATTATCAATTTTTCAAAGGAAATCTCATACTAGGGTTGCGGGGATGGGGTTTTTCTCCTATTCAGATATTAACGGCAGACTTTGATACGTAACCTGATAGGAAAAACAAAAGGCTTACCGTTTTTTGCACTGTTGGCACATGGTCTCAATCTAATGCCTGTAATGTTCTCCTGTTTTTCAGTGAAATGTTCCATCTACCTTTTCCTGCGAGTTGCGACGAATTTTTCGATGTACCCGACTTATGAACATAGTGAATAGGTATTCGATGCATTCCTCTGTTTAAGTAACCACTACTACACATGACTGATTATTAACTGAATAATAAATGATTAAGAAATTACGTTTTACCCTGGTCAGTCATCAGGTTGGTCGACTCGAAAACATGATCATGAGTTTTTCAATACCTACCATCAATCTTTTTAAATCTAAATAAGTCATTGCGATTCAAATCTTTATTTCTAAACTGATTCGGTACCGAGGAAAGTACTGCGTCACCCTACTAGACATCATTTTTGCTATACCACACATGATTCTTCGTATTAACTTGTTGGGATAGTCTATCCACTTTTACGATGTCGAACATGCGCATAAATTAAAATATCAATATAACTAGCTAGGTGTTGTTCTATTGAAAACTGTTTATTTCATGGTCAAGTGTATGGCGTATTAGCCCGTTCGCTGTGGATTTTCAAGCTCAAATTTCATTTTCCAATGCGTCACTGACTAGAAACTACAGCGTCTGATACTTTTAGATAGAAGGTAATCGAGCATGTAAACATGATAGTAAAGTAAATATGCCTTGCTATTTTTTCGATAAGATTACAAAGCATCCAGTTCGCTGTTATACCTGCTATGACAAAAGATAGGTTAGGTGACCTCTTAAAGGTAACTGGTCGCCATTCAGTGAACCCCAATTCATTAAAACTTTTATTTTTTCAGGCACAGAAAAACAACAAAAAGGATGTCGAAGTTGTTGTAGAGCATGTAAGTGCTTGTGAATGAGCTGAGTAGTGGCAACGCCTTACTAACCTATCTTTTCCAGGATAATAACAAGGATGGTGGAAGAAGTGACTTAAAAAAGACATTTGAAAGAGCAGAAGTTTTAAGTCAGTGGTTGCAGGGCATAGAAAAAAATGTTGAAGCTATCAGAGATTACGAGGGCAGGATCAATGACCTGAAATACAATCAAGCAGGTATGATCGAAACTAGTATTTATCGGGTATGTATATACAAAAGGTGATGATGAATAAAAAAATATTTTATATTCTTTCTTTACGCCTACTAAAGCCATATGCCAGTAGCTAAATAGCTTTACTAACGTTTCGGACATCTTGGTCTTGGCAGCAAAAACCACCCATGTGATTTTAATTTTTGAATTTAATTTTTGATGTTGTACTTTGTAGAAGGTTGTCAAGGTAGTCGAAACGTATTTAGTCGGTCACATGAGATTTTAATGAACGGTTATTAAGAATTACAAGATTAACCACAGAGACTTGAGATAAGTTTCAGGAGTTAAATTTACAGCTGAACATATTTTCGGTGGTGTCTTGTATATACTTCATCAAAGGTCAGGTACAATTGCTTCATTCAGAGAACTGGAAAACGTGCATAATGTATTATTATCTGCGATACAATGTTCATCCCAGACGCCAAGACTTTTTCACAAGCTATAATAAATTTAACTTGTTTGGGCGGAATCTTGCAGCCCAATCTTGAAGCAGATATCGTCAACCAATTGTGCTGCAATTTTGCATACAGGTTTAGATTGGATGACAGTGCATGGTTATCTGAGTGACTTCATTAAGAGTCTTGAGTCGTCACGATCGATATTTCGAAAGTTCGGTAGTGTGAGGGATTTCTCATCAAGCTTGCTGCCTATGGGCCACCACTGGAACTAGGTTGAATAGCATTCTTTGGGAGCGTTATTTATTTTTGGTGGAGAATGGATATGTTTACAATATTTTCCATTAACGCCATTTCATGAGAGTTATTGGGATACTTTATGAGCAGAGAAAAAATAAGAAAAATAATCACATGTACCAAGAAAACAAAGTAGTCATACAAAAAACCATATGTTGGTGCGACCGTGGTTTTTTCTATATTCCTACGTAATATGGCAATTCTCAAAGCCGAGCATCAAATTAGCACTCTAGATATATGAGGTCCTAATTAAACTGAATTCGGATTGAATTCAAAAGGTGGAAATACTATGCCCTAGTTAAATTATATTTACGCCTCGTCAAAACCAAAACAGGCACCCGATCGCCAAATTATTTCGCTCTTATTAACTTCTTGTTGCGTCTCCAATAATGTATGACCTATTAGCTACTTATTGTAGCACAATATTTCGGGATTGAGCTCCTGAGTTTATCTTGGCGCGGCGTAGTGTAAATTTTATAAGGTATACGTTGTGACAAACAGTTTTTTACAGACCTCGTCGACAAAATCGAAGGTCTTTTCCAAAACAATACAAGCATTTGCCAAAAAATTAATGGAAAACTGAAAGAAATAGATGAAGAGCTAAAACAAACTACCGAAGACTCTGCAGAAGGTAGAATCAAGACGATACAGTATAATACCCTCAAGACCAGATATATAGAAATTTTCAAAACCAATAACAATGAACTGGAGAATTTTAGAAATATACAAAAGGCTAACTTGGATGCCCAGCTCAGAGCCAAAGGGATTAGGATGACAGATGAAGAGCTAGTGCATCTGCTGGAGGATAATAGCGACATTCAACTATTCACTGACAATGTGAGTTTAAGATTTAAATATATATTTATATTAATGAACTGCTATTTTCAGATAATTGCAGAAACTCTAGAAGCAAAAAGAGCGCTAAGAGATATCGAAGAAAGGCACCAGCAGTTGCTTAAGATCGAAAGAATGCTGATGGAGGTCAGAGATTTATTTTTGCAAATGGCCATACTAGTCGACACACAGGTATCGAAGATAGTAATGATCGTAAACTAGTTTGATAACATTTCAGACAAAATGACACTTACAAACCTCAACCATCCTAAAGTTTTTCTCCGGCTACAAGTTTGGAAAACGATGTTTGTGACATAATTTCCTCTATTTCCCTTGGCACCGCTGTAAAACATATTATCTGTAATAGTTCTTTATAAAACAGTTCAGAAATTGTTTTCACCTAAAATGCATCAGATGCTTATATAGCTTCATATTTGAAATTTCAGTCCTCAGATATTAATTTAAACAAACAATCTATGTAATGGCGAAGATAGAGATCATATTCGGCAAGTATTTGGATACATTGATTTTATTTAACGTATTTTTATTTGTCGACTCAAAAAATTAAGCAGTGTCAAACTTGGCTTTTGTATATTATTAACTTACTTCTTCTTATAAATAGATATATTGGACTTTATATGTATGTATATTGTTGATCACAATTATAAAGACGAATATACTAGAATTCCCAGAAAAAATACGGAACAGCTTTTTTCTAGAATATTTTATTTTTTATTAACGATTTGGTATATTTTTCATTACTGAATATTGATTATACAAATATAATACGACATACGAGAGACATATGTTCTAGGACTGAATGAACATACAAAAATTTATACTCACAGTTCAGTAAATTTTTTTCCGAATGCCGTTTTTTAAATCCGATATCAAATATATAATGTTATAGATGATAACTATAGGCGGTGACTTATTTAACATGAAAAATTCTCTATGCTTCTCATATTACAAGAGAAAAAAAATTGTAGTAATTTTTTCCAAATACTGCAAGCGATCAAGGTTTGATTAATCAATTAATTTGTTTATTTATCCATTTGATTATTTATTTATTTATTCAATGTAGCAAGAACTTATCGACAGGGTAGAATACCAGGCACAAGCAGCAAGAGATTTCGTTGCCAAAACGCCGAAAATTTTACAAGAAGCAGAAAGAAAGAAAAAAAGTTATTTGAAGGTAATACATCTCTGATAGTTCATTTTTAATTATACTATTTACTGTACTCCTTTTTTTACAGTGCCGAATATATATGGGAATAACTATACTTATACTGGTGGTGATACTTTTGATAATGCTGCTGAAGTGATTTTTTATACAGTACTTACAATTTTATAAATAATTTATTGAATAATCGAAAAATTAAATCAGTTTGTGTTTTATTAAAATCCGTGATCATAAAAATTATTCTATCAATTTTTTTTTATTGGATATGCAACAGATTCATTAATACCTTGCCGCTATGTTGGCCTAAGAACCAGTAATCTAATGATGTAATCTCGCATACCCTGTATTTCCTTCGGGAAATGGATATCGCTGTCTCGCTCAATCTAAGGAGTATTGCATGTAAGAGCGACAAAGCTGCAAATTTGTCAAAATACCTGGTCCGCAACGGTGGTGCTACCTATTGGCAACTTACGAAGTCAAGGTCCTATCACTTGGACTGCCGCTTCAAGGTTTGATTTGGTAAGTTGCCAATGGGAAGCACCACCGTGCGTGACGCTTGGAGATGGGTGTTGATGTTGCTATCACACCCTTGACTGGGTTACGTATATACCACCCAATTACTCTCTACAGTTAGCAGGTCTGATATATAATAGAGAGTACACACTTATCATCATCACAGCCTAGAGGTGCTCAGTTCGAATGAATAATCGAAATAACAGACAACGTCATTGGGGTATTTCCTATACCCACGCAATGTTGGAACCATCTATATGAAAGTTTCTGATGAGGCATATCTATCGAACACATTTGTCAGTACATGGAAAAGAGGTCCCTTAAGATATCCTTATCAGGACGTTGTTCCGAACTACGCTGGGGATTGTCTGAACAGGCAAGAGGAGTAGACGACTTCTCTGTCCAGACAGAACAGGGATGGCTGCACCAAACAGAGAGAACATCCAATTGTCTCCCAGGAAAGCATCCTATGTCCAATGTGTGATGCAAGGCAGAGCAGGCGATATACTTCCTCCAACCAGCGACACACATACATTCCGGCTTACGAGCTATTTAACTCCACCTGTAGCTCTTCACCCAGAGGTATTGTGTCACTCGGTTAATTCGGAAGAAATTCGTATTGTTCTGAGAATTTCACAGCCCTTGACCCAGATGGCATAAGCATCTACTGGATGAAGGAAATGCCAAATTTACATTGGCCAGGAGCAAGAAATAGTACATGTCAATTACATGCCTGAAGTTGTTCTACAAGCTCTTCACCATAACCTTATGCATGTCTATGTCTCAAACTGTAAACCAGGTATTTCTAAACCTAAAACATGCCTTCCCTGGAAAGGTCAATTTACACCAGTGTAAGGGTACTGCAGAAGTGCAGTCATGATAATAGCATTGGGTTCGAGATAGACAAATGTGCAATGGTTCATCTCAAGAAAGGACGATTCAGTGATAATACATATGAGAAACACCTCCTGGATTGGAGCATTTGAGTCATCTGCATACCGGAACTATACCTACTTCGGGGTGGTGTAGCGCTATATCCAGGAGAAGAGTTTGGTTGAAGAGTATCTCTGTCGGAAGTATATCCACCCACTTTAGCAAATATGCTTGCAGTCCCGCTGGTATTATACACGTTCAGTACCATCCACTGGACTGTACATAAGCTGTCACAACTTGACACTCAGTTGCGAAAAAGAATGAATATGGCGAGAAGTTTGCAACCTTAGTTTCGCGCAGACATTCCAAGACATCCGGGAGACCGTGGACTATTGAGTTTGGAGGAAAGTGGTACTGAACACAGCCTGCGAAGTTATGATAAGAATTGATCTCGTCCGCTGTGTACATACGCGGAAGAAAGTGGTTAAAAGAGCCTTTCTTTTGAGGGCAGAACAGTCGAAGAACTCAATGGGAAGAATCAGTCTGGCTTCTGTCCGAATAAAAAACCACAGCAGTACTACTGAAGCCAATTATTGTCTTTTACACCTTGGTATATCGTAGTAAAGTTATCCATATGGCAGTACCAGATACCAGGTGTAGAGTATACCGACAGGCGCCAGAGTTGTTTATGCATCAACTGTCAGTCTTTAGGTATTGATGACGTAGAGGAGAAACAGTCCAAGTACCAGGAGCTCATCAGCCAACTTCTAGTCTGTCAGTTATGGTCATTGGATCTTTAGAAGGGATGAAATTACGATAGCCTCCTCATCTAAGTGACGCCCAGTGACAACTTACGAATCAAAAGGTCTTAACACCTGGACTACCTTGAAACGGCAACCTATGACCCTCACGACATATGTCAACAAGCTTGAACTGATTTACAGCGACATCCCTTGTTCTTCATATACACTTCTACCAAGTACCGCTATCTCGGATCATTCACATCAGAAGCTGACAACTGATATTAAGTCTATGCTCTTCGCTATGCATCAGATCTGCTATAGACATGCATGTTTCGTCTTTAGCTTAGACTCATCAGTATAGACTTTGGCGTAAATAGTTAATGGGCTTTCCTATGAAGGGCGACACTTGGATGAGTTGATTATGCTATCATACACTTGACTGGGTTACGTATATACCACCCGATTGCTCTGTACAGTCAGGCTATACTGGCTATACTGACGAATCTAGGCTAAAGACGACACATGAATGTCCATAGCAGGTCTGATGCATAGTGGAGAACATACACGATACTCTCCGTTCTAAATGCTAAACTGGCATCCGTGCATCGGCAATTAATCATCTGGGTCGGAGGGATGCAGAAAGCCCTGATCCTCGGTTCTCTCTGTCTACTCAGTGCGCATGATTTGCGGACCCAGTGATAGCTCATTTATGTGTTATTTATACCTTACAGTGTGGGAAGCAGCCCCTGGAAAATGGAACAGCAGCCCGGCGCATCACACTTTTTTTCTTTTTCTTAGAATAAATTACTCTTCAGAGTCGCTAAAAATATAACATCTAATAAACACGAAGCGTTGCGTAATGCGTCCATTTTACGGCCTTGCTTTCATGCCATCAATGACCACATTCAGCAGTAGCGCAGGCGAATTATACCAAAAGCGTAGAGTTTTTTCCTTGAGTGAAAAAACTGTTCTGCTCAACATGTTGAGTGGCACATTGAATAGTCTGTCCTTTCAACAGACAACGCGCAAGAAATTGCACAAAGACGCAAATGGATACGGTCTCATCTACGTGTGGTTGGTGTCATGCATCCCTAATAAAGACACAACTGGAAATGGTCACCCTTCCACGTATTGTAGTGCTGGCCAAACAATCAAGTACTATATATTCAAATAAGAGGGACTTCAACCTTCAGTGTTGGTAAAATGTATGTAATCTGACTGCCTTTGTGTTTAATTTGTGGGCAGTCACAAACAGCTTTAATTGTGTGCTTTTTGCAATTTTCAAGAGTCCAAAAAAGGATATCTTATAAATTCAAACTGTTGTAGTGCAGGATCAACTTCGGAAGAGGTTTTTCTGCATTTCAGGCTTTATTCAAGCGGAAATTAGATTGTTTTGGGATCCCCCTGAGACTGCGTGTTACTTAGTGTGTGTGTATTTGAGTAGCCAGTTCCTAGATTTCAGAAGAGAGATTATTCTTTTTCTCCATGGAGACGTTACAATGATTGAAGTCCCATGGGCATCTGTGTAAAAATGCGCAGTTATTTAGTTGCTTTTTTGTATGATCTTTCGTTATCAGACCTGCTATCGACATGCATGTTTCGTCTTTAGCGTAGACTCGACAGTATAGCCTGGCGGTCTAGCTGTATATATGTAAACCAGTCAAGGGTGTGATAGCAACATCAAAAAATCTCTCAAATAAACACTATTTACGGAGAACAAGGCATGTCGCTGTAAATCAAGTTCACCCTTGTTGACTGATGTAAGTAACATCTCTACAAGGCAGTCCAGGTATTAGGACCTTTGACTTCGTAAGTTGCCAATGGGCGTTCCCATAGAGGGCGATACTTGGACACTTTGAGATGAGTTGATGATACCATACGATATTTTAAACGTATAGAAATTATTTTTCATAAAACGTTTTGCTATTTTGACTATATTTTAATGATTGTTGATAGTGAGGAGGTTTTGCAACGGCCTTTTGGGATCATTTATTACTAAACCCTCTCAAAATGTGTCACACTGGAACTGACCTAATAACCATGGAATTTTGGCCAAAAAGGGAATTTTTAGGATGCAAACAAATTGTGGCCCGTTGGAGGGATATCACCCACTTCTGGTATATATGGAAGTGTGAATGACGTACTGTGAGCTTTTTGACTTTTTTCTATTCAAAAAAATATTCAGCGGAAACGATAATTTTTTGAGCCTTTGTACGATAATTGCTTCTACAAAATCTGGCAACCCTTGCTCCCAGCCAGTCTTCTGAATATTAGGTACGTTTATAATGACAGCCCTTTTTACGATCTAGTTGAGATGATATGTTCTGTGTTGACATGTAGATATATATATATATATATATATATATATATATATATATATATATATATATATATATATATATATATATATATATACATAAAGCACAAACTTATCAAACTATTGTATTGTCATCTCTTCTTGATAAGTGTACAAAATTTAAAACTAATCTGATGTTTTGAAGTGGGTGAAAATAGCGTTCGTTACAAATATACATACAGGTGTAGCTTATATAAATCGTGTTAAAAAGAAACATGAAGCATGTTACATCTGTTCATGCTTCATTTAGGCATCATTGAAGCCCTTCTGTCTTTTCTCTTATGTGAAGTTTTTCTGTCAGTCAACGATTCAATGAATGGTAGCAAGTTTCTTGCTGCATCTGAACCTTCTTCACATCGACTTGATCATACTATCGTTGGTTACATTCGCGTTTTAGCGGGATGTTTTGTCGACGTAAAAGAAGAACGATTAGAAAATTCAGTGGACAAAAGGCGGGCACGTAAACTTGAGCAGAGCAAACTTCCTTCATTTTATTCATTTGTGTTCTTCCTTCACATTCATGGAAATATCATTATCGCTTGAATCTCTTTCTCCCTCTACTCAGGAATTCCATGAGAATGAATTAATATTTCCTGATGTAGGAACAGTCAGTACGATATTTTTAATCAAATATGTAGATCATGTCAAAAAGTAGTTGTTGTAGGTGCAATCGATGATAAACGTTGCCAATAAACGCACAAAGATGAAGCATTTTTCAGTTTTAGATACTTATTGCATGCTGTGGTTGATGCAGACAAAAAGTATAATAACTCATTTTTAAGCCGTTATTTCATAAAATTAAATATGTAGGTACCTAATTCTAAGATCACACGATAGACCAAACTGAAGGCCCGCGGAACAGAGCCGAACGGCTGGTGGTTGTTTATATTAACACCATTAAGATAAAACCTGCATCACATCGTTCAGAAAGAATATTACATTTTTAGTTTTATATGGCGCTTTGCCGAGCATGTGTTATTATTTTGTTCATTATATACTAAATTTTGTGATTGTACTTAGGTATTGTGTTACGATTTAGGTGAGTCATGGGCAAAACGAATTTACCTTTGTAGGTACTTACAGATGTTTAATTACTTATTGGATGTTTTACACACTCTTTCCTGAGCCCTTAATTACTTGTCGTAGTGGTACTGGTATTAATACCAGGCCTTGATATCTGCCGTTCATGTCTACATACTGTTGTTCACTATTATGGCCGCTCTTAATTGTAGTCATTAATAATTATTAAACTACTAAATGTAGAACAATGATACAGCAAATTCTTTTGCTCAGTTTTCTTTTTACAGGTGAAAACATACTTTAGCGGATCAACAAATGAAAGGCCAAAATTCTTAATTGAAAAGATAATCAGACAATCTTAAGAATCGTTCAGCCATTGTAAGTAGCGAACGACACTGCCTCATCAAACATACCCCTGTCCCTTGCGACCTTGGCTGGCCGTGAATAAACTCCTATAAAAGAAAATATCAATAACCGCATTTATTAAACTAGAAAATTTATAAAAAGTGCGTTCGGAATTACGAGATCGAAATGGAAATAATTGGGAAAAGAAATGTTCGTCACAAAAAATTGGAAAAACAATTCTGAGGGAGCATCTTCACCGAAAGTTTACTCCCTGACTGTTGACCTAGTCCGACTCTAGTTAGATCCTCAATTTTTTAGGCAATCCGATTGAATTTATCCATATAAACCTATTCAGCAAAAGTTGTTTTTTAAAAACATTTTCAGCTTGGTCGTTTCACTCATACACATATAATCAACAATGACCCATATAGTATGTCTCTCTTTATTCTAAAATTTCTGCCGGTGTTCCTTCTCGTCCTTGTATCTCTGTTACCTTTTCTCTGTGACTCTGTGTCATTTAGTATTCCTTGTTCCTTCTCTTGCGCAGCAGTGCAGCTGGAAAGAATATCACAGTACCGGTAAAATTGGTAGAATAATTAAAATTGAAGAACAGGTAAGAACAGCGTTAAGTATTTCAGAAAATTGTGTATTCACATGATTCTCTTGAATAAAAATCATTTGGATTCAGTCGCTCACGTGTATTTTGTATTGTTGCTTAGCATAAGTATTGTCCTTAGACGTGCGTTTCATACCATTTCCCGGTTTTTTTTTGCTGCTCATTATAATTTGGAAATTATTCCAGAAAATACACTAATAAGCCATGGATGACGAATGGGATGACTCTGGCTCAACGGTCACACCATCAGCGGTATGTATTTCCAACATTTTAGATTTTACACCTAACCTAAAATCTTGAGATGGTTAACCAGTTATTTCTACGGAATTATTACCATCAAAAGTGTTCTTATATTGGTTTGTGCTAGAAATAGTTCTCCACCATTTATATATGTACTGTGATGTGTAGCTTGTGGAACTCCAAGAATGATTGCTTCAATTGGGATTTGCCTGGGCTCTTAAGTTATTGTCCTCCAAAAATCATGTATTCTGCTTTTTTATGTTCAATAGTTGTAGGTATCAAAAGTTAGTGAGAGGCAAATGTGACCTTATATAATGCACATCGCAGTTACTGGTGTGTAACTTCATTGAATCTATTCAGGCTCAGCGGAAATCTGTAAATTGCAAAACATCGAGAGTAAAATAAAAGCAGATCTACTGTAGATTTAAATGAACAGTGAGAAAAATTGAATGCTGATAGATACTATCATTTCTGTGATCCATTCAACCACATGAAAACATTAAAAAAATAGATGTAACAATACAAAGTAAAAAAAATGGAAGAATGCTTAAAAAAGGACATTGGTAACCCTATATCTGTGTTTGTGGTTTTTCAAACTTAATATTGGACAAACTAACTGACTAAGGCAAAGGACCCACATTCCACCCAGACAAGACATTAGCTTATTTATGAACCAAAACTGGCACAAAATGTAATTGGAACACATAAAAACTACTAAAAACATACAATCATTAACATAGTCTATCTTTTTAGCAAATTCATATTTTGACCATACATTGGCATGCCATATGTTCAAGCCTGTATCTGTCAAAGCTGGATCTTTTCAGAAAAAAGAGGTACAAAAAGTGTCCAAAAAATGTCAACCTACATAATGTGGCTGGTATTTTGTTTTACTAAATATTTATAGGTACTACAAATTAATCAACAGTGGTTTGATCCAAGATGTGGTATATAATGAGTAAACAGGCTTGATATTTTGAGTTTAATAACATCTGTAAGAACTTATATGTAGCATTAATCTATTATTTTTTCATACCTCTGTAATTAATATCATCTTCCATCAACAGTAAAATACAGCTTTGAAACTGTCATATTACACCATTGTTCAGTCAAAACTGGAATATGGGAATTCATATTGTCACACATTTATAATAATGATATTTATATTTACACTAGGGTGTGTACAGCAAAAGTATCTAAAATATCTTTTCGTCAAGACAACTGCTATCCAGTAAAAAGATGAGAGTACAGAAAACTCTTGGGTATGTTTAATATGAAATTTTAGAACACAGGAAACATTTATAATTTTTTATATATGTCTTTCAAGCAAAGTATTGATTGCCACAATCTTCGAACATTTACATTTCTGTGTGCAAACACTCATCAGTCTAATCTTTTTTATTCTGGAACCTTCAACTATGAACAGCATTTTTTACTCATGGATGTAGCACTATAATTTAAGGGCTCTTCAAATGAGAAAATTTTATGTAATCTACATACTTGATGCTTTAAAAATTTTCAAGGAATAACAAAGTAAAGGTCATATATGTTCTCAGTCTTTTTGGTCAATTTGAGAATTATGGAGAAACATTCATGTATGAATGTTATACTTTTCCTTTTTTTTGAATATTGCAGATGGTTAAGAAAACAACTGGTAGGCAAACAATCAGAAACATTCATATTGACAAAAACAAAAAATAAATAATGAAGTGATATGAAATAATGTATCTTGAGCTTATCCTGTGGTTGTCCATCTGTAACTGTAACCACATACAATTAATTGAAATGTCTTTACTAAGGTTTCGGCAGCATTGAGAGACTTTATCAGACTAACATAAGAATAATTAGATTTTGAAATTATGATGACATTATTATTCTTGACTCCTTCTAGGGTAATAGTTTTGTTTTCATAAAGACCTTGGTTCGAAAATACTGTTTTCACTTCTTTCCTTATAGTCATTGTATGAAAAAAAATTAAGTGGGAGGTAGCGGAAAGGAGATGCATACAAAAAAATATGGAGTAGGTATACAATCAAAAGTTAGAAAATGTGTATATGTTTGAAGGTAGTGAACTACTGAACAACCTTAAGATTTCTGTATTTTTGTATATTCTCAGAATGTAGGAGTAGCATCAGAGGGTGGCAAGAATTTTTCAGCCGGTCGCGGTTTCAAGAATGTGAGAGAAGCTGACGATGAATGGGGAAGCGGCGTGGGCAGTGGAGGCGGCTTTAGAGACGGGGGTGGAGGTGATGACCAATGGGGTGATGCCCCTGGCGGCAGTGGAGGAGGTTACAGAGGGGGAAGAGGAAGTGGCCGCGGTGGTGGTAGAGGTGGTGGACGTGGAGGTAAGTCGAATTATGGCTGAACAACATTGCTAATCTGACTTCAGGGATATCAATTTGAATATGAAAATGATATATAAAGCCAACTATGTAAATAACAAGATAAAATTAGTTATCATGTACAATGTTAGGACGTGGCGGTTTTCAAGGTGACCGCAATGGAGACAGCGGTAGTGGGGGCGGTTACAGGAGTCGTGGCGGTTTTCGAGGTGACCGCAATGGAGACAGCGGTGGTGGGGGCGGTTACAAGAAAGACCGCAATGGCTGGGAAACCGGAGGCGGCAATGAGAATGGCGGCGATGGCTGGGGTGACTCTGGCGGTAATACAGATAGCTGGGGCGGAGATTCTGAAAGCCGTAGAGGTATGTTTGGCATTTATATGTTGATATGATATATGATTTTTGAATCTTTCTTTATTAAATCCTTTATGTATCGAATTACAAAGAAAACTTTCATCTATATATCAGTAATTTGGATCTATTAGAGGATCATAAAAATGCTTGCCAAATTGACTATTGTGGTTCAATATTAACAGAAATCAAAACCTAAGATTAAGTTTTGTAAATTGTAACAAAATCTGTAATTTTCTCGCTACTATTACCTATTATAAATGTATTACAGTGAACTGTAAAGCATTATTAAAAATGATGCAGTTACCTGACCACCAAAGGTTTGACATGTACAAGGATGAAGGTGAAATCTAAGACATTTCTGCAGTAAAATACATTTTGCACACCGCTTTTATTCATTCCTAAAATATTATAATGTGCATGCCGACATTGTGTGATCTGAAATATACACACATCAATCATATTTTTTGTATTCACAAAATGTTTTGACAATATTGTAACCTTACACAGGTGGAAAAGGCATGGTCAGTGTGATTGTGAATCCAATCTGTAATGGATGTGCCCATAATATTTAATTTCAGTGAATGGAGAAATTGAAATTAGAAGATGTTTTTGAAAGGAGTGTATACGTGGAAATAGTTTTAAAACCTTCAAGTGGGATAATTGCTTTAAATATGAACTGAACAAGTTGTTTATCAGTCAATCATGAATTCTGTATCTCCTGTAATACTGAGATAGGTATATATGGTAGTAGAAGTTTATGAATGGGAGCATAGTAATTGAAATAGCATAGCAGCTGTTGAATAACTTGAAAAATATTAATAGAAAAAACTTTTTGGAATTTGCCAAATTTTGTGAAGCTATTATTTGAAGAAATTGTTTAGGTGAAATGTAACTAACAACTCCAATGTGGGTATGGCTGTTTGGAGCCATCTTTGAAATAAATGGTCCACATAATATGAATATAAGATATTAATTTTACTATTAGTAGTGGTTATAATGTAAAAGGAACAAAACGAAAACATGAACATGTTCTGTGTTCAGATAAGTAATGTTTGGAAAACTGAATCAAGACTTGGGAGCACATAGAAAATATGCATCTATCATGCAACTAAATCTGTCATTGTTATAGTCGGCATTTATTTGCCATTAGAAACAGTTCATGAAGTAAAACTTTCATACAAATTATTGATAGGCCAGCCCCTTCGATATAGTCATAATGGAAAGCAACGTTAGCAATTATGTGTTTGAAGGTCGTGGTGGTCGTGGTGGTGGTCGAGGTCGTGGCGGTGACAGAGACGGCGACGGCAAAGATAAAGATGCGCCTGTTAACAGGGAGATATATGTGCCCCCCGAAAGGACCACTGATGAGGAACTTTTCACCAGCACCATAACATCAGGAATCAATTTTATCAAATTGGATGACATAGATGTTAAAGTGAGTTTATTGACAAATCAGATGTGCTTTATTGTTTATGAAAACAAGATATAACAATGCAGTGTTTCATCTTAATTTCTAAAAATCAACAATAAACAAACAAAAAGTAATTAATTGGATAACAATAAGATATGTCACTATAAGATTCATACAATGAATAGAACACTTACAAGTATTTTCAGAAATAGATGACACTTCTAAATTCTATTCAACTTGGAGCCATCCTCATGGCACTTGGCTAATGTATCTCGTTACTGCTAGACTACTATATCTTTTCTGCTAAATATCCATTTTCTAAATTATGTATATTGTTGACTATTCTAATTTTTTTCTCAATAAAAAGTTTTTTGTAATGATAGCCAATCATATTAGCTAATCCTATGAAGCAATCTCACATTTAAGCTGTTTATCCGAAAGGATATTTAAAGGAATTTCAAATTAACTTACCAAAAAATATGAAGTAAAATTTAAGACTGTGGATCTTCATTGGGAAATTGGATGCGAAGTATCGATTTCAACTATTAAAAAGACCGTATTATTATCGAATTGTAAAATAATATCCAGGTGAAATTCTCATTACATTGTATACTATGAGTTTCCCTACGTTTTATATAGAAATACAAGGTGCTCTTAGTCACTCACATTATCCTTATCCTGGCCATTAATTAATAATAATAAAATAAAATCAAATATGACTACTGTACGAACTTTACTAGTTTTCTGCTGCATTACCAGCTGTCTTATCGTAAAAAGTGACAAAAAAGAAATTCTTAAATATACCGTTGTCTAAAATGTACAATGACACTAACATTAGATTAACTGTCTTCAGGATAGCAGTATCTTATTTTCAAACTATAATTAAGTATACACTGTATTAAAGGGATGCTTGAGTACAGTGTGATGCTATAATCATTTTCAATTCAGTATTTGTTATACTCCATATCTTTCAATGTGTTAATGTCATCACAGTTCTCAAATTTCATTTTTACTATTCAGTACTATGAAAGAGGCTGTCGAGGCAGCTAGATTATAGAACGTCTTTTACCAAAGACGATTAATTTTGAGACCTACCCCTCCCCGCAATCTCACACATACAAATTGTAGCCCGTCAAAACAAAACAAAAATGAAGCATATCAGGGTCATCAGAAACGTCCAAGAACGAAGCTAGAGCGTTTATTAGTATTTTTATCGATATTTGCGCTAACCCTGCACCGATTTTGAAAAACTATCAAGATTTTTCGGCCTTGCTATAGTGGTAACCTATTATGAAAATTGTATCAATCTCTGAAAGCTAATATTACAGTTATAGAAGGGCCAATGATTACTGGGCAGAATATGGACAGACAGACAGACCGACGTAAATGACGGATTTTCGTGATGCATATATCATTGAACATCAAGAAAACACAATATCTAAGTTCATAGACGGTTTTGGTCCAATATTGGTACATTTGTAAAAAAATACACTTCTATCGCGGTCAAGGTATTCCTTAATTAGGTCTTTAACGTTTATTCTATGCAATCTTAATCTATTATACAAGAATATATATTTATAGTGTTGATAATCTATTTTAATACTTTTATTGTTTTGTGTTAATAGGTGAGTGGTGAGAATGTTCCAGCAGCAATAACATCGTTTGAGGCGTCTGGGCTCAGGCCGCATCTTTTAGAAAATGTTAAAAAATCCGGATATACGAAACCTACTCCAATTCAAAAGCATGCGATGCCCATCATCCTTAGTGGCCGAGATTTGATGGGCTGCGCACAAACCGGTTCTGGGAAAACGGTAAGGATACAAGATACGATAATTACTGATCAAAAATTAATTATTGCCAACTTTTCTTTAGAAAAACACGTCAGAATTCAGAGAAGACTATACAAGAACGGCATATTTGTCCCAATTTTATATTGCTATTAATTCAGACAGATTATTTTGTCATGATATTTTATTAAGAAATATTAAAGTTATATTCATTTCTCAAAAAATAATTAGAAAGCAGTGCAGTTGCTCGGCAATTATTGTCGACCATCTTCACTCTGCTGCACATACAGAACTCAAAACGAATCAATTGTTCAGAGATTATGTGATGTGCATCAAAATAGTGATTGCTCCATTTTACTATTTTCTGTTTAGGAATTCCTCGACAGTTAACATGTTTTTCAGCCTATTATCGATCATATTTCAGGTATCATATCTCCTCCCATATTTTCGTGCTTACGAGTTTGACAATCTTTCATTCAGACATGCAATACAAGAGGGTTTTTTTCTATTTCTTTTCATTTGAAATATATAATTTTTGAAATTTACCTCATTTTAATACTTACTTTTATTAGCTTGAGCTGTATGTATGTATATACCCCCCCCCCCCATTGGTGTGGGAAAGTAGAGGAGCATCATGTTACAATGTTCCCAAGTAGCAGTAGTTAACTGTATTATTATGCAATGAACAAATGAATGTATTCGCAGGCTGCATATTTGCTACCAATCATCAACAAACTATTGGAATCGAGCACAGCTCCGATCGTCGAAGATGGGTGTTCTCAGCCGCAGGTGGTCATCATATCTCCGACCAGAGAACTCGCCATACAGATATATGAACAAGCGAAAAAGTTCGCCTATGGCACGTACATCAAATCAGCGATCGCGTACGGTGGCGCGGCTGTCGGATACCAGAGAAATAAGATACAGGTGAGTTGGTACTACTTCCGAATTTTCATGTTTTATGGTTGTTGTTGCGTTTTGTGTCATAAAACGATTTTTGTAGTTATCAACATATATGTTAGACGTTCGATTGAATATTGCTCTTCTTTCATTGAATGTTAGGCTAATTTCAACGAATTCCGAGATATTTTAACCAATTGTTGTGATTGTTTTCGTCATCATCCTAAAGTGATGGAAGAAATGATTTGTTTACGTACGTTTGACGATAAGAAATTTTGTAATCATGTTGAAAGAACAGGTTTTTTTACTATAGGAAACTCTGCATGTCGCTCTGAAAATACTGGATCATAGAAGTAAAAAATATATAATAAAAAAATAATGACATTTATTATACACCACATTGATTTCTTCCACCTTATGTGAATGATTTTAGCCAGTGAGAGTAATATTTATATCACAATTTGTTTCTAGGAAGGTATTTCAATATTTTTCTGTAAACATTAATAGTTAACGTCAAAGCTGCCAAGTGGCATCTTTGAGCTATTAATTGGGCTGTAAAAACCGAATGCCCAAAATTGCCATTTTTTACAGATTCCATCAATTGAATATTGGAATATTGTCTCTAATGTATGGCTGCTAACTCATTTGGAACAGTTATAGAGATTGGGAGTGAAAATGTTATTGGTGTAAGCAAAATTATGTATGTAGTTGATATTTAATGAAGAATGTACGTGTGATTTTCAGTAGGTTAATGTCTGTTAGCCTGGAATATGCACAAAATATTAATCTGTTACACAGTGAGGTGATGGTCTAATGTATCTTTAAAAAGAACATCACAAAGCCAGAAATCGTGTATAAACGTCTTTGTTTCCACATTTGATTCCATAAAGCTTAGGTTCTACAAAAGAATGACATTTGGAAGACGTGTTAGGAGTTTGACTTTGGTTTTGGTGTTATCATTATGTATCTTTGTAGATACATACTGAGACAGCATCATCCTACCTGATTCGTGATGATGACCGGCATAGTTACATATTAAAATCTTGTTTCCATTTCAGTTGGGCTGTCACCTTTTGGTGGGTACTCCTGGACGTGTGAATGACTTCATGAACAAACGTGTAATATCCTTTGCGTCTGTCCAGTTCTTTGTTCTTGATGAAGCAGATCGAATGTTGGACATGGGCTTCTTACCAGATGTAGAAAAGATATTGGGAGACCAAAGTATGGTTGCCCCTGTGAGTATTTGTAGTATGTATCATAAATGATACTATTAATTTAAGGAGCAGTATCGTCTGTTTTTTTATTAAAAAAGCGAGCTAGTTTCAGGAATGAAATTATCTTTAATTTTGTTCTTTAAAGACATGGATAGATTTTTCAAGTTCACACCGTTTAATTGCTGCTGGTTCAGATGGGAAACCCTGCCTACGTGCAAAAATGCCTGGAATTAATAATAATAATAATTAATTTCCATTTAACGCGTTTTCCTGTTTTCTAGCGATACCTGCGGAAGTTTCTAAATCAATTATGCAAAATATTTTGTTACTACTCTATTTTAGGGCGATCGCCAAACGCTGATGTTTTCAGCTACATTCCCTGAAGATATTCAGCATTTAGCAGGAAGATTTATGCATGAATACGTTTTCGTAGCTGTAGGAATCGTTGGTAGCGCTTCTACGGATGTTGAGCAAGTGTTTCATCAAGTCGCAATGTACGATAAGAGGGAGAAATTGATTGAAATGCTCAAAGGTAAATATTTTTCACAAAAATATGTAACATCCATGCCATTGATCTATTTCGGTTAATCGCCAGTTTGGTCATGTCGGAATTTTAGTAACCGCTGTAGCGATTGTGATAAAAGTTTATTCATCTTCAGAAAGTGCAGTGAGTAAATGATGATGTGAACTTCCAATTCTTCAATGTCTAACACCGGTGTGCGATCACCATTCGCTGTTTTCAATACAATTCTCTCCAACTGCATGGTTTTGCTTGGTGGCTGCTGTCTTCGAAGTCAACTTTGACATATAGATGGTGATAATCAGAACAGAATGGAAAATAACTCGTATCTATGTTATAGAATGCAGTGCAAAAACAGTGGTATTCGTGGAGACGAAGCGGAACGCTGACTTTTTGGCGACCCTGCTGAGTGAGAACGATATCAAGACGACAAGCATCCACGGAGATCGTTTGCAAAGCGAAAGGGAGCAGGCGCTGTGGGACTTCAAGACGGGCATCTGCAACATCCTAATGGCTACCGGAGTGGCCGCCAGAGGGCTGGACATCCAAGGGATCCAGCATGTCATCAACTACGATCTGCCAAAAAGTATTGATGAGTATGTGCATCGTATTGGAAGGACCGGCAGAGTCGGTGAGTTTTTTATTCCCCTTTATTCATGCTATATTGAGGTATAAATTCGCATTTAGAAATCCGAAAAGAAGACCCACCCGCATCTCCCGATTTCATGTCGGACGCTCTGACCAACTGAACCAACTGGGTAGCTGGTCAGTCGTTACAGAGCGCGGACTAGGAAGAGGTTTGCTGTCAGTAATCGCGGTAGGAGATGGTTACCAACCCAAACACTGGCGCTGCGGCACCTTGAGATACGAACGACGCGCGCAGTTTGAAATTCGGAAGGATGGCGTTGTGGGGGATTCTGCTTATCATCCGCGCTCTGTAATGACTGACCAGCTACCTAGTTGGTTCAGTTGCTCATTCAACTGCTTTTCAATCGCTTTACCTTGTCCAATGCGTTTTTTTATCTCATTTTTACTTGATTCGTATTGGTGATTTGACGATTTACACCACAATATTTATATTAATTTGTCGATCCAATAGTTCCACGTTCTAGTAATAAGTCGCGATTATTTACTCCTATGCACAAATATTCAGTTTTTTTCCATATTGATGGTGAATCCCTTAACGTGGTAGGCGTCGTCTAATTTTCTCATCATATAGAATAATATGTCGTCGCCATCCTCAACAAAAATAACCAGGTTATCAGCAAAATATAAAGTAAAAAATTTGTCGTATCCAATTGATACGCTCATACGACCTTCTTCATTGCCTTAACGCTGAGTTAAAATATATTTTAAACAGCCCTGAATATACAGCAGCCTTGACGTAACCTTTTATTCTTGGGAAATTTATGCCAGTCGACGACCGATTCAAGAAATCAGTAGTTTGAAAACTTAATGAACCAGTTTATTCACAGGTAACCGGGGGAAAGCGACAAGCTTCTTCGATCCTCAGAAAGACGCCTACCTCGCTGGAAGCCTTGCCAAAATCTTGAAACAAGCCGGCCAAGATGCTCCTGACTGGTTAGGGAAAGCAGGATTCTCGCACAGCGGTTCTAGTGATAGATTTGGAGGAAGAGATATTCGAGCCGTGAGTTATTCTACATCATATTGTGCTTAGATATTTTATGCATTATCTATAAGCTAACTAGATTATAGAATGTGATTTTGATGGGTATTATCATACTGAAATATCTCTGACCAACTTGGATTAAGATATTTTGTCCAAACGACTTTGATCCTAGAGTTTAATTTTGATTCATGGATAAAATATCCCTCCAGTGTATTGCCATATTGAAAAAAAAATATTGGTCAACATATATGAAATGATTTTCGTTTCAGGGCGATTTTGGAAAAGCAAAAAATCTCGTGACACAAGCGGAGGAAGCAGATGAAGAATGGTGAACCAATCGAGTTGCCCTACGTGTTCAGGTGAATTCCTGCAAAATTCATATTTAGTGCACTTTTATGATATAAAAATAACTAAGTCTCAAACTGATGGATTATCGCATTATCCCATTATCGCAAAATTGCCTGAAAATGTTTCTTTAAAAATACTTTGATTATACGGCAATATTACTAATACAATGTCTCTATTGGAATGCAAAACGTGTTTATTATTAAGCTTTTTACTTTTGAATATTTACCGAAATGGCAATGATTCATTGTTCGTTGATACAAACTAGAAAAATGTTGATTTGAAAGAGTTTAACTGGAGAATCCATGATATCAGTATAATATACCAAGAAAATGATGTTATTTTGTTATTTTCCGTCATAAACAGCAAATAAATTTGCCCATATGCTCAAATCTTATCAACATTTAAATTCAAAAACATACTTTTGTAGTACTATAACTGTCTCCATTAATCAAATAATCCGTGACTTTCTACAAAATCACGTTGACGTACTACGTTTGGATCAATTTTTTATTAAATTAATAAGAAAGTGCACAAAAATTGAATCAATTTGAATCTGTGTTTTATGTAATCTGCATACAAGTTGTTTTAGGTTAAGGACAATCTAATTGACAATGCAGGTATTCATGGTTTTATATGAAGTATGTTTTCGTTCTCTTTTTTTTTCTTTACCTGTGTTGTTAATGTGGTTCTATGAAGTGTTTATGTTAAGTTTTTAAAATTTAAGAAAAAGCTTTTGATTTTGTATCTGTAACTTGAGATTATACAAAGCCATATAACATGCTGTGATACTAAATTAGTAATCTGTTATATGGTGTAGATATGCTCAATAAAAGTATTTTATATACCTAAAACAAATGTTTTTTTAATGAATACCTCAAAGATGAACAAAAAGATCAAGCAAAATAGAAAATTATTTGAAACATCAAAAACTATGCTTTCTTGAAATGAATACTCAATGGAATACCCAAAAATATTTATTCAATGTAGCTTTACACACAAACTAATTACAGATAAACTTACTCTAATGCTGAAATATATATAAACAAATGTGAAACATAAATTACCCTCATATTTTAAGGAGATTCGAAATCGGCACTTTGATTTATGATTATTTACAAACACAATGAGAATATAAAAATTTCATACGCTGTAGCGATACGGTTTTCTCACGTAAGTATTGTGCTATACCTTTCCATATCTCGGCCGCATAACGTTCTTCGATCGTCAAATTCGTTCAGCGTGCTGTGCCGGCTGTGTCAACAAAGCGCGCCAATGTTTAAAAGTGAAGTGACCATATGCACCTGCTGACGCACTCCCTGTGGTCAATTTCCTTCATGACGTTTCATATAGGTATATCCAACGTGTTTTCTAATGAAACTTAAGTCCATTTTACTTCCCACGATAACAGGCGGCATGTTTGTCACGAAAAGTAATGTCTTTTCCGTTGGTCTGTTGGTCACATGTCCGGTAATCTTCGGTCCATCTGTAACTTGGAAAGTGCCATTGGGGTTTCGATGACATTTTTACTATGGCAAAGGCAAAAAATTTTTTTGTTTTGCAGTGGCAGGTGGATTGATCGGAATAAAATCAATTTAAGAAGAGGGATTGAACGGGAAAAATAAATGTATCTCCAAATAATTTGTGCTAGTATGTAATGCAGAATTTCACTTTTTTGCTGGTCAGTTTTTCAGTAATACTTTTTTGTATTTATGCAATGGAACACCTTGAATGTGTGCTTCATCTTCTGTAGACTACTCGTGATCCAAACTTTTAACTATTTTTATACTTGCAGCTAAAACTCTTCAATGAGTAAATTTTCAATTGAACAAACGTTTATCTAACGAAACTTCAGCATAACTAGTACATAAAAGATGAATTTAGGCAGTACAATCATAAATGAACAAATAAGATATATAAAAATCATTAGACGTGGCAAATTCATCAGGTAGAATTCTGTTATATTGCGTCAGGTGATTCAACACATCCAAAATCATATCTTTTGAGATATCTATTGTGTCCACCATCACATCATTTTTCCATTGTTCACACATTTTGTCATGGTTTTCAACAGATTTGAAAAGAACCTTTGCTACCTCACATTTTCTTTCTTTAACAGAATCGTCTAAAAATACATCCAACCTTTTTTCTAATATCCACAATAAAACGGCAATCTCATTTGTGGGAGTTTGACAATAAAGCATAATCTTTGTAGAACTCTGCAGTTTATGGTTGAAAACACATTTAATGACATTAAATACGTCTTGTAGACTTGATGTGAATACAGAATTCTTGTCACATGTGAACTCTACAGTATTTAACCATAATTTGATTGTGCTTTCATTATACTTAATCCCTAACCAACTCTGACATGATTTACAAAATATTACCTTACTAGTTTCATCCACATTTAGGATATTTGCTGTATTTAAGTGAACTGAACAATGTGTATAAAATAAATCGGATGGTTTTGGATCTAGGCTTAAACTACTTGTTTCCGATTTATGACAGAACCATTCACTTGGATCCAAGTTCTGAGAAGGCAAAGGCAAAATTCTTTCAAATGTTAGTGAATTTGTTAATGGAGCTTTACACTTACCACAGCGACAAGTGTACAGAGTATCTGCATAAAACAAAGGTTTATCAGTTGAAAATTCGACATTAGCGGTAGTGTTCTGTAGTATTTCAGTTTTGAAACTTCCAGATGCTTCATTTTCGGTGGAAAAGCGAAAAATTGCATGATTGTTATTTATTCTGAATGTCAAACTGTTTTTTATTGGACTAAATTTACAAGGAACCATTTTGGCTTTCCCATCAAAAACTAACTTTAAACCATCTTCTAAGGACACTTTAAAGTCATCCGGTCTTTTTAAAAACTTAACAAACCCATTGACACTGCAAAGTTTGGGTCGTATCTCTAAAAAGATAAATTCATACATATCAACTATTTCTCTAAAACACCAGCAGTTCGGAGCTTCTCATACAACTTATGCTTCTCAGGGAGAATAAAGCTTATTGTTGATTTCTGATAATACTCGGGATTTATTTCTAGATTACTTATGACATCAGATAGCAGATGTGCTTTCCCAACTAGTATACCAGGTGCTTCGTGTTTTAGTACGCAAAAATGTACATGCAAGTGATAGAAGGTAGGTTGATAATGAAGGTATATTCGAAGATCTTGTTTCTCTATGTCATACTTGGATTTGATTGCTTTCTGTAAATAGAAAAAAAATATTAAGTAGGTCATTGTATGAGAAAGTAGATGTTGAGAAATCCAGACTCAATCTCAATATGTTTGAAGTTCAAGAAATAACAAGGGTAGGAACTTAAAATTATATGATACTTTTTTAGTGGAGATCATCATCAGACGTTTCATTCATACTTAAAAACAATTTGGTTTTGGTAATATGCTATCACTTGAATTACTGTTAGAAATAATGTAATGTAAATTTTATTAACTTTGACCCCATTGATCACATTTCAGATTTTTTGAGTCCACAGCAACTTTGTGGTAAACATAGTTTTGGGTGCCATACATATTCTACGTGGTCTGTAGTTTCGGCTAGATACAGGGGAGTCATCAAAATATTAGCAAGATGGTGCTGCTACAAAATTGAACGTTTTGCTTTCAAAATTCAAAACGTCTGTACGATTTCCTGAATACATAGTAAGTCGTTTTTTCATAACTAAAATTTGTATTAGCTCTTATTGAAACATCAGCTTCTCACTACTGATAAACATATTTGGTTTTAGTTTCATAATCATTCATTTGTTTTCTTGGTGCTAGTGATCTTGTTTACGTCAGATTCTAACTTTTATTTCTAAGCTTTAGTACATAATAGCTTTACATCCTCCATACTTATCTTTTCGATAATGTGTTGGTCAATTATAGTGAAATTTCTGTGAATATTCTTGATGTCTGTCGGTTTTTATTTTGGAGCCTGGTAATGTGATTATTTTCTCATTCAATTGTTTCATCAATGCCTCTACATGGCAGCTCGTTCTTAAAACATCGGAATTGATTATCCTTGATTTTATTATTCTGACAGTGATCAAATTCATTATGTTCACTCCATACTGTTTGGTGATTGTAATGTTTGTTTACATTATCATCTACCAAGCAATGGCTAATATTTTTTATACAGTCAAACACATACATTATTTTTACTCGGGATACAAAGATAATAAATACTACAAAAGTCTAATCTTCCAGAAATATTTGAAACACATATAACAAGAAACGTCTGATCTGGTCCAACAATTATAATGAAAAAATTGTAAAAATATCAATTTTAAATAAACCAATTTCAATTGATCAATCAGCACCAACATTGAAATACTACAAATAAGTTTAATAAGCTATTTTAACTACTTCCCAATGAATATGATAACACAAATATAAGTAGATTTCTACTCACTATTCCTTTTTCTCTGATATTTTTCAGCAATGGCAGATGTTCGCCACTGAGATCTCTCAGTGACTTTATATTTCTTTTGTTCACAATAGCTAACAAATACAGAGTATCTAATTCTCCACTCCACTTTAAATCAGGTACCATAACAAATCCATCATTTGGGTCTGTGTCTTCTACAACTATTTTGTCTACTTCTGATTTGTGTTCAAGAATATTATATACCCACTGAAATGAAATATAAGGTGTTAATATTTTTACAGTGTAGTCATACTACAGTGATATTCTGAATTCATATATAGCTGATATAACCCAAAGTAGCGAATAAAATTAAATCAATGCATAAATAAAACTGCTACAAAACTATAGGTATTACAAATCTGATTTATGGTGGCTTACTGAATAATAGCATTACCTGCAAATTATTTTCTTCTTCAGTTAAACTTGGCAAGACAAGATCCTTATACAGTTTTGGAGTTTCTTCTACCATATAATGCTTTTGTGTTGTGTATCTCTGTATATGCTTTTCAGTAGCAGGATGAATAATTGTTGCTTTTACAGCTACAACAAATCAATCAAAGGATATTCAAAGATGATCATCTATAAGTGAAAGAACTGTTGAAATAAGCACTGTGATACTAAATTTTGAATATACAGGTTATGTTTGAAGTGTATGCAATGAAAGGAAAACATTCAACTGAAATTTATATTGAGATCTATAAACTATAAACATTTTTTCAGTACAGCACAAACAGACAATACCTCAACTCTCAAGTATAAGGTGTTTTTGGTTTTTCTAATTATTTTTATGAAATATATATTTTACATCGGTCAGATTGGATTCTGTGAATCGCAGCTAGCAGCTCACACTTTATCCTGCATCACCTCATGAACTCTTTTGGATGTAGTAAAATCCTGATTCTTAGAAATCAATATAACTAAATATAAGCAATAAGAAAGGGAACCGACTATGATAAGATCGTAACACCAATACTAACTTAAGCACCTTGGCTTGGTCACTGTTACCACTTCATAATTTTAGTTGTAATTATATTGAACGTTAATACAAGTGCCATTCCAAATCAAGTGACAAACTGATGATGTGGTTACTCAAGGTAGCAAGGATATGACCAGATTATATTGAAGTGGGGTAAGGATAAATATATATATATATATATATATATATATATATATATATATATATATATATATATATGACCAGATTATATTGAAGTGGGGTAAGGATAAATATATATATATATATATATATATATATATATATATAAATGAATATCTGCTGCAGTCTCTACAATTCATTATGACAATTAACAGTGAAATACATTTTATACGGTAATTCAGTACCTTTTATATTCCTATATTTGATAATAATAACCCATATAAAAATACCGCTACTCCATTTCTTTGTTATCAAGTCATTTTATGCATACTACCTGTAGTCTGGTGCTGAGGTATATCTTCATACGAGATTTCAAGTGTGTGTGACAGACACTGAACATACAGGTAGGATCGAAAAGCAGTAAGACTGAATTAATTTATATTTCTCATTGCACTATTTGGTACAAATTCTTAGTAGTCCTCGAAATATTATATTTGTGGTCCAACACACGCGCCTAACGTGATTCCTTCTGCACATACACATTCTGTTTGAACAGAGGAGAGGAAGAAGACAGGCAAAGCAAGATCTGTAATGTAGTACTGAAGCGGGAGGTACTGCAACATGTCAAACCATGCCTGGACAGAGGCCCTGAATTTATTTTGGTTCCCAATTCTTTTATTAATTACTGACTTTTCATTGCATGTCAGATACATATTGAAAGATACAAACAAAAATTGAATCCAAAGATCTGTTGAAATTATTTGGTACCGTCAGTTAGCTGTAACTCATTCTGAAGTCTCCAGAAATAATTAATTTTTTGTTCTTGCAGTCATTTTTCACCATATTTTGAGCTTTAGGATATTTATATGTATGACCAAACACTATTACGTGCGAATTAATCATAGTCAATAATAATATCAGTCAGGGTTGGGTTAATTTAAATGAAGATTAAAATCACTGGTTTTTTCAATTTAGAACCATGATTTTAAGCAAACACATATTTCTTCACACACAAAATGTAAGGTATAAATATCAACAAAAAAAGTAGAACACACTGTATACAACACACAGTTTATTGCACCATCATTGATGGGGTTATAATGTGGAGGAAAATGATTTCAATGCAGTAGCTGTTAAGTGAAACATGGTAGCAGACAGTGTCATAGCTAAGGCAGGGTAACTAGGTGTAAAATTGTGGACTGGAAAGTTGGGTATCAACAGCGGCAGAGTGCAAGCAGCACAAATTATGGAAATTGCCCTGGATGCAATAGTTGCTAGATAGGAAACTGTTGGCAGACCCTTGAAATCGCTTTAGTTTTATAACTATTGCTAGATTCACAATTCCTATATTAGATGGTATCAGTTATAGAAGTGGAATTAGTATTTTTATTAAAAGTAAGTATACATTGCAATTACGATTAATTTATAAACTAGTGTCTTGTTACAATGTGGCTGGTGATTATATTGATTCTCAAAATTATTTATATGCTTGATAGGCATTTGTTTATATCAACATGCATTGATCCTTAGCAATTATAAAGTCAATTTCCCCAATGATAATGAGGTAAATCAATGCTATTCATGTTATAACTTACATATGCAACTTATGGAACTGACTAAATAAGGTTAGAAACAGACTAAAGGATAGACATATATTTTTGAATAATAAGGAAAATACCTAAAAGTTACAACTACTAGTGCTAAAATGCATAGTTATCATATGTCTGTTCACTGTTACATAGCCTGAAGCAATTACCTACAGCGATTTTAAAAAACAACACTTTGTCCCAGAGATTCTGTTTCCTTTTGCCTTATAGATGATGAATCAAACAACTACAACTTTAATTTTTTTTTCTGTTTCACTGAAATTGTCGTGCTTTAATTAATGTAAACTTACCATTCAGTTCAGAAGTGGGATTGTATCTGTAATCCCCATAAATATCATTATGGAATGATATAGTCAGATTATCTTTTCCTTTGAAGTATTCTTTCAGAATATCTTCAGAGAAGGCCGGTTTCTCGAGAACAACCACAGCTTCGCCAGAATGGGAACTAAAACTGCCTCTCAAACACGTGATTTTTCTGTTCGTGTTGTTTTGTAAGACTTCATTCACGGTGAAGTTCGATAAATCCGTTAATTTCTCGTGGATAGAAGCATCTTTCTCGTCATGTAATTTTATTTTTTTTGGAGCTGTAGAGTATCCATTAGCAGATTCTTCAGAAATTGTCAAATCGATATCGATGGATGACATTGTTTACCAGTAATCCAGTATATAAGAAGTCAGACAAGTAAACAATGGAAAGATTTGACTTGGAATTTGGAAAGCAATCCGAATCACAAAACAGTACAACAAAATAGCCGAATATGACATTCACATGTTCGAATTAATTGACATTTTATGGAACTGTAATTTTCCCCCTTATGTTTTGTGGTCAGATTTTGCAATTTATGTGTGTGGTAGTAACGCGTAATAAACTCAGTATCCATAGGCGCCCATACAGTATACACATGGGCAGCCCCCCTCTAGCTCTCTAGATGAGAAAAAAAATTAGTTTGCTTTTTCAAATGAAGGTCGCATCTATAAACAAACAATGTATGTCTGTATGTTATGTATCAATACCAGAGTAAAATGGTTTTCTATATAGTTGCTTTCCGTATGAAATTATATCGGCTACAGCTCTAAGCCGGTAAAGCATCTCCTACAAACTCATATATATATATATAGAGCGCCGGTGTCTGTATATCTTCCTAACTAGTAAACTGAATAGTTACCACTTACTTGTCTACTCACAGGCTACCTACTAACCCTATATATGTTCTGTGCAGGCTATTTGGTGGCTAGTCGCAGCGCACTCGCAGTATATCTCGGTGCTACTCACCACCTACTCACCATAGATAACCCCCCTTACTCATTACTCATATCACCAGTGTACATCACTGGTTTTTCTGTTCCGGAAACTCAATCATTATTTTGAATTTCGCGCCACTAACGTAGAGACATACGTCAACAGTACTTCCTCTTCTGTCTTTTTAAAAAGGTTAGTTTCCTTTTGATAAAGTGCTTAAGAAGAAATGGCACCTACAAAGCCAAAATCGGGTGAGAAGCCCGGTAAGCAATACTTCAATACATATTTAATGTAGAAATGTTAAACATTTTTATCTATCAAGTGCCTGAAGTTTGAACAAGTATTATTTTGGAGTATGTTGACTAGTACAACATAGAAACTTCGCCACGCTAGTTAGGACCATGTGCAACATGTTCTTGTGTAGTTTTTATCATGTATGATGAGTTTTAGTGTGGGAATCTCTTTGAATACTATGAAAATACCAGTATCACTCAACTGACTCAACATTATACATTGTTCTACTTGGAACTTTAGAGGTTATGTTCTTATATCTGCTTATGTTATGTTGCAGCGGCAAAAAAAGATGAAAAGAAGAAACCCGCTTCAGCACCCGCTGGTGGGTCTTCAGGAGCCGGTAGTAGTTCCAAAACACCAGCTCCAGCCCCAAAGGCTGCAGCGAAGGTGCCGTCGGCACCGGCTGGTGGCAGTAGTAAACCCGCTGAGAAAAAAGCTTCCAGCGCTAAGGCTTCCAGTGCTAAGGCTTCAAAACCTGCGGCAACTGCAAAAACAGCCAAAGCTCCTGCTGCTGCGCCCAAGACCAAAGTGAGTATTCATCATCATATTCATTGTTTTAATATTTGGATTCCTCTGTCACATGTGTTATGAACAGCACTTGATAATTATAGGAATTACCATGCGTCGATTGTTCGATATAGCCACCTATTTTCGGGTTGTTAAATCCTGTGCATAACCCAGTCATTTTGTTACTTCACCTTTCAAATGGTTTCTGTTTTATTGTGAAATAAAATCGAGAATCTATTAACCTTAAGCTTAAAGGACATTGAGAATCCTTATAAGAAAATGCCATAATTTTTTTTTTTGAAATTTGATATGCTGTATGTCACAGGATAAAAGTACCCATGGCCTCAAAGTACAATCTTGGTGGTTTTCAAGATACAGCATTTCAGAACTTGAACTTCATATTGTCAACATCAAAATGCTCGTGTTTCATTCAGTTCAACAAGAGCTAATAGATATTTTGATCTTTATGTTCCACTATAATCTTACATACTTAGTACTACTTAATTCCATATTATAGATATAGTTAATAGCAATGGATAAGAAATACATTAATAAACAGATACTGAAACTTTGTTTTTGAAGGTCTCTAAATCTCTGGTCATTTTCCTACATTTTTTTAAATGGGTTAGAAAATTTTTTAATGAACCATATAAATTTCTTCTTCTAGTTATATGATCGTTAGGATGTTTTGTTTTTTTGTTTTATTGATTTTTACAGATTACTGAGTTTCTTAACTGAATGGGGGTCATAAATAATGAAAAAAGTGCTGTTCAGCCTATTAAAAGATTGTGTTCGACTCTGTATTTTATATGCACTCATATCAATTCCTTGATTTTGAACAGATTTATGGCCTGCTACTTGATAGCACCTGGATTATATGAAAATTTAAGTCGGCCATTGCTTTTAGAATTAAAGTGAAACACTCCACAACTTAATTAAAAAAATGTCAATGTCACAATAATTAAGTGTTTCTTGATTTTTTTTTCATTATTAGTGGTGAAAAATGATTCAAGGAAAATGTTTTAAATTTGGTGTAGCATGAAATAAGATGCTAAACATCAAATAGAAACTTATATGATTTACAAATTAAACAAGTATTGTTTTTTTATAATCATTAAGAAGTGAACTCTCATAAACTATCTTATCATTATTACCAACCATTCCTAGTTGGTAGAGGTTATTAGCACTACAATGTAGCAATTTAATACACTTTGGTGTATGGTATGAATCAATTATCTATACAATACAATTATATAGGTAGTAGTTTCGTGGATCATCTAGATTAAAAAATGAAGAAAAAAACATTGTAATATATTAAATTGGAAGAAAATCAGATCAAGAAGAGGATCATAATACCATATCTAAAGTATGTGTAACTATGTAAAGTATGTGATTTCCTCAATCAGAAAAATGACAAAAATGAAATATATATATATATATATATATATATATATATATATATATATACTGATGGCATATACTTTTCAATCATTGAAATTGAATTATGCCAATGTCACACAAAGATAAAAAGACTTTTATATTTGTGTAACTTCATGCAGTCAATACATAATTAGTTTTTAGTGATTTGTTAGTAAAATCATCATGGAAATAATTGAGGCATAAGTTTCAGAAATTGAATTGATCTTCAGTGTTTGTCCCATATACTAAATGTGATAAATCCTGATTGATTATTTTTCCCTTAGGATTTGCTGCTGTTGTATAGGATGTAATTACAATGCAGTAGTGCATGTAACGTTGTATATAGTTATTGTGTACACAAATTTCAAACTAATCATAACCATTCTTAGGGCAGCACCACCTCCACCCAGAAACCTACCACTGCTAAGGCTGCCAAAGCAGCTAAGACCACAGCCAAACCTGCCACTAAACCTGCTGCAAAGGTTGCAGGTGGTAAGAAGCCAGCAACAAAGGCAGCAGGAGGCAAAGCTGCTCCTGGTAAGACCAAGACTGCACAAAAAACGGTGGTCACAAAGGTGAAGAGAAATGTACCAGTCAAGCAACAACCAAAGGGAGCTGGTAAGAAGGTACCTACAACTCCTGCAGCTGCAGCTGCTGCAAAGGCCAAGAAGATACAAAAAAAGGTACGTTATGTGTATGTTTTTTGGTGATATCAGTGCTGTACCAAAAACATATCCTCATCCAAAATGCTACCTTATACCTTATAATATGTTGCAAATCACACTAAAATCTAAAACAAAGAATCAAGCTGCCATTAGTCAAATATATTTATAAATAAGAGAACTTGCACATTCAGTGCATAGCATTAATGTGGGGTGGGAGGGATAATAAAATTGGGATAAGTTAAAAAAAACATTTTTCTTGCAAAACATTTGTTTGAGTGGTTTGTTTATTCCTATCACTATACAGTTTTGGAATTATCAAAACGAAAAGTGAGGTAATATTAAAAAATAATTAATTATAATCTATAAATATGTATATATATATATATATATATATATATATATATATATATATATATATATATATATATATATATACACACATTACACATATATAAAGAGGGTAAACATAGATGATTACACTTAAATATTTTACTAGATATATAGTATTCAGGAATTTATGTTTATGTAAGTTTCCAAAACATGTGAATTGTATTTGTTTGGTATAAATTCATGATGAGATGTTGTTGGGAATCTCTTTGAAATTTTCCATGTAAATGAATTATCTCTGAAAATTACTATTTAACACAATGTGTGTATCATTATTTGGAAATTTATTTTACGTTGTGAATATATTTTCAGGTAATCAAAGGGCCTAATGGTACACGAGCCCGGAAAATCCGTACATCAGTACATTTCCATCGTCCAAAAACCTTTAGGCCACCACGAAACCCAAAGTACCCACGAAAGAGTGTACCCACACGGTAAATATAAAACATTAGAATGATACTTATTTCCTATCAAGTGATAAATACTGTAACATCTAAAAAAACTAAACTTAAGCAAGGATTATTCTCTCTGTCATACAGATAATTCCAGCTAAGCTAATAGACAAGCGGTTCTATGTTCTGTCTTCACACCTACATAAAATTTACTATTATTTGTGTATTCTTCACCTGCATCTGTTTCTGCCAGTTTGATAAGAATACTTGTCACGCGGTGCGATTCTACTTTAACCTTTTTATCCGATTTCTGAAAGATTCCATTGGTTTGATAAGAGTTAACCAAGATTCGTCTTTTTGAAATGCTTGGTACTGCCACTGGTGCACAAAACCAATCAGTTCACTTATTTCGTATGGAATTATGGTATCACTATATTTATATGAAAACAGGTATACTTAAGTTAATATTGATTAACAGGTCTCGTATGGATGCCTACAATATCATCAAGTTCCCATTGACCACCGAAGCTGCTATGAAGAAAATCGAGGATAACAACACCTTGGTGTTCCTGGTCCACACTGAGGCCAACAAGCACCATATCAAGGCTGCCGTCAAAAAACTGTACGACATTAACGTGGCTAAAGTGAACACGTTAATCAGGCCTGATGGCAAGAAAAAGGCGTACGTTAGGTTGGCTAGGGATTATGATGCGCTGGACGTAGCCAATAAGATCGGCATTATATAGATGATTTTTTTGTTTGATTTATTTTATAGACTTTAACTATAAATACAAATTTGGAAAGCTTTGTAGTTTATTTATATTCGTCTGTTTGCGCGCACAGTGTCTTCAAAGATATTTAATTTTTAAATTAGCTAACTTTGCTCGAACGACAGGCTGCAAGGCCAAGGAAAACTATTCGGGTCGACTTCTTATAATGTTTGAGGTCTTGTCTCAAGCATAAACTCTGTCCATCAACATCTGCAGACAGAAAAGCCACACATTCTGGCATTATCAAAGACCCAAGTCGGCTGATCAGTAATTGACAATAGTTTTAAATATCCCGGATATGACCTATGCAACCGATTCTCTGTATGTATATATGTCGAATCAGGATTCTATTGTCAGCGAGATGAAAATCTCTAACCTGAAGGATTTGATATTATCTGGCTCGAAGTATATTACAACAATTTCTCCAAATTCATTTGCTGCACTTACAGATCACCGAGTAGTGAACGTTACAGAAAGCTTTAAGAGAACCTTTTGCCTACTAGATTACAGACAGATCACTCCAACTCGGAAATAATCTTTCTGGGCAAGCTCAACTTTCATAATATGTACTGGCTACAACATTCCAACAAAATGAATGAGGAACGCGGAACTGAAGCTATGGCTTGGAACATAATTAGCGAACCAACAAGCTCCTAATAACACCTTGAGCAGAGAATGGGTCCCCATCGCATCCACCTTGAGAAAAAAAAGACACCTTGGGCCAGGGATCTGATGCCAATTCAACAAATGTCCAATGAGGCACTCCACCCATTAAATAAATAAATAATCTTTATTGTACATATACAGCAAAATATCTGTTACATACAAAGGTGGAGAGTACCGCCATGCGTATTTTCATAACCACCTATATCCTTAACCTAAACTTAATTATTACATAACACTACTAAGTATAAGAAACAACAGACAATAATCAAATAATATAATAAGTGACTTAGTAGCTATAACAAAAGTCTCTCCGACATCACATAATCCTTAACCCTATCCTTGAAAGTAAAAAAGGCCAATGACCTCAAGTTATGAGGCAAAGAGTTGTACACGTGAGCTGATGTATAAAGAAAGCAAGACTTGAAAAACTCAGTTCTATGTTGAGGTATTGCCAAGGCATCTCTAAAACGAACATTTACCTGATGCAGGTCCCCTCTTTGAGTTAACATTTCTGATAAGTACAATGGTTCATGCGTGTTTAAAAGTTTGCGAATGAAACAACTCATATGGACAAAGCGTCTTTGAGACATATTCTGCTGAAAGACCTCCTCAACATGTTGGCTTACATGATCTCTTCGTGATAAGTTTTTAACATACCGGACACAGGAATTCTGTATTTTTTGTATCTTATATTTATTGAAGTTGGTTAGAAATGGACCATAGACAAGATCAAGGTATCCAGATATGGATAGTACTAGGCTATCAGTTAGAATTTTTTTTGCATTACTAGCAAGCAGAGTTCTAAACTCATATATAGATATGCTTAAGTTTAAAATATGACCTTTGACAAACTTTATTTGTGTTTATTAAATGTTTTTTCCTATCCATGTATAATCCCAGGTTTTTTACGTCGTCTGCCCATGTTATTTCAATATTATTCAATTTCATAGTAATGTTTGAGAGATCTAGTTCATGACGTGAATACAGAATTGCCTGGGTCTTGGTAGGATTAATATAATTACTATCGGCGTGTACCCAAAATGCCAGAAATGAGATTTCAAGACAGATATTAAATATACTTCTAGAAAAACTGATTTATAGAAAAGCTACTGGTCCAGATGAAATACCAACATTCCTTGTTGTGGTGCAGAGCTCAACCAGTCCTTGGCAAACTATTTGAACTCAACTACCAGAGAGGAGTATTATCTACTGGATGGAAGTATCTAAGGACAGGAAAAATATACCTAGCAACTATAAAAGTGTGACTGCTCTGTATCATGTCCAAGGTTATAGAGACTGTAACAACTAATAAATAATACCGTGCAGCTTTCGAAGTACCTGGACAAAAATAACTTCAACGATCGCGAGTACGGTATCCGCTAGCATACCACAAGAGATCTTCTGGTCTACGTCATACTTATGTGAAACACAGGACTTGAGCTTCATATATCATGGAGAGTAACAGGTCGTGCTCAATATATCGAAAGCTTTCGATATGATGTGTCATGAGAGACTTGAAGTTTGCTTCCCATGGGTTGCAAACGAGACCTGCGCCAATGGTTGGATTTCTTAGGGATCGCTCCTCATTTGTAGAGGTGAATGGATATGCTTCCGATGTGCTTACCATCATTGCAATGTTAGGGATCTGTCATTTTTCTCACGCTTTTCAATGAATTAACATCTAATTCTACCTTCAGTTCCGCAGATGACAGCATCCTTATTTTGGAGAGGGCGTCATGCTACTCAGATTAATGGGGAAATTGAGATGATCGTGGAATGGGGATCTACAAATGGAGTTCTGTTTAACGTGCAGAAGACGCAGACTAAGAAGTCGCATGCTGGTTTGCCAGCCACGGAGATGGGGGGAGGGATTCCCAAGACTTGAATCATCTAGGAATTATCAACAATTACATGTCACCGCATGATCATTATGTCGGAGTCACTAAATCGGCGTCATAAAGCTGGGGATTCTCTTTGGCTCTAGGAAGTCGTATTCTCCAGAACAGCTACTGCTACTCCTACAATGTTCAGACCAGACCATCGCTGGAGTACTGCTGGCATGTGTGGGAATACGCTCCTAAGCACTCCTTCGATCCAGAAACGAGCAATGCATCTAGTGGATGCGCCTGACCTCATAAAAGATTTCCATTTGCTCCCTGATGGTTATAATCTACTGAGTTTCAAAGTCAATGTGAATAGTCATTCATATTTTCAAGCGAGTATATTGAGCAGCTGGGCAATCTGCAGGTAAACTAGAAAGGAGAAGACTGCATAATTGCGTGGGAACGTGAAGAAAAAGTGATCGTTTCTGTGGACCAAGAAGCCATACAGGTAATCCACATCTGCAAACTGAGCATTTGTGGAATTTATCATTTTGTTTACGTTTAACAGGATGTTATGCTTTGAAATTTTATGTAAGTGAAAATTCACGATCATAAAAAAATATCTGTCAATCCTGTTTGGCATTCATTGATTTGCTATAAACGTTATCGCCCAACGAATAAAGTTCCTAGTATAATTAAAAAAATTAATAGAGCATAGCGATAATTATTAAACAAAAATACGGTTTTCATTTTTTTTATGCGAATAGCACGCAACAGATAAAAATGTCAAGGAACCAAATATGCTCCATAATGAATGAAAATATCAAAAATAATTTATGTTTTAAGAAAAAGCAATAAAGCTCCATATTTTAATATAAATTAAATATATAGTTCATATCTCGTACGGACGCCAGTTGTGAAATAATTTTTAAACCCTTTTGCATCAAGATATGGCTGTTGATGTTTACAACACGTGCTCCAGATTTCGAAGAAGTTTTAATAAAAAACGCTTTTCATCTTGAAGCTGTATCACCCTGTAGCTCGACGGTTAAAAGGTTTAGGATATAATGTTGATATGAACTTTTCTTTTTAAAATCACAAGGATTCACAAGTTTGAGGATTAGCATTTAATTTGGAACACTGTACTGTAACAGAATTTCAAACGATTTTTCTCGTGATGGGTAGGAGAAAGCACGTCGTTCGCAGAGATTCCAAACAATTTAATCTTCCAGAGTGCATCCGATTGCCGTAAGTCTCCGGTTTCAGCATAGCTCGTTAGAAGGTCACACTGATTGTCAGTGGAGGATGAAGTGGGTGAAAGTTAATCACTCTGTTACTAGGAAAATATACAGTGATATAGATCAGACTAAAGAGGTGAAGCACTTCTGGGGGTTGGAATATAATACCGGAAATATAAGAAATTTATGATCTCCTTCGTTGATTCTATTTGTCACTTCATTTTCATACTTGACATTGACTGGGATATTTGTTCTTCTAAGGTAAGCAAAGCAAAGTCTTTAAAGCATTATATTAACCTGAAAAATAATCTGATGAATCCAATATAAGCATGGAACTAATTTGCATGTGAACCAAACTAAACATGTAAAGTTGTACACTTTTATGAATTTCTTTGGTCTGTGGTTGAGCGCAATATATACAGTAGTTATCAGAAGATAACACAATTTTGATGCAGCGAATTTCAACTAAAATACTCCGCAAACAATCTTTTACACCTGTTTCAAGTTTTATCAATAGTTTTCTCTCTGAGATTTGTCAAATCTTTTAGTGTTCACCAGCCCTGTTATGTGCAGTAAAAATGCAAGAAATTAGTTTTCGTTTGATTATATGTGTAATTATATTCAAAGTACTTGCAATACTCCTATCCATGCTATGTGCCAGGCAGAGCTGGGTAGTTCTCGATTAAATTATAGGTACTCACGATTATACTTAGAATACCTACTTCGTATTCGGTACTCGTGAGCAATTTGATTTTGATGGGACTCAGTACTCAAACGTTGGTACTCTAACTTTTGTAAAATCAGTTCACATAATTAAGACTTCGGATTACTTGAAAACGTGAAGAGTTAGCTATAGGAACGTATGATAATATTCGATAGACAATTAAATTTTACATCTGCTGTTGACATAAAATATAGGGCATCCCATTTAAATTAAACAAGTTATTACCGTTTACCGTTTGAAGATAGTGATTATTTAATCATAATTTTTAGACACTCTGTATAAGTTAGTAAAAATTTCACAAGTGCGAAATAAAACTTAATCAATTGGTAGAATTGAGCATCAATTTGTTAAAAAAAAGAAATCACCAGCTGAGAAATTAGGCATTGAAATAGATACTACATTTTCGCAAAATTAACGATATTTCAAAAACCATAAGGCTTAGGTGCTTTAAACCTTCATTAAACTTACCTTAATTTTGATCGTACAAACTAAAAATGAAATAATATACAGGGTATTCTATTTAAAAAAATACAACTTTGATACTTTTCGTGTTTTGGGGACACCCTGTATAACATGAAAATATTTTTAAAATGTAGCTTTAATGGGTCCCTATCCATCCAACATTTTAATTTTTTTTTAATCAGATACTTTAGCCATAATACTTCGTGTCGAATAACGTGAATAACCCGGTATAACTTAAACCATGTTGTTATAAAACTTCGATAAATATTTTTCATTATGGACTATGGTATCTACTAGAAACTAGATGATCGATATTACCTATAATCTGCGTCCTTTCAGATGTGTTTTCTATTTCGATGTTCCTTATTGATGGAGATTATAATGGCACAGAATTGATAAATGTTCCATTGAAATGTTTTGTAACATTGCAAAGTACTGCATTTCATATTCTTCCAAAAATTATTCATCACTACCTCTGAAGGTGGTCAGATAATAATTTTTTTTACGTTCGGCCCTTCTGAGATTCCTAGTAGGGTTAATTTTTTATGCTCTGCAGGTTTTTCAAGAGGGTTCTAATTTCAAATGTCCTTCCGGGGCCGGTCATCTCCCCACTCTTGAAAGAATGGTGAATGAGTAGACCAGGTTTGCATTAAAACTGCATTGCGCATTCACCATTTAAGGGGTATAACGTCTTGGGACTTTATTGCTCGACCATCATTATTTTGATAATTGAGATGTCTATCGTAAATATATTTTCCTGCAAATTATTATTCAGAATACCAGAAATTGAGCAAACAAGTATATTTATCTGAATTATAATATTTTTTGTTGTACATACACTATTTAGGAATCACATCAGTCGAAATGCTTTCGATAATGATGAATACCTTGTCTGTATTTCTATTCAAAGTACTTTGCTCATCCACCATTATTTTATAACAAGTAAATGAGTTACCGCATCAAACATTCCTCGGTAACATTAATATTCAAAAAGCCGGGCAGAAAGAAATCAGTAGAATTTGTGTTTTGAATAGAGGTATTTTCGTCATTATTAACGAATTGATTGTATGTTGTCGGAAATGGTGAATGCCTCGCCAATATTGAGCATGTACAAATTTCTATAATCAGTATAAGAGAAACAAAGGAAAAATAGTTATTTGAAGTACTATTCTTCGTTATGATTTCGTAATAGTTAATACTTAGGTCTTACAACAAAATTGTTCCCCAGGAAGCAGTTAAAATATTAATGTTTTTTTATCCCTTATTTTTTTCTTGTTGTAGTTTGTAAAATGCTGTCAAGGCCGCCGAAACTAGATCAGGGCAAAGTACTCAGGAGTGACTCAGCATGAGTAACTTTGAAAGTCCTCATCAAGTAGATTTAGCATTTCTTTCAATTTTTTTTATTACCTATACTTAGGGGTGGATTTCACCTCCGTCCTGCAATTCACGAAGATGCCTTTC
This sequence comes from Bruchidius siliquastri, assembly GCA_949316355.1. Taxonomy (NCBI): domain Eukaryota; kingdom Metazoa; phylum Arthropoda; class Insecta; order Coleoptera; family Chrysomelidae; genus Bruchidius; species Bruchidius siliquastri. The sequence continues at coordinate 3,924,774 of OX438534.1, read as the reverse complement.
AATTTTCAGACTCTGGTTGCGAAAAACTACCCTTGATACCCGTACACGGCGATGCTTTGTGAAAAAAACCATTCGCTCAAAACATTGCGGTAGTCATTTTCATTTCGCTACCATTCTTTGCATGAATTTTGATAATGGCTAGGTACTTCACTTCGAGTGTGCGAGGCACTATTCATACAGAATATGTCTCTTTATTTTTGCTACCCGTAAAACCGCTGATATAGTTGAGTATCAGAGATGGAAATGTAGGCTGGAGATAATAGTAACCTCAGACTCACAGCGTGTCTAGATAACTGTTCAGAATAATGCCTATCGCTGATTTTGTATTGGCCGAATCCAATTGGTAATTTATGTTGTCGACAATTCTTTTATTAAAAAGAAATTATATAAGTGATAAGATGGAGTAACGTTTAAATCAGCTTAACTACACTATTTCCTATACAATATCTCTGTGAAAGTAACTTTCCTCTGTGGCGATTTCAGAGTTGTCCATTATATTTAATTTGAGCTTTCCCAGTTTTGCAACTTCAAGTATTCAAAATATGAATATCCTCGATACGACTTAACTGTTTAGAATAAATCGCATGCGAAATCGGCGATGTTTTCAGAGGATTTATGAATGAACGTTTCCGCGGCCTTGGCAGTCTTTCAAAGTACAAAATCGCAAAAAATATTCGGAAAACTACAATGAAATTGACATTAATTGATTAACTGTTTCCAGCATTTTGTGTGGTCTATATTCGAACATATCATAATGATTCAGAATAAATTTTGATTTGAAAACAAAATACTATAGAACCAATTAATGAAAATCACACTGTAATTTAGTTGTTCTGGACTTTGAAAAAGCTGTCGAGACAGACGAATGGTTAGTTTCAGTATTATGCGTCATTTAGATAAAAGCTATTACATCCGAAAACGAAGTCTATACAAAGTTGAGAAAAATCAATATTGAACACAGTGAATATCTTCAAAGAAATCAGCTGTACCAAACAAGGTGTCTACGGTAGGATGCCTCACAAATAAATGGAACAATTTATAGTCAGTGTTATACACACACAATTCTGTCATGGTTTGAAAAGGCCATTCCGATTAAAGTATTTATTTCCGGAGTATTCCCTTGCTGGCAATCCATACCCGTTCCATCCCGACTTAGCATGTCGTCTGTAATAGGGGTGACAAAGTGACGTATGGGACTTTCCTGGCTAAGGGTATCTTGTGAATTTTAAGTTTCCTCCTTGGATAATACTACGCTATATTTGACTAACTTTGGAGGCATGTGACAAAGGGGACATTGCACACCCAGTTAATCATTAAGTATGACTGCTCAGTTACCACAAGATGAACATTTAGTGCTACTGGTATTCTTGGTTTTGCTTATAGTTAATTCATTGTTGGTTCGATATAATTAGCAAAAACAGACTTTTACCAAATCTCAGACAAGAGAGAGAGAGAGAGAGTCAGACATTTGTCCTCTCGCCACGCTTTCGGAGCACAATAGACTTTCTGCTTTTGTAAGAATTTATCTACGAAAAAAATGTAGTATGTAATTCTATACCAGAACACAAAAGCTTAGCCCGAGACTGTTGTTCTCAGCTACCATACTTTTAGTAGGATACTAAAGGTTGGTTTGTAAGCTAGTTTCTCTGTTTTTTATCTTCTGTGCCTGCATTTCTAACTAGCAAATACGCATATGCTTTTAACTACATAATAATCTATTTTTTTTTTTAATTAAATTTAACCGCTTCGACCTTGTGGCCATTAGCGGTGATGGCTAAGATTTCACTTTTACAGTTTACAAAATACATTGGTTAGATGTAGGAACCTTACTAAGTTATGTACATGGCAATGTGGTCCTATAATGTCGTTCAAAGTCTGTGAATTAAGGTTACATTCAAGTCTATAATACTCTAATAGGGGACATTCCACTAGTATATGTTTAACACTCAGCGTCACTTCACAATAATAATCTATTTATTTATGTTTAAAATAATAGTTTTCATGAAATGGAATATAAAACAATATGACTGTATTGTGACATGAAATTGATAAAGACTGTTCTCTGGCAATGTTGGTATCTCTATCAGTTTATGAATTTACGGAGGGTGAGAGAATGAAAGAATCACATTAGCGATGGATGAGGGGCATGTGGAATCATCACCTGCTCTCTACTGCAATCAATTATGGAAATGAGCCCCTGAATATCGGGCCGTAGGAACGTGCTGGACGACTGGCCGCATTGCGGTTAGACCGAGAGCATGCAAAATAAAAAAAATTCATGGACTGCTTTTCTAGTCATAAGTTTCCTGAAATCCTACCACCGATCCAGAATTTCATGCTTATTTTCTGGGAGGTACATATTTCTGTTAGTTATTTTCTCAGCCGGCATATATGAATCTATTTGTTGTTTGTGTCGCGCAAAACAACATTTTTTCAGTCTGGCTAAAATTTTAGGTAGAAGCTAGTCGTATAGTTTCGGTATCTGTTAAGGGCGTCTGATATATTTCGCTTTTTAAACTACTCCTACGTTCTCTAACTGCTCCTGTTGTTACTTAAGTTTTATTATGCTATAATCCTCGCAATGCTGGCTGTCAATAGCATTCTCTCTCTCTCTCTCTCTCTCTCTCTATGCGTTTCTCTCACTCGCAATCGCACACGATCTGAACAAGTAGGCGCCAGTGACTGACCTAAGTAGCGTGTTTTCTAGATCGAGCGTACTTAGAGAAAGAGAGAGAGAGAGAGAGAGAGAGAGAGAGAGAGAGAGAGAGAGAGAGAGAGAGACTTAATAATGATCTGAGTCTGAATCAGCTCGCCTGCAGGATTTTACGTTGCTGATAGAAATGCAAATTGCTCGTTTGTTAGTACTTCATTTATTTGATGTATTACTGGTGTCATCCACGTTCCTTGGTATATATTCTTACTTGAAGAATAAGGTGGTATGACTTTTCTGTGATTCAACAATGTGAAAAAACACAGAAGGCTGTACTCACTCGAGTGGTAAAATTTTAACATTGCTGTCCTTGTCAACCCGGTCTCTCTGCTCATGGTATTCAAATGATGTTTTATTGCAAACTAAAATAGTCTAAAAGCATTATTGTTACTCCGTATTAAAATTGTGATTTGTATACACTTATACAGAAATACATTTGTTTTGAGTAGGTCGTTTCTAGATTCGCCACTATGGCGAACACGTGTATTCTGGCTCCTTATTCACATTTATTCCAACAGTTTCTTTTCCTTGAGGAAGTAGATCAGTCTAACATACATAACCGATCTGATTTTGATTCAAGGTTTCTCACATTATTCTTACAATCTCTCATCAAAACCCCACCCTAAATTTCCTATCACCTCCACCAGTTGTAAACATAATGTAATGCACCACTTTTCTATAAAATTTTCCCTAAATGCCTTTCCTGTAAGGCGATAAAATTTATTTTATACTTCATTCCACCTATTGTCCAATAGCTTGATGATGGCGCTGATCTGGGTGGTTTCGGAAAAACTACAGTGAAGATGCCAGATCGCAACGTGTATATATCAACTTACGGCTTCCTGTTTTTGGGTACTTCATTACTTCAAGTCATCCAATTGGCGCCCCCTATGGAGCCCATTCGCAACTTACGGAGGTCCTAACACCTGGACTGCTTTGAATCGGCAACAGATATACCTTACAAGGGTGAACTAATTTACTGCGACATACCTAGGTCTTCGTAAACACTCATTACAGTTAGACCGCCAGGTTATACTGACGAGTCTAGGCTAAAGATGAAACTTTCATGTCTATAGCAGCTCTTATGCATAGTCGAGAGCGCCACTTAATTGTTAAGGGTTTTTTCCATTGAAGATGACTGATTGAAAAATTTTATGTTCATTAAATTTAGCACTTTGCATTCCTCCCCAAACAAAAACGCTGTCAAATGACATGTTAATTGCTGTCAGATTTATTGTTCTGAGGTGTTTGCCACCCCAAATATTTGAAACCTACTAGTCTGAGTATGATGAGCATATATTATTCATCTATCTTTTCATCAAGGTCACCAATTATATTCCAAAGTGGTACTTTGGTGATGATGGTTATGAAGATAATGATAGATATACCGCTAGCATATGACATGCAACGCAAAACAACATAGGGCCAAGCAAAAATTAGACACTTTAAATCTTCAACTGCTTTACATTTTATGTTTAGGAGATGAACAATAACATGTCATGCCACTGATCCCTGAAATACACAAGAAGGAAAGTCGATCGTGAAGGTTGTTTTACTGGATAGGGCCAAAGCTGTTTGTTGGGGGCAATAGGGTTATATGTATGCCGGGGATAGCGAAGGGGGATTGGCTAGGGAGAAGTTATTGGATTCAGCGAAAGATACATTAAGCTAAATGAAACAATGGAGTCAGATAGATTGACTTAGTTCGTCCGAAATGTTTCTTTTTTCTAGCGGGGCGAAAGTATCATTGACACTTATCACTATACTTGGGGTGTGTTGTAATCATATACTTACCTGATAAAGTATTCTCTATAAAATACTTACTCATCTCTACTGTCAGCTGTCAAGCTATACTGACAAGAATTGTGGCTGTTTGTAGAAAATCATGTGTATAGTGGGGGATATGCAGTTAATGCAAGTAATTTTTATATGGCCACATTTATCTTTACGATCTAGATGCTTTTTAATTTCAAAACTGAAGCTGTTAGCAGCAGAAATCCCTCTCATTGATAGCCGAATGCTGGCAGACGTTGACATGGATTTTCGCCATAGTATACATACAGCAACCAGCAAGTTCGTTCAGAAAATCAATTGAGGCAATTATACACATATTTTAATAATTTACAATTTTCGCTACTTTGCCATTATTGCGGTAGATATTCTTCCACAGAGTAGTAGGCAAATATGTTCTTACCCACACTAGAATAAGTAAGATTCAGGACCAGCAACCAGGCAAAACAACACCGTGGTTTGCTATCATAGTTTCTTGTTCTTTTGCAGGTATCATAGAAATAAGGATTTTACCTATAAGACTGGAATTTTTACTCACGTCTAGCTGGTAGCAAAAAAGAGTTAACAAAATCCTTGAACGGAATGTGTGGCCTAGTGATAGTTTGTTCAAAAGGGTGTACCGTAAATACAACTTCGCAGGGCTGTCGATATGTATGTTTATTTGGATACATACATTAATGATTATAACTGCGTCGAACAATCGTAGAGATATCTCATTGTTCCATCTTTAGAAGTCGTTTTGAAACATATCGTACTCGACCCCACACTCCAATTAAAATTTTATTCGCGTCTGACAGAGGTATGGAGACAGGCAATTGCCTCCACTGGGTGACTTAAATCTTACTGTAACCTACTACGCATAAATGCAGGAAAATGTGCCTGTTGAATACGAAATGTACCAAATTGTCCTCCCAGGACATGAAATTGCCTCCCCTCTAGGCAACGACCGTTGTAGATAATCCATCGGTATAGTAATAAGAAAAATTGCTAAAGGAACGTTTTGCTTTTAAAAAATGGTTAAAGGACTCTTTTGCATTCCAGAAAATCCTCAGATTATCTTATTAATGCACCACGCAAAAACTACAAACGTTTCTCCCAATCCCTTGAAAAAATCCTGACCTTGTGCCTGTGTATAGGAGGTATCTTTCATGGTTAAATAAAATGGATTTTGTAGTATCCTCATTATAAAATACTTCAGAACTAGCCATCTCAAAATTATTTTAGTGGTCGCAAACTTTAAGTAGGTGCTGTATGTGTAGTAAACATCGATGTGCATTTGTACTCAACGAAATGAACGCATATATGGAGAGGGTAGAAAAAACTTTGTCCACATACCTCAGTGGGGTGTGAAATGTATTCTCGAAAAAATTGCTAATCCTCCATGTATTCAAGTCAGCTAGTATCAGGTATCTAATTTATTATCACCTCATTACAGGCCGATGATGATACAAGATTCAAACATCAATATCTTCAAAGTTCAAAAAACATTGTAGTTAGTTCACACAAACTTTGAATGTTCATGATTGAATGTTCCCAACTTCGCCCATTTGAGTTTTCATTTCATTGAGATGTGTCAGTTGTCACTGGTTCGAAAAGTCTTGTAATGCTCGATTAGTCTCCGTCGGGCCAGTTGCTACTGTCGGATATCATTTCTTTTGCAGAAAAGTAAATTTGTTATGTAATATATTAATCACACTGTTCGGCCGGAATAATCTCAATTCTAAACTTAGTATTGGAAAACCAGCTTCGTATATGTTTTCATATATTCCCAGGACTTACGTGTGATTGCAGTTACATATGATGATCCTGTTCTAAATACAACCTTGGTTCTAGAATTTGTATTTATTTGCAATATCTTTGAGGCTAGTGTCGATGACTTCACTCGTACTGCGACGTGTATATGTCAACAATATATTTACTTTTTGTGTCGAGTTGTTTTTGCTGCTGGGTTCGGTATTTTTCATGGTTATTAGTTTTTTGCCATACCGTTTTTTGTGTTGCTGCTTGTATAGGTTCATTCATATTAAAATTATCTCCTGCGTTCTTGTTGGAATGCCGATGACTTGCATGTGCAATATTCTGCGTAGTAGCTTCATTATTTAGCAATTTGATCAGTTCAACATTGGATTTACGCAGTATGACCACCTCCTTTCGCAGTTTTTCCATATTTGTGATCAATTTCGAAAAAGAAAAAGACAATATTGTTGAAAGTTGGTGATGGTATAATTTTTCCGACATTTTTTGCTTTTTTTGGGAATCGGCCGGACTGAGTGTCGTGATGGTCAGATTGTTTTTTGTACTCAAAGAACTGGTGGTACAGTGGCGTACCTCCGAGGAGCAAGGCTATCCGTAGGCACCAAAAATAAACCTATACTTTGCATATCACTTACGGATTACTCAAGATAATGATGCAATATATCATTGAACGTATTTTTTTTGATTTACAAAAACATAAAATATAACAGATAATCAAATATTTAATAAAAGTTGAAACTTACCAAATTGTGAACGAAAAATCACTACTCCATTGATACATAAGTGAGTTTTTCTTCAATTGTTCAGTTAATACAAATTGATTCATTATTTGATCATAATTAATATTTTGAGCATATTTTTTTTTGTGCTTAATATTGCTGGGCAAAAATGATAGATTTTAGTATTTCCCCATCAAAATTTTCAGTCAAATGATTAGAGTATTCTTTTTAATTGTGAAGAAGTAGTATACGGAATACTGTGAAAGGTATTTGTAAACCCGCCTTATTCTGATAATTTCATACAGTTACTAATTCTATCTAATATTTTTTTAATTAATCTCATGCGTTTTTCTGTGAAACTTGTTACTAATGCCCAGGTCTTCGAAAATATAACGTGTAAAAAAATATATTTTTTATAGCTTTTGGATACCATCCATCATACATTGGCTTCTAGACTTTGCTTTTATGACACTTAGGAATAAAAAATGAGTATTTTTCCAGATGCGCGGTCAATTTGCATGTTTGAAAATGTAGAAGAGTATTCGAGTGGACCTGCTGGTCGAGAACCTATGCTGTGCTTACGCTTTAATTGAAAACTGAAGTGGTGAGGCGTATCGCTACCCGCCTCGCATCATCGAGCTCGTTTTTCCCAGTCGATTGCTGAACGTAGCACGTAGCGTCAGTCTAACCCCTGACGAGAATGACGAATTAAAAGTTGTCACTGCCAACTCTGCGCTATCAAAGCTGTGCGACATGGATTTTTCACGGGTCACAATTTTGAATTTTAATGATTCGGTACCTACTCTTCACGGTTTCATATAAACCCAGTCCCACACTTGCACGTACAATAATTCATAGCCTACATTGAAATAAGGTAATTATGACTCCTACAGAAAGCCGCACAACATTTGTAGTCTAGACTCCGAGAGATAAAATTGTTGGCCGCCTCCAAAAATGCTAGGCCTTAGTGGATAACGTCCAGATATTTCTGCAAGTTCAGATTCGCATAACCATAATAAGAAGAAAAAGTCGCCATACCAAATCCTACTTGGAAGGTAGCGAGGTAACTGGAAACATTCTCTACATGTCCCGCATGCATGAGAGGTTGTGTGGAGTGCATTAAGACCATACGGATGCCAATTGGTTCTAAATGATTGTTGATATTATGGGCTATAGAACAGCCATTTTTTCCGATACGAGGACCCTTTTTGAATTGACCTTTGTAAACAGCCAAAACCTTGCCAAGCAGACACTCTAACCTCAGCGAAGTCTGAGTCCATCTGTGGGAGGACTCATCTCCAAGGTGTACTGCGTCTCCCGATAAATACTGGAGAAATTCTTGGTGATTAGAAAGTGCTAAGAATTTCGCAACTCCCAGCTTGACTGCCATTTACCTACTGAACATTTCCTAGTTGCCACTAGTATTTGGCCAGTTATTCGCTCAGCAGTAGCTGGCTGTGAGCAAACCCTTTTGATTGACCCATGTGTAAGAATACAAGCAATGGATTAGATTGGACTGTCAGCTGGAGCCATGTTGGAGAGAACTTTTTCCTCATTCGATAACGCAGAGAAATATCACAGCCTAAACTATATTACAACCCAATTACCGGAGACGCAAGATCAAGCATATGTTCTACATGAATGATCTAGATAGTGTAGGAATATAGTCATACTATCGGTATTTAGTTTGGAATAAATAAATGTGCCATGTTTCATCCCAAGAAAGGAAATGATACAGTCATAGTGGGGAGGAGGAACAGCCTACGAGTAGGAGCATTTTGAGTCATCTAAATGCCATAAAGAACAGGAAAAAGGAACATTCGTGTCTTAATTTTTTATGGGTGTAAACTAAGATACTTGACCTGAATACATCTTGTGATGTTATGGGGAGTACCAATCTGTACAAGTTGTTGAGAATGTGGGTAAAGGAAGCTGCTTTTTTCATGGCAGTGAGCTGAATAGCTGGAATTATAAGAATTCAGTATCAAACTCGACTTCAAGCACAATAATCAGCAGTCCAAAACAGAACGTGTTCTCATTCAAGTAAAAACCCACATGAAAACGTTAAAGTCAGTAAATAAAGCTTTACAAAAACAAGTACATGCATAGAATCCACTACAAACATCTAGAAAAGCTTGGTGGTAACAGATCCTACATTTAGGAATATTGCAAGTGTTTAAGAAATTCTGGCTCCATCCAAGCTAAAAGAGTTTTAATTTGGAACAAAACCACATATAATTAATTTTTACGAAGGTCTTTGAATAATCATCTAACATATTAACCTCGCACGGTTAACTTACCTTTGCTGACTGAATAAATTAAAGCCTAACCCCATATAAAAAGAAAGCTCTAACAACGATCCATGAAGTGAACGGAAAGCCTCAATGGCCTTCCGCGTTTAAGGCCGATGATTAATATGATGTTTTCCCAATAATTTCAAGGCTATAGCACCCTCAATAGCGCCACATACTTTTTAATAAAAACACTTAATCATTTCCTGTGATTATGATAAATGGTCGACCATTTACTTTCCGTCATGTTAACATTCGGTATTTTTTCATTCTCGTTTACCCCCTTCAACCCGCCATCATTATTTATAGAACAAACCAGGCGGCGCCTACCGAATATTTGGGGTTGAGAGTATTGCCAAAATAATAAACTTGAGAAGGTTGAAAAAATGAGTTTTTTACTCATATATGATTTTATAACCAAATGGAATAGAAAAATGGGTTTTGGTAAATATTTTATAGTTCTTTTTTCAAATTACTTACCCGCTTATACACTAAATTACAAAAAAAATACATTAACCAATTCAACAAGTAGGAGTACCTAATCGCGAAATCTCGAAATAACACGTTTTTGAGTATAGCAATAACTTACCAGATCAAGATATCGCATCCTTTGACGATAAACCCATGATAACGTCCATGAGATCAACTTCCCACAATATACATGTTAATTATCAGTTGAAAGCTTTTTGATTAATTACCACCGCGAAAATTCCCCGCACCCACAACCGCTCATTGTGCGTTGCGCGGTTTGCCGTTAAAAGACCCTCTAACCGAGTTCGTACACACTCTCCCCTGTCTCTTTGCCCCTACCATGATCCCCTGTTGCTTGTTTGCTAAACAATGCGCTCCTAATACCCGAGGGGCATACATGGAGCATTACCAATCAAGCTACAGTTACTATCGACAAGTAGATCATGTTATTACATGACCTACTTGTCGATTGCATTTTATGTTACTGTTGCGTGGAGTGTAGATGTGACTGATTCAGTACTTTACATTTTAGTGGGGATGGCGATAATCTGTTCTGTTTGAAGACATGTTATTGCATTTGTCCGGTAGAATGTAGTTTTGAATTTTACTCGAAAATGTTATGGTGTTTAAAAACGTCTATATTCTTACGTGAAAGGATCAGTTGAAAGATTAGACGCCCATTTGCATCTGTCGTTGCTCGACATACATTCAGGTAAATGATCATAGAGTGCTCTAATTCTTATCCCCCATTTTTCTACTAATACAATAATAATAATAATAATAATAATAATGATAATAATAATAATAATAATAATAATAATAATAATAATAATAATAATAATAATAATAATAATAATAATAATAATAATAATAATAATAATAATAATAATTAATAATAATAATAATATCTATTTTCCTTTTGACAAATTAAACTTTGTATAGGAATCAAATTTATAGTATGTTAACTTATATTTACGAAGTGGAAGTATGCATACAAAACAGCATACAAACACACTAATAAAATCACGTATGTTATACAAACATTAGTCTAATAAAAATTATTTCAAATGATATTTGAAGTGATTTAGATTTGTTATATTTTGTAACTTTTCGGGCAGTCTATTATATATTTTGGGTCCAAGTATGTTTGGTGATTTACTACCAATTACATATTTCGAAAAATTTGTATGAATATTGTTACTCTGACTGGTGGTTATACTATGTAGCTCTTTATTCAGAGTAAATTTGTTTTCATTTTTGAATACATATAAAGCCAACTAGAAAATCACCAGAGAAGGTATTGTTAGAAGTTTATATTTACTGGAGAGCCACTTGCGCCACACTGACCTAACAATTCGTTTTTGCACAATAAAAACATTTTGTGTTGCTGGAGAGCAGCTCCAAAAACAAATACCATATTTCTTGACTCCACAACACAATAACCTATGGCTATCAGTTGTCTCTGAGAGGACTAAACTTAAGTTCCGAAACATAAAAGAAAGAGCCTTAAGCTTATCATCATCAAATTCATTCAACGTGATGGGGATCATTTAATGTAACAATTTTTAGAGACTAGTTAGATCCTGTAATATTATTATATATATTGAAAAAATGCACTCTACATATTGGTATACACTAGTGAAGTCAAGAAGAAAAAACAGTGTATATGGAAATTGAAATGTTTTTTTTTTCGATAATTATTATGACGAAAATATTAGCAAGTCTAAAAGATATAAAAATGAGGACAAGTAGTAAGATGTCAAGTAAGAGTAAGTAAAAGAGAATTGATAAATTGAATTTTAAAACTATGACATTTGTGACTGATTCTAGGGGAACAGTTTTATTTTATATATTGAATTGTTTAAATTAGTATCTCGTTTATTTATTTTCACCTCATTAGGATTCTCGAGTAAATGGAGCAGTTTTGATGTTGCAAAATGAATGATTTGTACAGCTAAAATTGCGAAATATTGGTAGATTGTTGTTGGTCTTGTTACGGGACATGTTTGAAGATTATATATCATATTATAACACAATTTAATGTAATTCATCAAACCATGAAACAAGCATTAAAAACGAAATCTTGTTTCTTTTGAAAGTTCTAACTAACGGAAAACTACAAAACTATCGGGAATTTTTGCAGCTTTCATAATCTTTGAGAACGATGGGTGAATTTATCTTGACTTACCTTAATTTCTGTTCTGCTGTTTTTCTTCATATCGCAAAAGACAACTTTTCTGCACTAAAGTATTTCAGAAGTTGTTCGGCAGCATCTCATGACATTTCGGATAAGGGATACTAAGCCCTGATTTATCAGCTATTTTAGGCTTAAAATCCATGGATGTACCATACCAGCTGCGGGGGTACGCCTTATAATTTACCCGCCCTCCAGCTTAAAAAAATTAAGGCTCTTCCGGCTGGATTTTATCCGCCACAATTTTCGTTTCATGGTTGCATATATCAATACCATAAGTTGGAAGCTAGGAGGCTGAAAGGTTTAGAGGTTCAGGGTGGTGATATAGAATTATGGAGTATTAGGGACGGTTATGATGATAAGGAGTTATAGGGGTTGTTAAAGATTTACTTTCCATGATAGGTGCGGCAAAGTATTATATAACTCAAGTACGTTTCAGAATTTTGTTGTTACTTAGAAACTTGGTTCATACTGAACAACAAATCTTTGTGGAGAAAAAATACAAAAATTCCATTTTTGGACATCTCCGAGGCCGATTTGGTGTTGATAGAATCCTTTCTATCATCTACAAAATTTTGATCCTGGGAATACTTCATATTTATTAGACAAGTGTTATTATTGTTCACGCATTTGCGTTGAAATCACAATTAAGATAAGATTATTTTCAATTGCTGTGATTTTTTTTGTTAAACCATATAACTTCCATTTACAATTTACTAGAATTTTTTAGGGCTTAAATTATTTTTCCAAAGGGGGCTCATTTGTGTCGTTTCAGTTTTAGCGACTTTTGATACAGATTATTACATCTTAACTGAACAATAATTATAAATAATGACGAAATTATGATTGTGGCTGTTGAAAATTGAGTCAAGTCGGTTGATTTCTTGTTCCAGGTGCATATTTATCAGTGTTTTGAAGATTTTAGAGCTGATCCACATGAAGTATGTTTCTAAGATATTGTATGTATACGATAGGATATTTTTTTGTAATTATTAATTTCAAAGCTTTCCAATATTTGAACCTTCCAAAATCCTTTCAAATTGATTATTTCTAAACTGATACCATTGCGTAGGACCTACAGTTCCAACCTACTTGACACCATTTTCAGGTTAATGCTGAGTATTATCATTTATGGACTCATGCTATGACCATTCATAAATCGCCAAAGGTTTAGGCTATTATCTTCTGATAGAGGTCAGAAAGATGTAGAATGTATCTTCAGAAAACAGTTCATATAGTTCCTTCCCTCCTCCTCTAATGGCTCTACTGAAAAGTTTTGGAGATAGTGTTTCACAATCCATGGCCGATGCCGCGACTCACTATGACTTGATCACTTAAATTTATCTTTCAAATCTTCAAAAAAGTGATAGAAGGTTAAATAAATACTAAATAAACATGGGCGACGGGTAGCTCAGTGTACTTGCTCAAGCGCGGCATAATTACGTAACATAAACCCTACTCTAAGGAGGGATCTCGCGACGTAATATTGCTTCACGTCGGCAAGATCGCATTGGTGTCGTGAGGGCTTGGCTTAGTGACTATCTCGATGCGGCGATACATACCTCTTAAAACATCTATCTAACAAATCTGGACTCATTTATAACGACATCCCTTGTTCTTTGTTAGCACTATTTATGATGTTCAAAGCGGACATCTAATATTAAGTAAATACAACCTAATTGATCCTGAACTAGACTACTAGGCAATACTGATGACTCTAGGCTAAAGATGAGATATGTGTGTCAGATCTTACGTGTAATAGTGAGCAAACACTTAATATATACATGTTACGTTCTATGCTTATTTATGCAGTTTTACATGTAGCTATTGAAATCTTTAGTTTTAATAAAATATATGAGACGTTAGATTATCTGTATGAACATTAATTAATTAGTTGGAATATTTTGTACTTTGAGCATATTTCATAGAAGAAACCGATTAATTTCAATTAATAGTATATCCGTCGAAGTTAGTTTATGCCGGTTTCTAGAAAATATAGCGCGTAAATAATACATAGATTATAAGGATTCTTAAAAAAGGTATTAAATGGTATAATAACCCTTAAAATTAACATTTGCCATCATTTGCAGTCATTTGAGTTTGACTAAAAAATATGCGGTACAGGTTGCCAGCGCTGTTGCCAACCCTACAGTTTTAACTGTAGACTTATTTTTTTTTTGAAAATCTACCCAGATTTCAGTTCTGGTCTGCAAATCGACAGTTTTTTGCGAAACGGTCGTTTTGTATGTAACAGGGTACAAACTTGAAATGAGTGATTGGTGTTAGAAGAGAAAGCGTTGTTTTGCTATTCGTGTTGAATTTTTACAGGGAAAATCAAGATGTTTAGGGTTCCTAGTGTGTCAAATCTGTTTTATTTATAAAAATACTGGTGAATAAGATAAAACTGTATATTTAATCTGTATTTTCAGTTTTATAAGAATTAATACAGTTTTACACTACACACATGAAAAGAAATTCTCAATTCAAGAATTGCGATGTTCTTGAATACTTATATCTCACTCTAAGACAATTTACTTAATGAGAAAATTATTATTAATATGAACCAATGAAAGTATATTTTCGAATTCGATACTCATTCTAAGGAAAAAAATTTCTCCACCACTAAGATTTCAATGCTTTTCGACTACTCCATACTTGTTTTTCCGTTTACTTCGATCAAGTATATGAACATTCTGGGATTCGCTCCAAATCATTCAATAATTTGGTATTTTGATCAACGCGTCTATTATTTTCCTTTGGTTTTCATTTTAAACTTCCTCAAAGGACGAATTAGCTCTTATAAAGTTGGGATTTTCACTGTTGTGAGGATCTCACTGTACAGGTGTTGATGTGATGTGTGTGATATATAAGTTGTGAATATTATCCACTATTACCAATGGTGGACGTATATCTTCTGTACATATTTGTTATATTATGCACAATACCTCTCAAACTTGAATTAGGAAAAATACTGTATGACGCAGAGAATGGTAGGAAAGAAGTTACATTAGTACTTTTTTGGTTCCTCTTCTTAAGGTTAAGAATAGCCTCCCAAAATTACCGAATGTTTATACTAATACTCTTAAATTCTTCCTCCAAGAAGAACAAAATTTTATAATGCAATCGAAGTATTTGTGTCAAAACTTTGTAATGATTTAGTCAAAATTATATGTAGAATTTTTCTAGGTTAGATTTTCTCTGTTTTGTACCAATATTATGATATGCTCAATTTGAGAATTTAGTATCCTTACTTCTAAGACATTTCTAGGTTCGAATTGAAAATATTCACTTAACTGTTGTTTGAAACTTGTAGACAAGGTGGATTTATCAAAAGTTTGATTTCGGACTTCCATTGTCTATGAAATTTTGAGTATCACGACGTTTCGCTTGATGTGCTATCTTCAATCGTCTTCAGGTGAACTGTGAACTGTGAAACGTCGTGATACTAAAAATTTTATAGACAATGGAAGTCCGAAATCAAACTTTTGATATTTACTTAACTCTATATATGATCAAAAATACAGTATTCTTACTTTAAGATTATTATGGCTTTGCGCATATAGTAAGATATGACATATTTGAATGAAAGCACATTTTCTTCGTCTGAAAATTCATTTTCATGTGTAGGATGGGGCTGGATGAAACAACCCTAGGTTGGAAATGACTGATGCATAATACCATAAGTGCGTGATGCACCGCAAGACCAGCAGCAGTCGCAGCAAGCTGCCGCCCATCCACCACCCACACGGCCCGGGCATATCCAACGCGTCTCAGTATCGCGGCGGCGGTGGCGCGCTCACTTTAAACCGCGTCTGGTAGCCAACTGGATCCGAAGCGAGCGTCGCGACGGTGCGCGACTTCGCGGCTGTTGCTCCTGTGCGTCGGAGATCGCTCCGCGTCTGTTGCTCGTTGGTATTTCTTTGCCGGATTGACAGGGTGCTTTCGATTGTCCTTTTTTGTGGATGAACATTCTTTTTTTGTCGTCGGTTGTCAAGTGGTAAGTACTCTCTGAGCAACAGTTTTGAAATATGAATGTCAAGGGCCGGTATTTTTTTACTTTAGTTCTTTCAAAGTTGAGGTTAAACTATAATTTTAAGTCAACTATTGAGTAATTTAGTCAAAGCTCAAGTTCAATCGAAGCTCCTGCCAGAGTTATTCCAAAGGCAAGGAAAAATACAGTTTCCAGATCTGCTAGATACTTTCGATAAAAGACCGCACTTTGCAACACTAATGCTATGTTCATGGAGTAAATAAATGGCTGAATTCACAACCACTCTTCTTTTCACCAACATAATTGTGTCAGCATACAAAATAAAATCTTAAAGAATGAATGCCATCAGACTTCGAATTTCTAAGGATCAATATAATACTTAATATATGAATTAACATGGAACAAATGAGTAAGTTTGGTGTGAAAATAATAAAATATGATTTAGATCACATAAGAATTATGTATATGCACCTAATATTTATATCCTATATACTTAGTCTAACAATTTGTAGTTTGAAATGCTCACTCCATTTTTCATGTCCTCTTCCTTTTGCCGTTAAATTTCAGAATAATTTTCAATGACAGCTTACATATTTCAGTAATGATTGGCCCGCATCGCATTTCACATATCACTGTGCTGCCAACATAAACAAAAAGTGAAACAGAAAACATACTTTTTACATATCGCTCTGCTGCCGGCATAAGCAAATGTGACAAAAAAAATCAAAATTACGTCATTATGAAATCCGCTTGTAAACTTAGTTGAAGACTCGAATTTCATATATAATTTTACATGAATTTTACCAATCGTATTCTCATGAGTTTTTCATATTCTAGGGAGAAAATAAATCTTTATTGTGGTATATTTCCCTTTTTACTAAGATGCCGATGGGCAGCGCCACCATGCGCGATGGTTGGAGATGAGTGTTAAAATAACATATAATATGTTTTTTCTAATTTCTACTTAATGTACAATTCGGCAGCGTAGCAGGCCCGGCCATAGCAAATGTGAAAAAAAATCAAAATTACGTCATTATGAAATCCGCTTGTAAACTTAGTTGAAGACTCGAATTTCATATATAATTTTACATGAATTTTACCAATCGTATTCTCATGAGTTTTTCATATTCTAGGGAGAAAATAAATCTTTATTGTGGTATATTTCCCTTTTTACTAAGATGCCGATGGGCAGCGCCACCATGCGCGATGGTTGGAGATGAGTGTTAAAATAACATATAATATGTTTTTTCTAATTTCTACTTAATGTACAATTCGGCAGCGTAGCAGGCCCCGCCATAGCAAATGTGAAAAAAAATCAAAATTACGTCATTATGAAATCCGCTTGTAAACTTAGTTGAAGACTCGAATTTCATATATAATTTTACATGAATTTTACCAATCGTATTCTTATGAGTTTTTCATATTTCTTCTAGGAAGAAAATAAATCTTTATTGTGGTATATTTCCCTTTTTACTAAGATGCCAATGGGCAGCGCCACCATGCGCGATGGTTGGAGATGAGTGTTAAATAATAATATGTTTTTTCTCATTTCTACTTAATGTACAATTCGGCAGCGCAGCAGGCCCGGCCATAGCAAATGTGAAAAAAAATCAAAATTACGTCATTATGAAATCCGCTTGTAAACTTAGTTGAAGACTCGGATTTCATATATAATTTTACATGAATTTTACCAATCGTATTCTTATGAGTTTTTCATATTTCTTTTAGGGAGAAAATAAATCTTTATTGTGGTATATTTCCCTTTTTACTAAGATGCCAATGGGCAGCGCCACCATGCGCGATGGCTGGAGATGAGTGTTAAAATAACATATAATATGTTTTTTCTAATTTCTACTTAATGTACAATTCGGCAGCGCAGCAGGCCCGGCCATAGCCAAAATTTTATTGTGAAGAATTATGTTCGAAACATCGACTATTTGAATCCAAAATTTAGATTCCACAGGTAAAAACTATCTTTTAGATTGCCTCCATGTTCTCATCCGTCCTCCTTTTTGCACTAAGTTATGAATGACGGGCTGCGTCTATCGTCTTTTATATGTCTTTGACATTCATTTATATTCATAATATCTAATAAGCTTCGCTTCACAGAAATATAAAACAAAACATGAGGAATTATAATAGGTTAGATGTGAAGAGAGTAGGGGAGATCGGGGCCAGTTGACAAGTTTTCAACTGGAGTCTGTTTGTATGTGTGTGTTGTTTTGTTTAGGAATATATCGCAGTGAGAAATACATTTGTTACTGTGAAAGACCGAAATCCGGTGATTCTCGAGATATACCGGTGAATATCAACATTCACCAAGTTACTTGGCGTATGTCCGATATATTGATCAAAAATAATTATTTCTAACTTACACCGGCGAATGTCAACATTCATCATGCACTCATGTTCAAAAGAAACATTTTTTTCTAATTGAAAACAAAATTAAACATTATAGGTTATCATTTATTTATAAAATACAACATTATGACTTCATAAGTAATATTTTTGTATTTAACTTGCAATTCTTTAAGCATTCGTGTTCTTCCTCCAAGGCCTGTTCGTATGTGCGTTTCGGAAAGTATATTAAACAACTCTTCATTTGTAAAATAATATTGAATATTCATTTCTCCTGGTTTTAATGGCACAATCAACTTTTGTTCGTCACTAACTTTTAAAATGTCAAAACGTTTTAAACGCCTATAGTCCAAAGGTGTACTGCACTTACTTTTAGCTTAAATCACTTCAGAGACGATTTTAGAGTGCCTTTCTTGAGAAAAATAAATACAATTGTCTTCTCGTTTACTTTTAATAAGGGTATGTAACTTTCCAAGAAACTGATCAGTATTTACTGTATTAGCTATTGAACACAAATTATAACACCTAACTCATATATATTAAAATTAAATTAGTAGGAATGCACACACACTGTCAGTGAAACCTTGCGTAAAACTGACAACAAGCCCACACGGAAGGGAACCGAAGAAATCGCAAAAAGCCACTTTTAACCTGTCATTTCTGACATCGACCGAAGCCTTTGTGTGCTTGTCGATATACACCGGTGAAGGTCCGAATGTTTTAATAAAACTAATAAATGTTCGGTCTTTCACCAACACATTTGGTGTCTGTCGACATTAACCGGTGTATGTCGACATTCACTAATTTCGGCCTTTCACGGTAACACATATACATCATAATTGGTCAAGTTGTATACTTTATTTATTAGAACAGTTACATGTTAATCGACATACCCTATGTCCGGGTGGTTGAGCAACATACCAACTAATGTCAAATTTTGATAGAGGTATGAAAAAAAATATGTTTCATAGAATCGTCTACTTGAATATATATCAATTTTATGCTCGAAAACAAGAGGATAGTAATAATTCAACATTGAGCCTGTTTGTGTTTTTGCAACAGTAACCTAAGTATAAAATTTGGCAAGTCGACTTAAGTACCTACCTCTTATATTTTACAAATAATTCGTAACCTTTTGGGTTGGTTTATTAATCGTGAATTTGCCATGGTCTATAGTAGTTCAACCAACCCTAGTCTTGGTAAAATACTAGAACTGATTAAAAAGAGCATTCAACCTGATGCCAAGTGCAACAGACGATGTATGTGAAGGCGGTATGACAAGATACTACAATATCGTTAGCTTGTTCTGTTTATCAAGAATTGGCCATCAATACAAAACCGCGTGGGATAGCAACGCTTTTATTCAAGTGGAATAACTGAAATGTTTTATCCTGTAGGTAGTTAGTTTTTAAAGTTTTTTATTCATGACCAACTATCACAGTTATTAATAGTCTATGACACTGAAATAAGAAATTTATAAACTATTAAGGAATTTCATTCACACTTAATGTTAATCGCTTAAATCATTAACTTCATATTTGAATATCATATTATTAACATATAAAAACGATATCTATATGAACGATACTTGAAATTTTGGTAAATTTCAACTAATAGACTTTAATTCATGACGATTAAGGTTGCCATATACTTTGAATTTTGTGAAAAACAGAAAAGTATATAAATGAATATATCTGATATAAAAACCATACAGCACTACCCATCTCTTATGTCATCAATCATCAAAAATAAGCAAACCTAATACTTTAATATACTGTGCTCTAGGGTTCTGAAATCAGAAGTTGCAAGTTGGCAAGGACCATAGTTAGATTTGCTCACGAGGCTGGTCTAAGGAACCAAACCGGAAAGAAATTTATAAGGATTTGCTAGATAGCTTATGCATCGGTGATCATCGGTGTTTGCCTCGAGTTCTGAGAATGTTTATTGGAGTATCTGCAGGCAAAAAGCGCATGGCATTATCAAAAGAAATACACTACCAAAGTCTCAGGATTACCATGCCAATTTCCACCACCAAATGCAGTTCATTGAAAAATGGAACAAGTGGATCGACTCAGTACTGTCCACGCATATATCTTGTAGTGTAGCGGTAACGCATTCTGCTGGACAACGTAGTTACTTAGCAATTCACGGGATCACCTCGTTTATCACTCCACGTGAAAGAGGGAGTAAAATATCAGACATGTTTTTGTTGTTTGTCTTTGAATTTCCATCATTACATATGTATTATTTATTAGAAATGTCAAAATATTCGGAGTGGTCATTGAGATTGCGCGGTGAAATAGACTGCAACAGGAATACAAAGGTATTGAATAGCAGTTTCCAAAAAAAAGCTATAGATAGACAACCGATATTTTGATCTGTCGGTTTGTTGGGGTTCTTGTCACCGCGTCATTCTTGTTAAGCTGCACTGATTGCAATGAGATTTAGGGAGGATACATCAGTATATAATGCTGCTTTCTTTCCTGAAATCAGTATAATCGTGGCAAAGCAGTAAGCAAAAAATAAAACATGAGAACGTCAGCAAACTTCGTTTTTTGTCTTTGTAACCAAACACGTTATTTTTGGGAGTGCAAACATTTTAAATAGTGAGTGAACCTTATTTTTTTGTAGTCCATAAGTTTTTCAAGTAGCGGGCCACTATTTACGTCTTCAAAATCATTGTTGAGTGTTAATTTTTTTACGAAACTTTTGTCTGCATCTCTTTTGTCTGTCACTGTACAAGATTGTTGAAGTGAAGTTGCAGGATGGATGTGCCGACATAACTATACATTGTTAATGAACCAATTATCTGCTAATAGTGTTTTAATTTATATTGAAATTTTACGGCAAGGAGCTACATCAACGAGTAACTAATTCTTGATTTTTATTTGTACTTGTACACGAAACTTCTAATAAACTGCATTATGACGGGTAACGCTAGGGGAATACGCCCTATATATGCGTGGGTAGCACTGAGTCGATCCACTTGACTTCATTTGTTTATTCTTTGTTGGGTTTTTACACTCTGTATGTCGAGTGATGATTTAAAAAGCGTTCAGTTGTTTGTTGTTTCATGCCTTCCATTTGCGAGTATGTTATCTTCATTGAAATGGATAATCGAAGCGAAATGTTGATAGTGACCAATGGATTGAGTATGTAGGTCAAATACACAGCTGAATATGCTTCACACTTAGTCATCGTGTAGAACGAAAAATTATTATGAGTTTTAAGGTCTGAAGACATCGCTCACAGAGTAACATTCATAGACTGTACCTCCTCTAAAAATTATGTACAAATTAATAAAACTAACTGTGTAACCTCACCAAATGTAGTGAAATCCAACTATTGAAGCAAGTAGACTCCATTTACTTTTTTGCTACTAGCTAGCTTTCTTAAAATTTTATGAGATTCCGAAGTACACGTCCATAAATGAATGAAGAAATATCACTCTCACTTTCGTCTGTCACTCTTATAGTCTAAATCCCCATAAAAGCTATACAAACCAAGCTTATTTATACATCATCTTAATACATTCCATGAATTAGTGAAAGGTGCAATATTCCACATGAGAAATTTAAAAAAATGCATATTATTAAAAATAAACACACTTTAGAGTTTAGGATACCACAATGATATAAATTAAGACACCATACCAACAAACCGATTTTAAAACAAATATTGTTTAGAAAAATGGTTACATATCCTGTGAGAGTCCACATATTAAATAAAAAAGGCGATACTGAAAAAACAGAATTTCTAATCATAATTACGATGCGGCGAATGGAAAAGAGTGATTTGCACTTCTGAAAGATACCTTACGGACAGGCGCTAAGTCCAAGTTCAATGGACGAGATAGAATTTACCAATAAAATTATTATTCAATATGGATTATTAAAAAAATGGAAAACATTCAACGATAATAACTCTAAGATTTGATGGCTCATCAAATAATTAACAATAATTTTATTGCTTTATCGAATCTCGAAACTGCTGCCGCGACTGCTGTCGTCGTTTACTCAGATATATAAATCATATCTGTATATACTTCTTTCCCCATCTAATATTGTAAACTTTGTAATCATTTTGTTAAATTCTGGCTACTTCGGAACTATACAAGAAATAATTATACGTTTTGAACAATTTTTAGTAAAAAAATATTTATTAATATAAAAGAAACTTTTGTTTTGTTTTAGTAAGCTAAAAACAAACACATTACATAGATAGCTTTAATATTCCAAAGAGTTCATTAATTTTTTTTTTGTAAAGCTGCGATGTCATTTTTATCTCCAAAATTCAAGATAGTATTGACTCATTGGGACAAGCCTATATACAAAAAGTTATCAACAACCTGGCTAAGCCTATTAGCAGTATACATCAATTTATCAGAAAATGCGTTGTTTATTTGTTTAAAACGCTCAAACTGCTACACTATTGGATAGACAACTTTCTTGATACATATTCTAGATATGGCAACAGGATTGGCTTCTTCTGGTGAATATTTGAAAAATAAATCAAAATTATATACATCTTTCTCTTAGTAACAGAAATAATATATAAGAAAAAAACGCAAAATGTTTCAACATTTAAATTTTATATGCTATTTGAACAGCCCAACAAAATGAAGTGTCCTGTTGGTCGGTATTCCATTTCATATCTATTCTAGTACAGCAGTGCACTTAAACCTGGACAATTACAGCGGCTCAAGCAGATGAAGGAAATAGAACGTCAAACGTAATTTCGTCACTCATTCTTCATGAAAGGTCTGAGATCCTATCATCCTAAATTATAAATTTTATTCGATTAGTTGCCGCCAAGCGATCCCTTAATCCTTAATCTCTTCTAACAGCGACCCCTGTCCGTGGCAATTGAGATAAATTTTTCTTAATACATTGCGTTTCCCTGTTGTAGTCCAGTCCTTCTCTGAGAAATAAAACAAATGAAGGGATTAAATCAAACAAAACATTTGAGTAGGAATATTCTAAAATGGATATATGGATATTTTATAATTCCAGTAATATTGCATATCTCCCCTTTTAATCGCTCTATAATAACAAAATTTGTGTAAAAATAGTACTTGCTACTAAAAACTATTGAATAAAAATAACAATCTAATGGCTGAGCCGAACTTTTTTTGAGGAAGGTGTCAACAGAGTGATTATATTATCATCTCGAGGTATAACATAGTTTTTCTGAACTTCTTTTTCCGTCATAAAGCCGAGGCGTGCACTAGTAGTTTATGGTTACTCACCTATCAATTCTTATATTATAAACTACTAAATTAATATTGATAAATTCTTCCCATTCCATAAATGGAAAAGAATTATTGAAATTTAATATGTAGTTCTTAAGAATTTGGTTAAAAACGTACAGAAATGTGTACAGCTACGGAATTCTGTACATTTGTTTAAAATACCTATTAAATAAGATATATGAATATTGTGCAATTCCATAAATATTTCGTCCAATAACTCATTTTGAGATACAGATGACAGATACAAAGAAACCGACCGACAGAAATGTGTGACAGATTTTCGGATCGTATACTTCAAACAACACTTGAAAATCCTAGTATTCAAATCATCTTCTTTTTCATGATTCGCCAGAGATATATAATTATCAGACTTTTACATATATGAATCTGTTTTGCGTTTCAATAAATTACTTGTTTATTATTTTTTTTCATGAACATTTTTATTATCTTTTATACTCTATTACAAATTCAAAAGAATAGGCTATTTTTACGTCTGTCTTAAATCATCATCATATTTTCTCCCTTTGGCCAGTGACAGAATCAGACATATTCTAATATATGACTTTGCTAACTCCTTGGCTGGATTTTAGCAAAAATCATATTTCTGGAATAAATTGACACTGACATTGATTTATCAGATATTTTCAGACTAACCGTGTTATGTTTTAAAATTAGATACGAAATCCAATATCAAAGTAATAATGTAATGGCAAAGTAAGCATACAAGGTTGCCTGTTTTATTAGAAAACACTGTCACATCAGACAGTGTAATCTCAAGCTAACGATACGAAACACTCCCCATTTGGTAACCAAGATGAAATACATACTATAAGCCGAGTTATATCCATACGTTTTAGTAGGTGAGCCCAAGATGGGATTTCAGGATTTACAGCATGACAGATTAAAACATATGGAGGATACCTCGCACCCTGTTGAGTACCTCCAACATATCTGATCGTTAGATTGAGTTATGATGCGTTAATTACATGCCGAAAAGTGAACATTTCAATAGTCAGAGAATTCGATTGTGATGTAGGGGAGTAGGAGAGTTACAAACTTGCGAAAAAAACGCCATCTTGACATTGTTGAGCGCGGTCGATTTTATAGCAGATTTCCACAAGCTGAAGCAACAAAAATCGTCTTCAATCTAGGGGTGGTCTATAGGGGATTTTGAGATTAACTTTAGTACGGCATATGAAGATGTGGGGAATGCCTTCTACCCTGTTCAGTGAATTCACTGTATTCAAGCCCTCTATATAGAATTGGCTGTTTACGGTGGATTAGTGAAAAAAAAGATAGTTGAAAATGTTCGAGCTCGTCGAAAAAAGTATGATGGGTTTACTAAAAAAGTATATATTTCAATAATCTGACGACTTGTGCTCGGCGTAATGGATTTGAAGGGTCGCAAACCTTCACAAAA
Organism: Bruchidius siliquastri; assembly: GCA_949316355.1. Taxonomy (NCBI): domain Eukaryota; kingdom Metazoa; phylum Arthropoda; class Insecta; order Coleoptera; family Chrysomelidae; genus Bruchidius; species Bruchidius siliquastri. The sequence goes on along the minus strand of OX438534.1, from coordinate 3,899,823 downwards.
AAAACCACCCCGAGATTGTCGAACACGTTTGATTTTTTTGGAAATATATTTTTTAAGCCTTTGTTTGCTTATAATTTCTAATTCTATCAGACAATTAGATTATATTATGTCCATTTGACTATTTTTTCAACGCTTCCACCACCGGCTCCTGCCTTCTTTTTCTTCTACCATCTCCAAACTTCAATAGATCCTCTCGACGTTCGAGTAAATTCCTATTTAGCATCCTTTTAATATACTATGTATGAATGTAATTTCTAGAACTTACCATGTGGTTGTCTCTATTTATGTCATTATAATTCTGAATCCGATATTTGATTTTTTTACTTTGGAAAAGGCTGCCGAAGACGAAGGTGCAGTAAAAATAATATCATTTCTAGGTTGTTTCAATTAGCAGAAAATGTAATGACCCAATGTTGTATAATGCATTCTTCCCTCGTGAGACAGGCCTCGCCTTTCTGGGGTAGCGATGGTTATCTATCTCATTCCTGAATTATCAAAAATGCGAATTCTATAAATTCATTCAATAAATTTTATCCGGCGGATAGCTGCAAAATTTACTATGGAGGAGGTTTAGGAGTGAGGAAGGCTGCAGACGCAGTCAGCAGCAGCTTTTTTCAAAAACATATGTGGTTTCAATTATGATGCCGATAAGATACTATTAAACTTTTTGTAAATACTGCAATTGCGCCAGTTACGAGTAGGAAACAATTTAAACTTTTGATATACAAGATCAATTTTCAATTTAGAAGAAATATAAATCAGAAGAAATTGAGGTTGTACTAAATACACTCGAAATAGTAACAAACAGTGATGTAAACTCAGTTCTTCAAAAGCTAAATAATAGTAATAAGAGTCCAGGGAAAGATGGGATCCCAAACGAATTACTCAAATATGGCGGTCAAAGTCTCGCACAGCAACTCTCAAATTGCAGAGGTATACATCTTTTAAGCAGAATACTAAAACTTACAACAAAAGTCATAACAAACAAAATCAATAACTTAATACCGTTAGCAGATGAACAACAAGGCTTCAGATCAGGCAGATCATGAATAGACGCGGTTTCTGTCATAAGATAGATAACAGAAAAATCAACTGAATACAACAGACCAGCATACATGTGTTTTATTGATTTGGAAGAAGCTTTCGATCGAGTGCAGTTAAAGGACCTAATACACCTACTTTATAATAGGCAAATCCCATATAATCTCATTAAAACCATAGAAAATCTGTACAATGCAAATCAGATTCAAGCAAAAATAAACGGAATCTTGACTGAACCAATAGCTGCGGGCCGTGGTATTCGACAAGGGGATTCCCTGAGCCCTCTTCTCTTCAACATCATTATGGATGAAATAATAAAGTGTGCGCTCCCTGAAAGGATACCGAATGGGCAACCAAGAAATAACTATTCTATGCTACGCCGGTGATTCTGTACTGGTGGCCAAAAATGAAGACGATCTACAACGACTTTTACATCGATTTAGCTGCATTGCCAAATCACTTAATATGCCGATATCGGCCCAGAAAACTAAATCCATGACAACATCAAAAACACCATTAAGATGCAAACTGGAAGTTGAAGGCAAAGTTATCCAGCAGGAGATGAAAATTAAGTATTTAGGCATAGGTTATGGTGATGTTGAGGCGGAGGTAAGAGAACAGATAACGAAGGCAACAAGAATAGCAGGTTGTTTAAATGACACAATATGGCGTAATAAAAATATTAAAGTAGAAACCAAGTCAAAAATCTACAAAGCAGTGGTCAGACTAACTATGACATACACTGCAGAAACTCGACCTGACACAGCGAAAACTAAACAACTACTAGAGACAACCGAAATGAGAGTACTTCGCAGAATAACTGGAAAAACGCTATTGGACAGAGAGAGAAGTGAGAATATAAGAAGAACATGCATGGTAGAAAATGTTAATGAGTGGATACTAGGTAGAAAGAAGGAATGGAACGAACACATCAATAGAATGGACGACAGAAGTAGTCAGAATCGCACGCGACAAAACACCGTTAGGTCGCAGGAGTTCAGGGCGCCCTCGAAAACGATGAAGTGACAACTTAGCGATGTAATAGGCGGAATGACGACGAAAAAAAAACAGGAGATTCGCCTATACCAAAAGGAAGAAGAAGAAGATATACAAGATCGTGATCGGTGGAAATTCATAGTTGACCTGTTCGAATGGCTTTCTGCAATCTACTTAATTGAAACTTGGGGCATTACTGGAAGTACAATTTGACTGGATCATTATTGGTTTGATTAATCACCCTAAATTTGGAGCATAGTATAAAAACGAGCCTCGTGAAGTTTGGTGCAGATATGCTGTTGTCTGGTGCTGACGGTTGTGTAGGGGAGATTGTTCAGCAGTTATGTACGTCAGAAAAGGGTAAATACGTTCAAACTAACAAGACATCATCTTAGACGACAACTAATTGATTGGTAGCCGGAAGGTGAATTTGATCAGATGGAAGTTCCTATATTGAGATTACAAGTCAGCCAACATACAGGCGCACTATTTTCATCCCAAAAAACACGAGAAGTATATGAGTGTTCTCAATGGCCTCTAAAACATTTCGGGGCTAAAATTTCGAATATGTGAAGTTCGAGTTGTTTATTTTGTTTTGACAAAAGGTTCCACGTGATGCATTCGGCTTTCGAAAAAAATGGAAGTAATGTGAATTTGGTCAGGTTATATTTTTTTAAATACTGTGAATAGAGGAAACCGGTCTTTAAAATATCGTAGGTCATAGTTAATGATTCAAGCAAATTTCTTAGTGCTTTTTTTGAGATATTTTTGTATATACGCGTGAACCTATAACAATTCATTCTTGTACTATTCATACAACATTAGATTGATAAAAAAGATATAGGATCAAACCCAGTTTTTAGGTCAATATGTTGCGCGTTGTTAAATTTATAAATAAGGAAAACGTATTTTTATGGATGACACTTATGTCTTTTGAAGCTAATAAATATTTTGGGCTGATAATATTGCAAGAAAAATATATTGTGGTTTTTTATTATTCGATTTTAATACAATAATTATGTTGGAAAATAAATAGATTTGCTTTAACTGCTAAAAAATGGTCCATAACAAAAATAGCAATATAATTGTACTTCTTCAACGAATCCAAATAATACAATATATAAAATTAATATTTTATAACTGAGTTCCATAATTTTTGATAATCTTTTTCTCTTCACAATATTTGAAAAAATTAAATTAAATTTTTTTAAACGCGATACCCTCAGTGCCGTAAAATTACTGAAAATTTTTATAAACAATTCATTTGTAAAGACTTAGATTTTTTGTCAATATGCTCTCAAAGTTGGAGCGATTGCTTTAGGCGGTTCATTTTTGATCAAATATTTTGCGTTTTGAATGTACTACAAGCTGCACATAAGGAAAATATTAAGAATATGCTCTTGCCAGGTTCACGTTTTTGACGCCAGTAGCCTCTTGATGATTACAGATGCTAATTTTCAAACTAATAGTTCCACTTATTTCATTTTATATTTAATCAAAAGTTCATTAAACAATCGTATTCATTAGATTTAGTTCATGTTTTTTATGTCATTCGGATTACGTAATAGCATGCGCTGCAGATGTATACTGGAATATGGATAGCATTTGCTCCCAATGTAAGAGGATCATTGCTGTTTAAATGCAATCCATTTCCAATGAATCGCTGACTTGTGCTTGATGCCAATCTCGTTGATTTAATATTCGCACCCGTGGGAAATCTGAAATCTCCTGAAGAGCGAAAGAAAATCAGAAAAACCACTGAAGAACTGTAAATAACAGGTCGGGCTTGCCTGGTGCAGTAACCAAATCTAAAATAAGAACATGTTCAGCGAAAATTGATCCGAATACGAAACTTTAACATTGCCGAGCTTGTTCTTGAATGTTCTCTAGTTGGTTCTCGCTTCGGGAAAGCACGCAAACAGTTTGAATCCTCTAGTCAAAAAGCATAACCCTACTAAAGTCTGTGCTGCTTCTCTGGGCTTTGTATGCTGAATAGATATGTTTGTTTCATTTTCAGGAATAAGTTCTATGTGAAAAAGATATTATAATTGTATTTTTGCATTTCCACTCCTTATTTCTCTAACCATTCCTGCGGATTATTTCTGAAGTGACAACGCGACCTTTGTTGTCATGGGTATGAGGATGTTCCTTACTAAGGTTACCCGGTTAAGTAACCGTAACATCTGAAATCTAAAACGGTATCTCTCCGCTTTGCGATTTGAGCCTCTGAAGCGCTACGCGAACGAGAAAGATTAATGGAAACTCACTTGGGGAAACGGATGATGACTTTGTAATCCTATGGTAAGACGGAACAGATAGAACAGTAGTCACGTCTTGATTTGGCGCAAAGAAGAGAAGGACCATTCAACACGTTTAGTTTCGATTTCAGTCAGCTTCAAATGAACTAGAACAACGGTTTTGTTCCAGTTTTACATACAAGAAGGAAGAAAGGTCAATATAAGGAAAATGATGCATACACATGCATTATACAAAACGTTTCACTGTTAAAATCATATTATATCTATTTCAGACTCATCCTGTAAGGATATACACTTTCATTCGCGTGCCAACAGCCTCATCAGATTAGCAGATTGTCATAAATGTGAGAAACATTCCCAATTAAATTAGTAAACAAAACGCTGTTAGTGACAAGTACTATAAAGAAAAAAATCTTTTGAATTGGATTGCCTGCACCCTGATTGAAATGCCCCGAACAGTCTGAATTCTCTCCCTCTCCGTTTGATGCTTCAGAGATCATATTAAAAATGAGCCACGTGCAACATAAGAAGAGATCCCCAGGCACGGACTCAGAAATACAGTACAGATAATGTATTGTTAACTTTTTTGTAAATATTTATGAATACCGGAAATAAAAATGTATGAACAACTTAGGTATGCTTAACTTTTTTGGACGTACCTAAATTGCTGGATGTAATAAGCATAATTTACCATACTGAGAAATATTTCAAAATACTGTAAATGAGCTCTGAAGCATGAGATGTAAATAAAATTGTCAACGGAAGCTGGTTTACTGATAAATGTGGTTTACATAATTCGAAAAAAGCTGACCCTCTTCGACAATTCCCAAAAATTGAATAAACATAACTAATACCGAGAAAATTTACCCAAAATAATTTTTGATTCTATTATTAGTTTTGTTACGAGACAGTTCTGGGCTCTGCCATTGTCCTGAAATTCCATACTGTTAATTCCTTTACATAACATTCTCTATTTTCAGCAAATATTAAGGAATCCTAAAATGTTTCTCGCTCGCTCAAGTTGTTCAGTATGGCGAATTCTACTGTTTTACCTGATATGAACTGACAATGAATCGATTTGGACTGGGTCTCCAAGTTAAGTCGTTAAAATATTGTAAATTATAACTCTTAAAGAAATGGAGCCAATTCCTTGGGTGGGGTCTGTTGGTTCCCAAAAATGAAGATGAATATCAAAACATATCTATACAACTCGTCATCTATAGCAGAGAAAAGAAATGCCTTGATGCTTTTTTTGGATTTTGGCATATTATACAGATCGAACGCGAATACAAAACAAATTTAAAACAAAACTATTTTATAGGTTACAACCTCAGTTGGCCGTTAAACTGTTCCAATAATTTATACGTCAGATAAACAAACGTCAGTCGATGTCGGCAAATCAATAGAAAGCTACGTAACAAAATCTGATGTCTAACAACGTCGATTTTGATATAAAAACGACGCGTCATTCGTCAGTTTTCATTGAATCTGATGTCGCAGTAGCACACAATTTAGTTAGAAGTCAGATAAATGTTTTTTTGGTAGTTGATTGAAATTTATCGTGGAGTCATCCTAATCCACCTGGACTTCGGTGTTGTACGTGGCCAGTGCTTCTTCATCCGAAAGATATAGTTCACCCAGTAATAACTGAGTCCATGTTCTTCAATATCTTTTTTTATATTTTTTTAAATCAGTTCCAAACGTCAACAGTTCCAAAATCCTATATAAATCTCTATTTATGTATGTAAAGTACAGCGGTTTTTTTGAACATTTAGTTAAAAAGCAAACGGAAGCTGAATTGTTGCTTAAGATCTTGGATCAACTGTAAGGAGCGCGTCTTTGTATTTACAGCGTCAAAGCGGTTTTGTTTACATTCCACTGACTTTTTGGTTCGGTCTCAGTTCGTGTATTTGATCTGCTATTTGATGAGCTCAGAGTAAATGTCTTAAGGCTCTTATGCGTTGTTCATTAATTAAACTTGTTCCTTGATAGCCCAGTCGATATTTGGGAAAGGGAAGATGGAGTGCTTTTAGTGGGTTAATGAGAATTCATTGGTTGGACCAGATGATATTTTGACGTGATATATCCATTGAAAAGCAAGACGATTTACAACAATTTTTATAAACAAATTGATGGTCGTCTGTACATGAAAACGGTTATATTCATTGTTCATAATAATTTGGTTTTATGGATTGGTAGGGATTAATATCATGATATTAGACTTACGTCTTTGTATTAAAAGCGATTTTTATGAATTAGCTCATGGGTCGTCATTACCTAAAAATGCAAGTAGGTTGACAATATAATATCAGTTTGGAAATAAAGATTCGGATTCAGGAACTGTCGAATTTTCCATATTTTTTTCATATCATATAAAACTTACTTAATGTGGTTAAGTACTAAAGTGAAGCCACTAGGTATACATGAAATACAGAGCCAAACCACTGGTTGCCATTTTAGAGAGGTTAATTATCACTCTTGTTATTATCTATTGTTCTTCATTGACTTAAAATACATATGTTTTTACCAGAAGTGGAACATCTAAAAGTATATGTCCGTATGATGTAATACTAGCTGTCTAGCAAGCTGTCTAGGATCAGCGGAGTCAAACATCATAGATGATATAGAATTTTTCACCGATACCACAAGAATTGAGATTTACCTATCCGACCCCTATATTGACCCCCGAAATTTATTCAGTAACGTCCAAAATTCCATTTTTCAAGATGAATCCGCCCTCACTGATTCTCAAAAGTTGCTTTGTCGCCGGACGACGGACGAGAATGTATTTCAATTTATAAAACTCTGGGATACACCTGGTCAAATTAGTCAAAATTAGATAATAACATTTTATTTTACACGTTATTAAATGATTGATTCATTCAACTCGTGTTTTATTGCAAGACTATGGTTGCTTCTTCCATAAAAATCGCCGCAAAAAAATATCGTCAAGTAGATTGTCACTGTACCTTCCACGCACTGATATCAGTTCATAAATAATGATATAGATCCGTAGATAAAAAGTTGTGTAATTATCACACAGCTCCACAAATTAATAAAACTCTTTCTTTTAGTGACGCGTTTCGATTTTTATTAAAACCATTGTCGGACTGTCAGATTTGACTGCTAACGAGGCTACCCAGATCACTTGCCAAATAACTAACTAGTTCTATCATGGATACAAAACTAGAGCTTCAAAAAACTAGCATACTACTAGCATAAACTACGTTGTATCTAAAAGTTACTTTAAGTGGATAAGCATTTCTAAAATCTTATTAGATTACCAGGCTGAATAGCACTTCATTAATTATTTACGATCCCTACTCAGTTGAAATGCAGTAATGAGTCTAGTCGTAGTAGAAGAACCAGAAGCGGAACAAGAACTTCCTTTTGAAAATAATGGTACCATGAACCAAAATGCCGGATATTTTGTGAAGTATAACTCGCTTAAATCTGTTCGGAACGTTCAAAACGCATCGAAAATGTGTCATAAGTGTATAATAGAACTGCACGTCTATGACTATTGGAAATAGTTTTTTTTCATTTCTGCATTTGATAGACCAGCGTTCTTTAACCTTGTTCTGTCCACAGATCCCTGGAAAATCAAGCACAATTTCAAGGACCTTCTTAATAAAAAAGCATTAATACATTTTGGACCATTTATTTTGGTACCTACTGCAAAAATAAACTTTTTCATAAAAAATACATGAAGTTTGGTGCTGAATCCATAGATGAGACTGCAGACCCCCCCAAAATCTATATCGCTATTATACACGATAGATCGTCAGTGATCAAATGTCCGTAAATAGCTCTCATCTTTAGCTTCATTTAGGTTACAGATTAGCAGCGTAAGTAGGTTCAATAATTCATTCCACATAAAGGTTCTGTCTCGGTCTCCCAAAATGGGTGTAATGATTCCTAGAAGTACTGAAAAACTTTTAGTGATGTATTTTCCATTTGAATAAACTTAAAAGTATGATTTTCAAAAAAGGAACTTTGTATGGAAGTTGTTGAAAAAGTTTCTTGTTCTCCAGATTTTCGAAAAAGTTAGTGTGATTTTTCCTTTTGACTTCTTAGTGATGCGACCGTTGGCAACAGTTGATAAGGTGATGTATTATAACTAAACGGAATAAAAATAACGAGAAAACAGTTTTCCTGATAAAGACTAATTTTCGTCGTACATGTTTTGGAATCCAAGCAGCTTTATAACAGGAGCATCCCCTTTACGTGGCGATGTAAGGTCATCAATATTTTTCTTTGTTATCTTCTTTGGAGCACTGTTCAAACTTACAACTTTAATATGACATACCTTTGCTGTCCAATCACTTGTTTATTGTCCACCATTCAATTCTATAACAACGGGCAAAATTATTTTTTTGCCTTCATTACTGGCACGAACTGTCAAAATTTGCAATAGTTTTGAAACATTTTTAAAATGCCAAAATTCTAACCATCCCATTGGGGTGAGACCTCACTCTTCGCTCCAAAGAAAACATAGACATTCGTTAGTTGCTATATTATGAAAAGTTAAATCAAAATTAGACAGGTAGATTGAAAACGCAACAGTTTTATCTTTGCATGACTGAACTTTGGATTTCTCTTTCTGTTTTCTCACTTGTACCTTCTCTAAAGTGTGTTTCTCATATCTTTATTTTTATTTTCTCTTTGTTTCATCGTCCCTTCCTATATGTTATACACAAAGAACACATATCCTTTTTTGGATGAAAAAGGGAAAATGTTGTTATAAAAACTCTCCGATATGTGGAAAGACTGGACTTTGATTTCGATGTCTCTTTCAATTCCTGTAGAAATTTGGCGTACATAGGGATAAATTAGGGTGAAGATACAATCTAGAACTGGAAGATCTACAATAATGTGATTCAACCTCAGTAAACCTATAAATATGTTCAGAAATTTTCTTCATCTGAAGTTCTTCTTTTATTTTTGCTTGATTCTCATGCCTTCCGCCTCATTCATATTTTTCAAGTATTCCTGATTCACCAAGTTTACCTAACGAGTTCTACAAGTTCGATCTGACTCCTTCTTCCTAGTTTTCCTAGTTGTTTATTTTTTCTTCAATGTGGCGGACTCCGCTCACATTTAAGATAATTAATCTCTCTAGTCTTTTTTGTATATTTCCCAACTTAAATATCAACTTTGAATGCTTCTAACAGGGAAAGTTGGAACCGCCTAATACAGTGTTTTATAGTTATGTTCACAAACATGAAAACCGCGTGATAACGCTTCGCTTATGTCTACGTTCTTGAGAGGCGCAAAAAAATATTTCCCATTAACCGACCTAACTTCATATACGACACATTGTGTGATTTGGTGCTGTACTATCAAGAATGTCTTACAAAAAATTAAGTTACATCCTTTTGTGTGATTTAAAGATAAAAATAATTCATAATATGTCATTTGGGTTAGCTTCTATTACTTGAGGGTTTTTGCCGATACAGTTACGGCACTTGGTGAGAACATGCAGCAAGACGAAATAAGGTTGGGTGCGTCGTAACTCATTTTTTGAAGTTTTGTTTTGCACTCTGTGGAAGGCGACGAGTTGGTAGATGTTAGGCATCTGGACTGAAAAACATTCGAGACTGGTCATACTCTCTGTCAATCAATTATTTGAATTCGCCGAGAATCGAGAAAAAATCGTAAGAATGATTGCCCACGTCAGGGCCGCGCGACCGGAGAAGGCACTTAAAAAATAGTCATATCATCTGTGATTTAAGAAAAAGTTCATTGATAGAGGTGTTATATGTCTGACAATCCAATTGAGTAGAGCTTGGTATAACAAAATGATATTTCGTAGAAGCACACAATCCCAACTTACAGTGGCTTGTTCTAAAAGTCCTGTGACTAAGTTTACACATCATCTCCGCCGTTCAGCATATCAGTTACATTTATGATACAAGCGAATCAAACCGCGACTAATCCCAGCTGCATTCCATGTGACTAAGTTAGGAACATTAATTGTTGTTATTGTGGTGAGCGATATCGCTAGTTGCAGTACGTAACACCGTCGCCAATTCAACGTGAATATGGAGATGAATGATGTGAATAATTACTGTTTAACTATATACGAGTAGTAATTCACCTGCTCTACCGGGTGATATCGAGCATCGTTTAGGCTTGTAACTGAGCTCGATACTTTTTCTCATATATGTTGATGATCAACCTCAATATGGTATGATTCCTTGCTACACCCCGTTTAAGGACGACACGTTTAAGGACGAGACGACCATTTCATACAGTTCAATCTGTTGGCGTAGGTGAGCAAACGTGTGGTATTCAGGTATTTCGTTCTAAAATGGATGTGAAACAAAACGTCAGAACATTGAACGGTTATAAAAATATTCCCTCAGATTCTAGGTATATGACAGATGTATATTTTTTGACAATTTTTTTAAATGAAACAAGAGCACGCCGTTAGTTGATTTTAATTTGACGAGACATCTGCAAAAACACTCTAATTGAATGAATTATGCCAATACATAATCATCAGAGTTGCCATTTATTGACTTGACTTATCAGGGTTGTGGGTAGATATGTAGAAAATGTACATTTTCGGACAATTGCTGATGATTTTTTTTGACTCAGCCCACCATGTTGACTTTTTATAAATTAATTGACCCTACATATTTCTAAAAATTATGTGTATTATGATTTTTTAATGGTAAAATAAGCTAAAATCAGGTTTTCCTCATTTATTTTATTTCAAAATAATAGCAATAAGCAAACGATGTTAACATGCTAAATACGTAAATAAATACGATATATACAGATTATTCTTATTAACAAACATAAATCTTTCTTCGTGAAGCTCTGTTTTGTACAATTGATATTTTTTTAAATTTGGTTGGTTGTACACGAAAACAGTATCATACGGACAGTATATACATCAATAGTTGTCAAAATGTTTAATGTTCATAAAGTTCTAACTGCAAACTTATTTTACAGAATCCATATTTTTAGCACATATGTTACGTATCTTGAACAGTCTTCAATTTTAATCTTGATATGCTAAGCGAATGAATATATGATGATTACTGAAAATCTATCTAAATTCGAATGACGTTTTGTCAGATTCATTGTTTGACAGATATTTAATAAAAGAAATGAACAAAATGTTTTAAATGTTTCTTGTAAGATCAAAAATAACATCTCTAACCAAGACAGCGCAGCAATAGACAGTTCAAAATTAAACTCCGTTTGAATAGCGTAAAATAAAAAATGGAGTATTCCAGTGGTCTGAATTTTTTATATCTATTTCAGTACCCAATCAGCATTTTACCCGGAGAAAATGAAATTTAATCATCCAGAGGCCATCCTGAACGGATTAGTAGTCATGGGTTACGGCTAATGGGCTGTGCCTCAAAGCAACCAAAACGGAATTAATATCTCTCTGGTGACTTACCAAATGAAGTGGAAAGAGTACAGTTTGGAGGAGATTACCTATACGTACGACGTCGTTATAATTCACGCATAAATTATATTTGTGAGATATCAAGTCCTAAAATGATTATCTGCTGTTACCAAAGCCACTGTTGCTTCCCTGACCTTTAAATGAATAAAAAACGTGTCTAAACTATACCAGTGGGGCTTTTTTCATACCTTACTAATCTTGTCTTCGAGCGATAACGTACGAGTATCTATATCTTTACAGGAAGATGGAAATTCTCGAATTGACAATTTCTTTGTGTGTGTGTGTGTGAGATATTTAGTAAATATTAATATACGAGGGCTACGCTGAAAGTCTTTAGATATTCCTTATCTATACAAGCTTAAACACGTTTGAGCACGCAGCTATTTTGTCTAAAGTTGTAAGTGCTTATACGCAAAAGCAGCGTTTGAATCGTTCAATAGTTGCCTTCCCACGGTCTCGAATGCATAGAGTGTTGGCCGAACTTCAACGTGAAAATGGAACCAGTGGTCGCGATTTTCGAGCCATGATTTTGTATGACTATAAAAAAGGACTAAAACAAGTGGAATGTCACGAAAGTTTATGGAGTTGCTTTGGGGACTCTGCCCCTTCTGGGCTTAAATCGACATATAACCTACACCAAGATTGAAGCTGCTCTGTGAATTGGATCGGCAGTCCGAACAATCATTCATGATCATCTTCGTCTAAGGAAGCGGTGTTCCAGATGGGTGCCACATTTGTTGACCACCCACCCAAAGCCCCGCTAGCACATTCGATTTTTTTGCTGAGCAGGGTCTACAAACTGTTGCCTCACCCATCTTATTCTCCGGACCTAGCTCCGTGCAGCTTCTTCTTATTCCCCAAAAAAAGGTTACGAGGTCACCATTTTTCCACCGATGAAGAGGCAATCGCTGCATTTGAGGAGAAAATTAGCAACCTTGGCAGAAGAACGTTGGTCACAAGAAGTTGACAAGTGGTTTTACCGAATGCGTAAATATATTGAGGTAGGGGGAGAATATGTTGAAAAAACAGAATAAAAGAATAAAGTTTTTTAAAAACACCTGGTAGTTTTTCTGTATCTAAAAACATTCAGCATGACCCTCGTATGTACTGGTTTCAGTGTCTACATTTGTACCGTTTTCCTAAGGATATTTATAAAATCGATGGGCAATTGCCTATTTCATTCCAGACTTGACAATTTGACACTGGGAGCCTTCAAGTAAATATATAATGAATGCCATGCTTCTTACGTCTTGGCAGCTATCACCTGATCAAAGAGCGAATTGATTCATCATTGTAGAAAGCATGCCTGTCTACATGTCCATTACACTTTTACAGGATGACATTTCCCGTAGAGATCGAAGTGGGGTCAAATTGCGCAACGTTTATTTTTATCAACAAAGGTGTGTCGTGCTTAAAATTTAGATGAAAACCATCCTTCACGGTCACAGAGAAAACGAGGAAACGTTGCCAGATGAAATTCCTTTTAAATAGGACAACCTAAGGGACAGGAATAGTTTTTTTTTTTTGGGATAAATATTTTGAAGCGTTTCCCTATTTTATCGCGTGGTAAAATATTTTTTGGTATGAAATATCTTTTAGATATCTTCTGTTAATTGTTGCGTTATCGAAATTTATCTATAATATTTAAAAAAATATATACTTGTAATGAGTGAAAATTTTATGATTGTTAATTTTAAACTTCACCTATCTGGGTGAGGAATAGTGGTCTTAGTTTTTGACAAAATCCTATAACTAACTGTAACACACACCACATATGCCAAGCATTTAAACTAGAATTAAGCTGTAAAAATATATTTCACGCTTATGCGTGGGAAGTAAACATGTCCTTCGTTTCTCATGCGCTTTACCTTTTACTATACATAAAATATGGCTATATCCACGAATTTATAGCTGGTCTCTTGGAAAGTAGCTTTTTTAGATAACCATATACCTCTTGGGAATTTGACATTCGTCGTAAATCGATGTTGGGTTCAGCCTGTATTTATTTTAATACTACAATAATACATTATGCATAAATTTCTGGAATAAGCGCAGGGTTATCGCGTGATATTTAAGGGTTTATTTTAGTAGAGAGATCTGTGAAATATTGAATAGGATATCTGAATATTTATTTACTTTCCTGAATGGGAAATATTGCAACGCCGTGTAGAAATAGTAAAGTAGTGCGGTGTATTTATAGTAATATCAGTAGCAGACTTGTGTCTAGTCAATATTATTGTTACATACATACATGGCAAGTTGAATAAAAGCCTGTAATAAGTTTGTTCTTCAAGTAGAAAGGGTAGGCGATATTCAAAATTCCAGATAAAGAGTTCAGAAAATAGAAAATGAAAATATTTTTCACTTCCAACAAATACAAAGTACCTACTGATGGATGATTTAATATGGTTGGGAAGTTTTTAAATGCACAACTTAATTTGTGGAACTTGTCATGATCGCGTAGTTTCAATCGAAATGGTAAATTAGTTTGAAGAAGTTAATGCATCTGTAACTTACTGCAAATAAAATTGGTTATATGATTTTTATATCTTACACAGACTTCCTAGTCCTCCGTATTTCCTCCCGAAAACTCATTTCCTCTAATAAAAACTTCCCTCTATTTCTGTCACGCCTCAACCTTAACTTAGAATAATACCCAGGGTGGTTGCCAAATCGTTTCTTGTCGGAACTTTTACGCTTAGAGTTTTGGGATACCCCTGTCTAATTAACACCGCAAAAACCCCTGTGTTACAACCCTCCGGGATTTCCATTTTGTTTATTGCAATTAGGTTCTTAAATGCCTGCTCGTGCTTTTGCCTGCTGGCTATAAAGTGTACATCGATACACTCAGGCGCAAGATAAAACAACTCAATCCTTAAAATTTCCGACCAAATTCTTAATTCCATGACCTGTATCATTTTAAGTTCCACTTAAATAAATTTATCGAGTGACCCGAAATACATTTATCAGTTTTCACACATTAGACAGGGATCATAAAAAGGCTGTTAATAAAATATTATATCAACTCATCTAACTGTCGCCCTCTATGGGGATGCCTATTGACATCTTACGAAGCCTACGGTCCTAACACCTGGACTGCCTTGAAGCGGCAACAGATGTCCCTTACGACATCTGTCAACAAGGGTGAACCGATTTACAGCGACATCACTTGTTCTTCGTAAACACTTTTACGATGTGCCGTCTATAGCAGGTTCGATGCATTGTGGAGAGCATGCACTTAATATCAGTTGTCAGTTTCTGATATGAATGAGTCCAAATAATGGTACATCGTAAAAGTGTTTACGAAGAACAAGGGAAGTCGCTGTAAATCAGTTCACCCTTGTTGACAGATGTCGTAAGGGACATCTGTTGCCACTTCAAGGCAGTCCAGGTGTTAGAACCGTTGGCTTCGTAAGATATCAATCGGAGTCCCCACAGAGGGCGATACTTATTTGAGTTGATGTTGCTATCACACCCTTGACTGGGTTACGTATACAGGGTCCTGCATCTTAGCTCCCGTCTTCTGTAGCTCCGTTATCAATTAAGTTGAGATTTCAATATTTTGCATGTTGTATCTGTACCTTAGATTGCATTTTAGGAAAATACTCTCGATCATACACGATGTCCCAAAAAAGTGTGACGTCATAATGACATATTTTTTTAAATTCAACTACCCATTTTTTTGCATATTTGGGTGTCTCCAATGGTCACCTCTACTATCTTAAAATATTATCAAAATCGATGCGGTTAAACCGACGAAAAAAAATAAAATGTAAAAAAAATCGGTTTTACATCACCGACCTTAAAAATTGCTGAAAAATACGAATGGTGCGTAATTATCACATTTAAACTAGGAACTTATTAAGTAAGATATGGATGTCTTGTTGACAGTTTGGTTGATCTAAATTGTACAGGGTGTTTAGAAATGACTGCCAAACTATTCAAATTTTAAAAGACTTTTTCTTTCTTATTTTAAATATAAGCCCCCCTCTTTATTCATTGCATTCGATGCGGAATTAAGAAATAAAACTTTTTTCTAAATACATTCCTATCAAAATTCCTAACGCATTAAAAGTTATGCGCCAAAAACCACTTGTTTCGCCCATTTCAATAACAATTTTAACGAATAAAAATTAAAGGCGGCCTTTGATTTTCTCCAAACTGGAAGAAGATCGTTCGAGTTTTGGAAGAACAACCTTGTGAGGTTGAGATAGTGGGACGGATCAAGCATTTTATTCTAAGTTCTAGACTGTGGCGGTCTTTTGTAACGTGACACACGTGAGCGGTATGCTAACGAAAGTCTGAATTTGAGACTTGTTAAGTAGCTTTTCCGGTGAATACAATGTTCTCTTCTCTCAATGACTTTATATTTTCAAAATATTTTTTTTTCATTTCATTGTAAATCTTCTCTCATACGTAATTGGTTTCAATTAACGGCCAGCAAAAAGTATATTGATTTAGAGATAAGTTTTAGGAGTTACATTATTAAGAGAACCTTAAGCGTCTGGGTAGTGGCCTGAACCTGATGCCTGTGAGTCAGATAAGTTTTACGATGAAGTCATTCATTCATATGTGTGGAAGTCAAAAATGCAGTAAACCTGGCACTTTTCTATCTATCTATCAATGGAATTTGTTCCATTCTTTTCCATGAAGTCGCCGCTCTCTGAATAAGTATATCGGGAGACAATTCCCTGTAGTCTGACAACATTAATATGATCAAAACTCATATTAGCAACGTTTTTAGACAGTCCAGTTGTTTCTCAGGTTTTCAAGAGGCTTCGAATTTCATATTTCCTCCTGGCTCGGATTTTCTCTCGACAAACCTGATTACTGATGCAGGAAAAACTGAGTAATTCAATACTTCCTACTGATTATTGATCCTATACATGCAATTACTCAAGATGTTTTTAAAGAATTGTGTATGAGGAGTGGCATAAAACAAATTTATCTCAACATATTCATCTGGTTTTAAGATGGGCGAAGATCGACGTAGTTCGGGATGTCAGCCTATTAATTCCGGAATCTTTACAAATAATAAATTGATTAGTCTTCAGTCCCTCCGTAATTTCCTGTAGAAACTTTCCAACGTCAAGATATTCCAAAGTAGACATCAAGCTTGATTGTTTCCGCAAATAAACTGCCTGAAACTTTGTGGAGCAATTAATCGTGTATTATTTATGGAAGAAACGCTGCCTGTCACCCATTCCGTGACTGAGGTTGTGATTGAGAATTGAAATGGTGAAATGCGTCTAACCTGAAACAGTAAAATATAAAGGACAGATTAATCCCATACCACAATTATATGAATCTTTTTTCTCAATAAGTATTCGTCCAAATTCAAACACTAAAAAAATTAGTCGAAAAATGGGTGCGATTTGAATACAAAGTACGCACATCTGACAAATTTTATGAGCAAACATCCTTGTGTGGCTACTGCCCAAGGTAACCTCAAACAATAAAACATGTAACTTTAACATTTAACGATCTAGGAACAGGATTTGGTATCAGTTTTTTCTTTCACCTGCTCAAAAATATAGAAAGTATTATTTTTGTTGATCTGTCCTTCCTACGAGTATTATTAATTCACATTTCTGAACGCTGAGTAGGTATTGGCTGTTAATTGGAATACCGAAAACCCTTTTCGTTCCTACTGCTGCCCTTGACAGCTGCGTGTCCTGACCATTGAGATCTGGGATACATTTTAACGGTACAGCGGCACAAGCAGTGAATTGTACTGTTAACGATACAATTGCAGAGACTTGACCCTCTATCTGCGGCCAATTACCAACCTACATCATTAATCATCTAAAAGATTGACAAATGTTTGCAGAAAATCAATAACAGAAGAGTTTAAGACAACAAATCTACTATATAAGGTGCTTTCTTCTCCACACAAAACTGGAAACTGGAAATGTTGATGAAAAAATAGACCATCAACTTTTTCTCTGGGTTATGGATCCCAAATGGGTGGCTATGGAGCTGAGTTATTGGTTGGGAATTACACTGCTGCATATTTCCTTTCTCACATTACATATGCAGCGTTGTTTCCATAATCTGGCCATGTACTGTCTCTCATCAACAATGCAAATGCATCTTCTGAAATCCAGATTTTCAAAACCGTTCATACTGAGGTATTACTTGTAACAACAGTCCTGGTGGAGCAGTCAATGACATTATAGTTTCAAAGTAATATATGATGTTTTATATTTTGATAAAAGCTGTAATGATGATTCCAATTCAGAAATAATTTTTTTCGCGACTGCGAACAGACGAGGTTCCGAAGCTTCAGTTCGTCAATTGATCTACAAAAATTCCTGACTAGCCTGCAGACTCAGCTAGCTTTCCGCTCCTATTAAAGCATGCAGTCTGGCCCCACAAATGAACAAATTGGGACAACCGTAAGAATTATGACTTCTTTTAGATGAAATGATATCTGTCTTAAGTCCAGAGTGGTCAGTCTGGGGCTAACGTATAAGAGACGTGTTAAGCATCATGTACGGAAACATACATTATTCACCTTTACCAACGCCCGTCCAAAAACAATCCATTCTTTAACCGAAACTGCATAGACGCAGTTACGGAGAATTAGGAGAAATATTCAAACATCGAAAACCACAGCATCGTTTCGATACCAGAAGCTTTTGTAAATGGTCATTAATAATAGAAAAGAGGCGCACAGCGGAACAATTAAGAATAAACATCCAAATCGTCCAGATCGTTCTAGTCTGTAGTCAAGACTGTTATTCTTTTGTTATTCGTCTATATTACCACTGACAAGAATGGTTGGGACAATCGCCTCTACCCTCGTAGAAAAGCAAACACCTTGTTTTATGCAGGTTTTGCTGGAAGTTCTAAATTAAATTTCCAAGAATCACCCCATCACTGTGTGCTAGCAAATGTAATTAGTTACGTGCCATCATTGATATAATATGAAATGTACTTTTTTTTAATTGACCGTCATAAAGACTAGGGGTACAAGCAATCGTCCTGAAAGGCACTGGTGCAGAGCTTACACGGGCCTTTTGCAAACTTCTTACAGTACCTGGCCCAAGGTGTCAGTTGTTCGCATCCATAAACTTGCGTTTATTTAACAACACGCAAGAGTCAATCGTTTTTTCGGTCTGTGGGACAAATGAGAACTTGTTACTAGACCAAATCGAAAGTAATTATCACCTATACTTTGCTTCTATTAGAATGTCAGTAGAGGTCCGTTTATTCATTTTTCTTGTGCGATCCCGGAACATTTTTAACAAAGGAAATTGGATTTTCCCATGTCACGAGAAATATGCTAATGACACGTCGGGTCGGATGTGCCATTGTTTTTTATCCGGAAAATCCTGGGTGACAGTGTTAAGATGGAAGGGGCAAAATTTTAATTTTTTTACTCCCTAAATACGGGTATAATATTCTTCTCGACAAAAAAATCAGCGTAATCCTGATGGGACATCAGAATTGAGTAACGGATTTGGTTAATCTGCGTATATTACTTCGTAACATATGAATATAGTGTAACGTTTTCCATAAGTACTTCAAAACTCTGTATTCAGCTTAGATTTATTAGCGATGTAGTTGAAGGCAAATTGAATAATAATCTGAATTTCAGCTTTTCACTTGACTGTACTGCTTTTGACAAACTATGGATCATAAATAATTCTAAAGGTGCAATTTCGCCCTTAAAAAAATTCGACTAAAATAAACGTTTTATTTCTCGTGCAGTTGTAAGGTTCCTCATGCAATGCAATCCAAAACAATTTGAACATCCTATCAAATCATATGCTGCCTCATATCTCACATATCAGAAACAATAATGACAGCACCAATACAAAAGCTTTCCAAAAAAGCAGATTTGAAAGAGTGGTTTACGTTTACGCTATTATTTTTTTAAGTTTCAATTTATATGAATTTTTTGTATTTTTAATTATTACCTCCATTATACTATTTAATTTCATTTTAAATAAAAATCATATCTCCTTCCATGTGTTACACTAAAACATAGCGGTTGCTATTGTACTGAAGGTCGATGAAATGAAATCTCAAACGGTGATAATGTCATCAATCAACATGTACGTCGAACAAACCTTAATTAAATATTTGTGTTTGAGTTATGCGAACTTTTAGTTTGTATATATATATATACAAAAGTTTTCTTCAGGACAGTTTCAAGGCGAGGTTGAAGCTTCAAGACTCCGTATTTTTTGGAATGACGCCAACGGAATTTTATCCAACAATTGCAGTAATTACTGGAAATTATCCAAAAAACATACAGTCATCTCATGAAAAAGACAAAAACATTCATTCTCTTCTTATATTTTTGACCACGTGAACAGGTGAATGATTTGTACAGTCAGATTAGTTTTGGTTATAGAGGTTCTACAGGTCGACAAAATGGGCCAAAAGGTGAAAATATGAAAAGAAAATTATCAAAAGCTCTGATTCAACCTTAATGCCTATTCATTTTTGCGTAATGAAGGAAAGATTTTCGGTTTGATATAACGCATTATTTGATAGTTTAAGGCCTATACGATATTTTCAGTTACTCTAGTGTGCATACGTTTCCTTTGTATCGATTATTAATTTACGTATTTGCAGCTATAAAAAGGAGCAATTTGA
This sequence comes from Bruchidius siliquastri, assembly GCA_949316355.1. NCBI lineage: Eukaryota > Metazoa > Arthropoda > Insecta > Coleoptera > Chrysomelidae > Bruchidius > Bruchidius siliquastri. The sequence continues at coordinate 3,879,489 of OX438534.1, read as the reverse complement.
AATTTATACACTCATACGTGACCTCTTTTTTTATTAGCAATGAATTCTCATTCAGTTGGACTGAAACTGCAATCATAAATTTTCCAAATACAGTAGGGTTGCATAAAAGTTAATCGATTTTTTTGCACTGCTGATATGAGAATTCCATGTGTATTTCCATTGAACAGAATCTACAGAAGAACACATGAATTCTCATGTACACATTCAATTCTCATATAAATGAAAGTCACATTTCTAATTTTTGCAAATATGTAGGTCATGCTATTTTGTCTGTCTTTGTTTTTTTGTATGATTGGCATTTCTTATTGTAAAACCGCTGCTGGTTTTAGAATTAATTGGATAGTTTGTTGGCGTAGATTCTATAAAAAAGTAATTTGTGGCAAAATAGAAACATGTGGAGATTTTTATTTTTTTATGGTCTTAGTGAAAGGCTTTCTCCATTTAAATATCTAATTGTACTTCGTCCAACTTAGCAGCAACAAACTATCATCTACATCCGCGCTGTTGAAATTTGTCTGAAGTTAATGCTGGGTCAGTAGTCTTGCTCAAAGTACAAGATATAAAAAGACATTACATTCCTATACAAATGTGTTGATATGTCACAAAATCCAACTTATTTTGTGTTTTGCAAAGTCTGCCGATACAGCAGAAACGTCAGTAAAGTTGTTTCTTCAGAGTCTGTTTCATTGCACTCTAACTGGGCAATAATTGAAACCACATATGTTTACCAAAACAAATTTACTGGCGTTATGAGTCTGGGAAGTATTCATGCCATAAGTTTCAGATTGTATGTTACATGTTTTGTAATTGTGGGGTGTTTGTCATATGAATGTTTTCAACAGTAGCAAAATGCAGACATCACTGTTTTTCATTTAAGTGTTGTACCAATTGATTCCTACAAGTTACATCGATATTTTGTACATTTTTATGATCATATTTCCTACTATAAATATATTTAAAGATTGTACATATCAAAAAATGACTAACCCACAATTTATACTCGGTATCTCTGATTTGCACTTAGGACTGTTGCTAAGTACATCACTTAGCCTGTAGTGGAATTTTGGCAACGAATATTTGAACTACGTTAGAAAAAGCAACCATCTCATAAACTCTGAAGTACACCAATGTATGAATGGCAGCACACATTTCTTTTTTACCATATGGGCTTGACTTCTTTTAAGTTCTTTCGAATTCATCAGACAACTATAACTATAAACTGTAGCAATAAAATTTTTACTGTTGTGATTGAGGCTGTCTTGTTCTCCAGCATCCTGGCAAAATGCATAAAAAAGATCAGACATTTGATCACTAAAGGATCATAAAAATCGTTGATATTATTAACCAAGTACTAAAAAGTTAATAAAGCATTTAAGAAACATTCTGTTAATCCGAGTCTATTTCTGCAATGTAGCATCAAAAACCATTAAACTCAATCATAGAAGCTCGCTTTATTGACATATATGGTTCAATTTATTCATCATTAATGAAACAAAAAACAATAAGCAGCTTTGTAATTGAACAATTTAATTTATTAGTGGAATCATATTTCTCTGATGCATAGGTAAATGTGATTACTCTAAAACAGCTATGAATTTATGTCTAACAGAACAGGCCTTTGATATCTCGCTATGTTCAATTATTGGATATTTCCAGTCTCCAAATAGGCAGTATTGCTGTACGTTCTATTTTTACGTCACGCAAATTTGCCTAGAAACGTAATGTGTCTAGTTTTGATTGATCAAACTAGAACATTGGTGAAAGGTGGTAGATCTGTATCTATTCTACATAGATCTATTATGGTGAACAGTTGACTGAGCTGTCAATAACACCACAGCAAACATTTGAGGGGCTCATCCTTAACAGGTTGAACTTCCAACCTATAGAACGTGCCTCTTCCAAAAGTCGTTCTTTTGGAAAACCTCGGCGTTGTAGAATGGGCTGTCGGGGAGTTTGTTCTCCGATAGTTACAATCCGTCTCAAGGTCAATGTAAATAGACATTTATCCTCCCGCAGCGCTTCTTGAGCGAGATAGGCCTGCCTTTGCGAGAGGTTATGTATAAAAAACTTAGGTTCTTGACTCATATTCATAAATATAACCGTCTACCTCTGGTTCGAATATACCTTAAACCTTTACCACGGCTTCATAGTACCACATAAGGGTTGAGCACCCTTATGTGGTACTACTAGGTTTTTTCATATTCGTCGTATAAGTAGGACCATCTTTTCGTTTAGATTGGTTCTAAATACAGTGATCCCGATGATTTTTTATAAGGACGAATAAAAATTAACTTAACGAAAATGGTGAAAAGTTGTAATAAAATAAATGTTATGAATGGTTCGTAAGAGTTTCTTCTGACCAGTCATGAACTTCATTTAGTCAAGCCAGAAGCCCGAAGCTAAACTGCCATAATGGCTGTTTTGAAAAGGCATAGAACTAAGAGGAATTCGATGGGCTGTAAATTTGGTGTGAAAATTGTCATCCAAGCTTCAAGATTATGTACAACATCTGACAGTATGCTTTTCGCTAATCTACAGATGGATTATTAATTTTGTGTCACACTTTTCTGTTCTCTCTTTTCTCTTACAAGATACACGATGTATTTTTCATTTATCAACAATGTGACGTCAATGTCATTATGACGATATTTTTTCATTTTATTTTGTAATTGGATGAAGTCAGCTAAGGAAGTCAAAATGTTTGGAAAGTTACATGTGGTGTTATCAGCAAACAGTGCAAGCATAAGTCGAACCAAACATATGTACAATCCTATGTGGATAATACACAGAATAGAAGTAGTGTTATTGTTGTTTGAAACTTGTAGACAAGGTGGATTTATCAAAAGTTTGATTTCGGACTTCCATTGTCTATAAAATTTTGAGTATCACGACGTTTCGATTGATGTGCTATCTTCAACCATCTTCAGGTGAACTTCAGTTCGTCTTCAGGTGAAGTTCACCTGAAGACGGTTGAAGATAGCACATCAATCGAAACGTCGTGATACTCAAAATTTTATAGACAATGGAAGTCCGAAATCAAACTTTTGATAAGTAGTGTTATATTAAAATGTCCTGTATACGCCTATTTTGGAATTTATTGTAACGATCCATAAACAGCCAATCGCTTTGATACTCCTGATACAGATACATCGCTTTTTTCATTCCACGGATCCTCCAATCCACTCCCGTAGCATTTGTGTGAACTTCGTTCGCTTTGTTCAACTCCGGTTGGAGAGCAATTGAACGCGTTTGCTCTGTAACAAGGATAAACAGGACGATACCGATGAATGCAGAATGGAACAGACTGCAATTAATCACGTAACGGTTTAGTATGCGAGACCCATGCTATTTCACTGACTCGATCTAATTATGTGCACTGCCTCTACTTTACACAACTTTATCCTTACTATGACAATTTTCACATGAACATTGATCAGACTCATCTTGTTAAGTTAACACTTTCCGGGGAAGATCAAAAGTGAGTTATTACTAGTAATTATTGCCAATAATAGTGTCTCAAATTTTTTTATTAATAGGATTTATAATATAATATGAGAAATATAGAACAGTTAAGAGTGAATGTTCTTCAAAATAGAGTTTTATTAATGGGCTAAAATTGTGTTCTTATCAATTTTTGTTTATTATTGAATGGTATTAAAGTACGAGTATATCTACAATATCTTTAAAAGTGAAATAGGGATGGAATGGGATTTTATCAATATTTCTTTTAGTTACTAGAGGATTATTTGAACCTGTTTGATGCAAAAAAAGTAAATGAATAATCACTAATGCTGCAACAATAAAGAGGAATAAAAAATGAAGTGTAAAGAATCGTATTAATGTAGCATTATCTACAGCAAATCCTCCTCAAATTCACTGAAAAATTTGTATTCCTAAATATGGAATTCCAGATAGCTAATCAGTAATTACAGTAGCTCCTCAAAATAACATTGTATAATTTGTAGGTAGGCACTAGGCAAACATGAGTGTAATGAGTGTAATTTGTAACAAATATGTTTGTGATCAAAACAGCAACTTATATTTTATTGTGCTTTAATCTAATTTGCACTATGATATTCTATAGTAAGTATAATAAGTAAAAAAATAGTCACCAATTCCTGTAGGTATCTGATCTGTCTGTTGTATGTCGCCGGTACAATAATTCTTGATTCATCTATAACATGGGAATCAGTGATATGATTTTTTACAATAACTTATGAACATGAATTCTGTGGTAGCCGAGATGATCAAAAGAATAAAATATGTAAAAATAAACAAATTTTCTTTTAGGTGATTTAAAGTTATATTTTTTTAATGCTTTCAGAAGCTTGTCAAATGTTTGGGGAATAGTATGGGGGCTGGTGGAGCTTACACATTTTCCAACGTATAAGGGCTCATGGATTAGCGCGATACAATTTTTTCATTATCAATCACCATCAGGTCTGGATGAACGCCCCATTGAAATTGAAGCTATTCGACAAAGTATAATCTGAGCAGACGGCGTCGTTTCTGTGGTGCCGTTACTAGATGCAAAAGTATTATATAGCATCGTCGATATTATCGGATATTTTGAGGAATTGTTACAACACATAATTAAAAAATATTTTAGAGTTACTAACGTATGGATATAAGATTGTCAGAAACGTTCATGTAATTGAAACCTCCGAAATATTGAACAGTCAATCTTCTAGAAAATACATTTATGAAGAGGACGAGCGAACCACGTTGAACATATTGTATTATGTTAGTTACTTCTGTTTAAATGGAAAAAATAGTGTTTTTTGATTTCTTTATTAGTATGAGTAAGCTTAGGTTACAGTTATTCGTACAAAAAAAAATATATTACACACTTATATTTCTATTCTATTATGATCTGCATAATTAACAAATTTCATTAAATATAAATCCAAATGTTTTATAATAATAACATATAATATCCAAGGATATTTTCGGATATCTGTTTTTCCGAATGTATACCTATGAATAGATATTAATAGAACAACACACACAAATGCCATTACGATCATCTTGAAATGCGAAATAATAAAACCACACTTTAATCTTTGATAACATCACAGTTCACTATTATCAGTAACCATTTTGGTTCAAATCGAAAAGCAAATTGCGTTTACAGCTGCAATTTTTGTTCGGTTATTATGGAACGAAACCGCTAAACCACATCGTGGCATCACGCTAATTATTGTTGATTTTACACAAATTGCCCTCTCGACATGGATGACATACTGTTCTCCGCGCATATAGACAGCTTGATAGTTGATAATTTAAGCGGGTAGTAGCTTGTTCGTACAGCCAGCGAGGTGCATATATGCATAGTTGAGGAAAGTATTCTAATCTAATCTAACCGTAAAAATGTTCGAATTCTACTTAATAAATTTTTCCAAGAACTGCTACGCTATTTCTAGTAATTTTTAGTGAATGGAAAAGTACCAGAATCTGACCAAAAGCATTTTTCGTTTATCTGCAGTTGCGCTGGTCCTAATTAATGGCTGCTTTAAAGTAGGAACGTTTCCAAAAAGATGATGACTTAATAATTGCATCATTTCAAATCAGAAGTCAAAGAGACTCAAACATTCGAAATAATAATCAAAACACCTTGGGAGGGTGCATGTCTTTTTTCACTCCCCGGCAGACTTGCGGAAGCATAGATTGGCTTTATATAAAAAATAACGATCATAAATTCACAAAAATATAATTTTCTTGCACTAGTCTTCTTGACATTTGATTTTGAATGGTGCAATTATTAAGTCAGCATCTTCCGATCTTTTTGGAAACGTTCCTGCTTTAAAGCAGTCATTAATTAGGACCAGTGCAACTCCAGTTAGACCGGAACTACTTTTGGTCTGATTCTGGCACTTTTCCATTTTTCAGCTCTCCGGCAGCATCCTAACTCAGTCACTGTGGCACATTAACTACGACCACTACTACCATCATCACCACTATTATCACCGTGTATTCGAAAATGCCAGAACCTCGGCGTTGTGGAATGAGTTACTGGCGACTTTGTTCCCCGATGGTTACAATCTAGAGCGTTTTAAGGTCGATGTGAATAAACATTCATCTTCTCACAGCGCTTAAGAAGCACGATAGGTTATCTGCCCTTGCGTGAGATTATCTATAAAAAATGCACATAAACTAACTCATCTCGCTTGATCATCTGAAACTCTGGAGAAATGTTCTCAACTACGATTGCAACTAAAAGTTGTATTCTTGACTAATTGTACCTAGTAAAATTCGGATTCTGCCAATAACAGAAAGATTAAACTACCCTCTGCGGTTCAGTGAAATATGGTGACTAGTGATGGTAGCAATGAAATGTATGATATTTGGAGCCTTGTGTTGAATACAAGGACTGTACATAATGACAAAATAGTGGCGTTGAGGTTATTGGAAAGAAAACTGGATTTGAATGAAGTAGCAGCAGTATTTTAAATAAAAAATAAATGCCCACCGGATACATAAATCAATTGTTATGCTAATACTTTCTATTTCGGAGGCTTCCTTTAAATTATCGAAGGTTACAAATGTTGTTTCTCTACCATTTTTTTGAAGATTGCTTCAGGGAATGAGCCCGAGATTTATATTTCGAGTAAAGCTTTACTGTTCTTTATATTTTCTACTAGCCGCTACTTTACTAACGTCCCGGCTGCCTATAATTTCAATATCTATGTAATTTTTTATATTTTGTACTTTGATAATATATGCAGCCAAAACGTGAGTAAGTTATTAGTCAGTCATATGTAGTTTTATTTAGCAGCGAGTAGACAATATAATGAACCAGAGAGATCAACCCAGGATAATTGAGAGTATTTGCATTTATATTGCTCAGTTCCGCTCAAATGGCACTGATAGGCAAAAAAAACATACAATTTGACTCCATATTATTTTCAGTAGCCATTTTTGCTAGTCGCTAAGTTGTGATACTTTTTACTTTCCGCGTCAATGGGCGGAGAAAATGTTGTAATCACCAAAAACGCCGCATCCACACAGATTTACCAGTAGTTATAAAAGTGGAAAAGAAGCATTTGTCCCCAATGGGGATCGAACTCACAAGCTCCTGCATTTCAGACGCTCTGCCGATATACTCATGCGCATGTTGCCGTGATGTAACAATCGTTGAGCCGAATGCGGAAAACATCAGGATGGACAGGATGACGGGTGTTCGCCATTCTGATAGCAGAACGGTAAATCTTCTGGTTTTACTAATTATTCCTTAAGTTCCGCTTACGGATTACAGTAATCCGATAAAGTCTGTCACAGCTTTACCGCCCCCAAACCGTCTTTTAATACGCGCCACCCGTTTTCCAACGTTATCTTCTTCAGGGGAAGATTAAAACCATAATTAAAAATTTGCCTCTACCTCAGATATGCCATTCAAATTTTAATCAAATTTGGACACTAGGTTACCAGTGTGGAAATGACGGAAAAGCATTTTAGCTTTTGAAAATCGGTGTCAAGAAACGGAGAGGCAAAACCCACATTTCATTCTTTGACGTTTTTGTGGTCAATGATCATTTTCCACAATTTTCAAATTCCAAAATTGTAGGGAAATCATTAGGGCAGAGCGTTGTTCCGAGCTGTAAATTTTAATTATTTTTTGGTGTTCGAATGATAGCTATTGCTAATTGCTTATGGTTTAATCGTATGAACACAGTGAATGTCCAATGCATTCTGAATAATCTAAACAAATTTGAAATACTACAGTTTGTTCACACATATTGTCGTCCTAATGAATACCCGTTCGACGTCTAAGGCGAACTGCTCTGCCACTACCGCGTACGAGTAGACGGCATTGGTTCGGTCAGTGCCACAAAGTATCTATTGTTTGGTAGTGACGCCACGATTTGTGCATGAAATAGTAATGGTATTATTTATTTTTACCTCCCACACATAGGCTGGCAAAGTATATTGATGTCGTGAACATTTTCAAATTTGAGGTTATAAAATTTAGAGGGTTTAAAGTTGTACAGAATTTCAGGATATCGTAATCCGTGTTATTGAAACTTCTACGTTGTCTAAAAATATCTAGCAACAATATGATCATTAGTGCCAGCCTCGAAAAGGTTGCGTCAAATTATTTTATTTTGTATTTCAGGTGCACTGCTATTTATCATTTTATTGGATATTTCGATTTTAAAATTGTTAATCCAGTTGAAGTAAGTTTCTCATATGCTGGGGCAGTGGGAATTTTCAAAAACTCAATAAAGGACACTTTTGTAATCATAAGAGATTAAAAGCTTTATATTTTTATTCAAATTTATTATCAAAATATTCATTGCTCCAAAACACTATGAAAAAAGTGCAGAATATGAAGATGTTCACGATGAGGCATTCAAAAATGGCCATAACGCAGTCCACTTCTACTTCCGCGCTTTAGTTAAAAAAAATAGTAAAAAGATTTGCATGCTTTTGTTGTTTTTTGCAGTTATTTTGTACTAATTGGTGTCGTATGATAGCTATATTCAATATAAGATTGTATGGAAAATAATCAGCATATTAAGAATGTTATCCAAAAATACAGCAGCGTTCCTTTTCACGGCATATTCATCCCCGAGTTTGGTGAATATCGGTCCGTGACCAGAAACGCAAGTGATGCAAAATGAGAGATATCGGCCGATATGTCCCGTCTTCTGTCAGTCTATCTGTCAATTTGCAATCTCAAAAAATTGAATTTGTTGTTTTTGTGACATAATTTCTATAATGGACATTACAAAGGCCAACTAGCATCTGGGAACTGAGGAAGTACTACTAATAATACAAATACTAATAGAAAGGGATGTATTCGGAAGCAAACTCAGAAAAGAAGTGCGAGAACAAGTAAGTACCGTTTGAAGGGACCTCAAAGAATTCTTTCTCAATCTGCTTGACTCCATTTTCTGAAATTTCATGACAGTAGCCTAAAATTGTTTATCATATGAAATACCTTAACGACATTTAAATGCGTTCGCCAATAAAATATTTTCCCTAAGACAGACACAAGAAATGAAAAAATAATTTATTAGAAAAATAGCTAGACAGGATAAATACTATGCTAGATATGAGAACTTCAGTTTTGTATCCATGATAGGATCTAGTTAGTTAGTTGGCAAGTAATCTGGGTAGTCTTGTTAGCAGTCAAAGCTGACAGTCCGAAGGTGATTTAAATATAAATCGAAACGAGTCACTGAGAGACAAAGAGTTTTATTTGTGTAACTGTGTGTTTTTATCTGAATGATGGAAGAGTTTTACCAAGTGAGAGCATCTACAATCAGCACGACATAAACGAGTAACATGGATTTTTGCTATATATATATATATATATATATATATATATATATATATATATATATATGTACATGCCACAAAATAGAATATAACACAATATATCGGTTCCAAAATTTCAAACCATTACAATAAGTTACCGCCAATAACTGTGAAAAGCTTAACATCTAAACGTGAGAAGTGTTAGGTGAATCTGCTTTACTTAGCACCATTTTCGTTCAATAGTCCAGTCAATTTTGGTTCGCCAAAAATCTAATGGCTAGATGGAATATAGACGGAAGCAAGCAATGACGTATTTCAAAATAATTGCATTCATGCCATACTGAAATGGATCGTAAGATGGTGTAATAATTACTTGCAGAAGAGTTAAATCTGATATTTCATGATTACATGTTTCCTCAGACGTATTGTATTCTGCTCACAGTTTGTTACAAGATAGCTGACAGGATTATTATTGGGGATTATTGAAATGTGTTCCATGGTACAATGAAATTGTGCAGGTTTGTGGAAAATTGTGAAATTGCCTTTCTAAAACTGCTATGAGTGCCAAGTGTCAGAAACTGACAGCACTTTCTCGTAGGGTACAGATCCCAGAACAAGCCGTGATCGTGAATCTTCTTGGCGCTGATGAAGAAAACATGTAGACACTTGACAGTACTGTCACAGACTCTGAGAACAGAATAATGTGGTTTGAGTATAGTGGAGGTAACGGAACCATATTGTGCACCTTTTTTCAAAGGGGTGCACTTGCTCCGTGGAAGGAGCTATTGTCCACAATAGTGCACATTGGTGCAATCTGTAATATCACCGCAAATGATCCCTTTTTTTGCAAATAGGTGTGTTTATAATTATTATTTCTTACAGACGACAGACAATAATATTTGCGCAAAAATTGACGATGTATAGATGGTCAAGATATGAGGGATGCTTTTTAAAGTGACGTATGACAATGCCATGCTTTGTCACAAATTTCTTACGAATAAAAAAAAATAAATTTCGTTACAAAAAGGATATTTACTTAGCAACCAGACATCAGTATTTTCCAGGAACACTGAATAGTTGCCTCTTAAATCACACAAACCACAGGAATTCATCAAATTTTTCGCTGGCCATCTTTCTTGCCCTTAGTCTCGCTGCAACTCTCCTTGCCTTACATATTAAATTTTAAAATCACCTAAACGGTATATTATGCACATTCATGTACTGAAGTATCTCAATGAGTGCCCCATGAATTCACCCACTTTTGTCATCAGCAGTCGTTACAGTTTAATGACATCAAATTACCAACAATAATTATTGTTGGGACTATTCAGCGTAATTCTCAAAATTCTGTAGTATCTCGGAGCGGGAGGTAAAATCCAGATGTTCATTGAAGGCGGCAGCTGTCGTGGGAACACTTGCGCTGTGTACACATGCGATGCGGTGGAACGAATGTAAACAGGAGCAGAGAGGAGACAGCAACGTCGCTTTTAAACGGCTTTACATAACTTAGCGGCTAAGTAGTTTACCTAAATTGGATTAAGCACTTTTCGGCGGATGAGGAGTATCTGCAGACAATGGATGTAGCGCGATGCAGAATGGTCTCAGAAATATGAATGTTGAGGTTGTTTCGGATTTAATCTTATGATTGTTGTCTGAAACTTGTAGACAATGTGGATTCATCAAAAGTTTGATTTCGGACTTCGACACGACGTTTCGATTGATATTCTATCTTCAATCGTCTTCAGGTGAACTGGCGAACACGTTCCTTTCTTGCCTATTTATACCCCGTCCGGTGACGTGTCGTTGTGCGCGATCTGTTCTGATTGGTTCCCGATGCGCGGTATTCCGATCTGCTGACGTGGCTGTTTGTCGGTCATTGTTTGTTGTCTGGTCCAGTCGTAGTCTATTGATCTTCTTTAGATAGCATATCAATCGAAACATCGTGATACTCTAAATTTTATAGACAATGGAAGTCCGAAATCAAACTTTTGACGATTATACAAGATTCTCGGTACTAAGCAAGTCGGTACTGGCTATTACTGATTCAGTCTAATGGGAAACTTCTATAGCCAGAAGGTATATCAGCTGGTTCAGGAGCTGTGCAATGGTTAGCGCTTTTTAAGGCGCCAGGAATTTCGTTGCGCGATAGTCCCTTTAATCCCGGAAAAACAGGTTGAACTGAAGCACGAAGATATTTCTTTCGATGCAGGCAAGAAATATAATACCGCAAGTTCTGAGATGTCTGCTATTGTAATTTCGAGCCATAGCCAGAATATTTTTGCCTTTTGGAATTTAGGAGAAGTGAAAATACGTACGATGTACGTTTTCATAGTTCCACTCCATGAGCAAGTGGAACAGTGGATTGTATTTCTCTTTTGTGTCAAAATCTAAAAGCACCGGACTATACATGAGCGCCAGAATCTTCGATCTCCTCTAATTAGCTATAATAAATTCCTGGAAACAGTGTCGTTGGTAATCGAATCAATGCTTAATCGGCCTAAAACAGCGATTCTGATGATTTAATGATGTATAAGCTAAGTGTTAATATCCTGTTGCCCGATATCGACGGAGCTTAATTAGAACTTGACGACAGGAAAAGGAGCATACATGTGCCTACTTGATAGTAATTTATGTTCCACTGAACTGTACTAGTTTGGTGAAGGATCTGAATATCTTTGGCGCATTTAATATCGGAAATTGATGGATCAATCTGATCAAATTGACCTGCTACCTTTTGCATAAGTTGCATAATAGTAAAATTTACTTGGAAAACTGGGTTGTTCGGAAAGTAATTTCGTTTTTCCCGACAGAGGATTAATTGTATTTTTTTTGCACCCAACTTCACACTTAAGGCGTATAATTTTTATATGCTTTGAGAGCTCATATAGCAAGGCTTGTGTGTGAAAAATTCCAATTAATTCTAGGCAGTAGTTTTTGGTTGGTGCCTATTAAAAAGGGAGAGCGATAAGCAGCATTTTCGACATATCACTGTTTTATTACAGAAAGGGTAAAAATGCTGTTCAAGCCAGAAAGAAATTGACCGATGTGTATGGAGAAGATGTGTTGACAGTACGCCAGTGCCAGAACTGGTTCGCTAAATTTCGATCCGGCAATTTTGATGTTGAAGATGCACCACGTTCGGGAAGGCCGGTTGAAGCTGATAAAGACGCGATAAAGGCATTAGTTGATGCGAACCGGCGAAAAACAACAGGTGAGATCGGATTGAGGATAAATTGATCAAATTCAACAGTTTATGACCACTTGAAAGGCCTGGGATTATCCTCGAAGCTCGATGTGTGGGTTCCCTATGTTCTCACAGAAAGAAATCTGTGTCGCCGCATTGACGTCTGCGATTCGCTTCTCAAGCGTCACAAAAATGATGCGTTTTTGGAGCGCATCATCACTGGGGACGAAAAATGGATTGTATACAACGTCAAACGCAAGAGGTCATGGAGCAAAAAATATGAATATGAGGCTCAAACCATTTCCAAAGCCGATATTCCCCAAAAAAGGTGATGCAGTCTGTTTGGTGGGATTTTAAAGGAATAGTTTTTTTTGAGCTTATGCTACTACCAGAAATATGGCAAAAGGTGTTGGACCAGAACGGCCAATATATACTTCAATAAAGTATTTGTTTATTATACGAAAACTGTTTTTTATTTCCATGAGAAAAAAACGAAATGACTTTCCGAACAACCTTATTTGTTCATACTTCTACGTTAAATGGCAGATGCGTCTTCATTTTTTACTTCCCATGTTGTAAAAGTAGACAAATTTTGAATAAGAGATATTATATTTTCTTAAAATTTCATTACATATACATCACTTATTTATTTGGTATCTGAGACTGTCCGATGATCATTAGTTGTCCTAGAAGTGGGAAGATATTTTTCGGATTTAGATTAAAAAAAATTTGTGATCAGAAAGCATGATTTTTATAAGCCATGTATGTATGTGGAACCTTGCTGCTCAACTTTAAAGCAGATATCTTCAAGCGATTCAGCTGAAATTTTGTTTACACATTTGGTTTGGATGATAATGGATGGTTAGTTGTGTAACGTCAGTGATCAATTATTTTGAATGCACTCCTACAATATGGGCATTAAATAGAAGGACTTGTTGGGAATAACTCGAAAATGAAGTGTCGTCACTCTAAATCCAATATGGTGGATTTCTCAAAATGGAGGACTAAGTTTTTAATGCTTTCCTACAATATGGGTATCAAATGAACCGATAACCAAAAAGTAAAAAATAAATTAAAGGTAATAAATCTTCAAAAACAGGCTTTTATTTAAATTCGCAAAAAAGAATAAAATATACTTTTCTTTTAAAACCTTCACTATCAACTTATAACGTTATCACATAAATTATATGATATGAAATCTTGTCGCGAGATTTATCTGAAGCTAAACAAGCAAATCAAATAACTTGATCTGATCGATTTTAATTTTTAAAACTTTCAAACTAAGTAAATAGGAGTACTTAAATTTCGCGAGAAGCTTCTATATCATATAAATTGTGCAATGAAGTTGATAGTAAAAGTTTTGAAGGAAAAGTGTATTTTATTCTTTTTAGGGCATTTAAATAAATGCTTGTTCTTAGAAAAGTCTTATTACTTTTAATTTATCCTTCATAAAAACTATTACATGTACATATTTTTTTGAAGGATATTCTCTTCTCATGGCGTCTATTCATATTGATCTTAAAACAAGAAACAACCTCCTTGGCAACTTGTCAACAGGATGAAAGTGTGGAGTTTGTTTTCCATGTTGTTAAAATTTGCAACGTTTCAAGGTTAATTTGAAGAGCCATTAATGTATCCTCTTGCAGCGGTTATGGAGTGTGGTAAGCTTTTTGAATTTCCAAGAAGTCTATGAAAGAGAAGGTTTTCTTTTTGTGATTAGCCTCTTATAATCAAGCTGTAAAGTACAGCTACTCATTCTTAATTGGGTTTAGAATTTTGATGTCCCTGCCAGCTACTGATATTATGTTTGAAATGTACCCCTACATCAATTAAGGTATTCTAGCTTCTGCGGTTATTCAATGATGATTTTTTTTCTTGTAAACACCAGCGAAGGTGATATGTCCATCAAAACTGATCAAACTAGATCAACCATTGATTTGTCTCTAATAAAACTCAAAACTAAAATACTTATGCTCTAGAGTTCCATCCATTGATGTCCTTCAGTTTAGCTTAGTTGTACAAATTACACTATGCATTCCACTTCTTTGTTTTGCACAATGCACTACACCAGCTTGAATGGCTTAGTCCTTTTCAGTCTTCGGACGATATGTTCGTTGTCCAGCAGCTGTATCGCCTCCGTATTCACATGATGAATTAGTCTGACTTCATGCTTATTGTCGTATCGTTTTATCTCATCTCTGACCATTGGGATTCCTAGGTCGCGATGAAGGTCACTATTGCGAACATACCATGGAGCATACACCATGCTACGAAGCACTTTATTCTGGAAAGTCTCAATAATATTCACATTTGATACACAAGTGCAGCCCCAAAGCTGGATGCCATAAAGCCACACTGGTTTTAAAATCGGATTGTAGATCAGAATTTTATTATATAGTGACAACTTAGAATTCCTTCCAAGTAGCCAGTAATACTGTCTATACTTTACACTAAGTTCAAAGCGTTTTTTCTTGATGTGCCCTTTCCATCGTAGCTTTGCATCAAGGTTCATTCCAAGATACTTAGCGTTGTTCGCGTGCGGTACGGCGATATTATTTACCCTAACTACTGGGTGATCTGTGATTCTATTGTTCGTAAAATTAACATAAACAGATTTGTGTTCATTAAGCTTGATTTTGAGTGTATTTGTCTAGTTTTGAATAATGGTGCTTGCAGCCTGCAATTTATCGGTAGAATCCTCTGAGCTAGTACCAACTGAAAGTAACGCTGTGTCATCAGCAAATACAGCTTGTAACTACTTACACCTGCAACTTCTGGTAAATCATTTGTGTATAACAGGTAAAGTACTGGTCCCAATACACATCCTTGTGGCACACCCGCATATATTTCCTGCAGGTCAGAGTAATCATCTTCCTGTTTGACACGAAATAGCGAAAGCATGCATACTTATCTTCCTAATAAACGTTATTCTTGTTATCTAAGGATTTAATCTTCCCATTAATTGAATTTATTCCATTCATCTACATGTGCGAAAACACCTTTCAGATGTCACTTCTAAATTGATTCCTCTTTTGACTTCCACCCTCTGGATTTTTTATGTAAAGTGGAAGAAGGATGTTTCCCCAGCATGTACAGCTACTTTCATGTTTTAACCTTCCGCTCAAATTCATCATGTAAACAGGCAGGTGGTTGTTACGCTTTCTCACGTCTTGCTGTTCACGAAATGTGTTTTTGACACGTGGATTTTCAGTAGCACGTGGTAATATATTTTGGAGACGAGACGGTGGTTGTCTTGTTGGTTTACAATATTCGTAAATAACTTCCTTTGTTATGTGTGAGAAACAGTTTTAGAACTTCCATATCTAATTTTAGTAAGCTATCGATATGGTGAAGAGGAAAATCATTCGATTATTCACTTTCTAATCCGCAAGATGGAAAAGAATGAATCCAAATATGCATCGGAGTATGTAAGAATTTCTGTACTGGGGGGATCAAATTCACATCTCCTGGCTGGAACCTGTAAAATTTTCCCTCCATCTCCGCTGGTATTGGATTACCTAGGATTTATATATATTTTTTAAATAAATTTTGTTTTTTCAGTAACACTTTCCTAGTGTACAATCATAGGCCGTGGTGAATAAGCGATATTTAGATGTATTACTAGATCTCTATGAGGTGCAAACTTTGCATATTGAAGGATATAATTTGTGGAGCTGTCGAGTCTCCTTATACGTCGTATCCAAGAATTTCGCAAGGAGGAGACTTTTTTTTGGCAAACACGTCAGCTGTGGTTTTGTTCTTTGACTATGGGTGAAATTTTATATAGCTGACCGATATATTACACCTACAGAGGTCTCCACGAGTGCCTGGTGGCAGTGCAGTACTCCTCATCCCCGTTAATGTACAGCGTTTGATAGTCAGTAATGCCTGTGTACTATTTGTACAGGCTCTAACGTTTTGCCCTAAAACTTCTATGGCCAATCCCTTCTCCTCTCCTTATGCCAGCCAGTTCGAGCTGAGAAATGCGAGGATATTCGTTCATAGACTACTTGCAGTTTATCCGGAGGCTTCTGAAATATGTTTCGCAGCTTCCGTCTGGAAAAGAGTTATTAAAAACTTTCGCGATTTGGTTTTGTAGTGGTAAAAAATTCGTTATTCAAAACTCTGATGAAAGATTTTAGCTTCTATCAGTATTTGGTAGTGATACCTCTGCCTCGGAACTGTTTGCTTATTTTGTTCAATATGTTGACGATAATATTATAAAAAATATATACCTAGTTAATGATTTTTTGATTCCGAATTTCCCATTTTCCGGCAATTTTTTAAACCACGCACACATAATTAATGTTTGGGAAAATATGTACCTCAAGTAACGACCATTTCACATTATTCATCAACTGAACCTGTAAAGCACAGGCAAAGCTAGAATAAATCAGGAGGTACATTTTTATGATTTAATTAAAACGTACTGAGAAGCGAGATCAGATTTATTCGAACAAGGGTAACGAAGCACCTGTTGCATCTTCGCAGCCAGGTTAATATAGCTGGTTTCTATACTTTTTAATATTCTAACTTGATAGCAGCGCTCGCCGAGCAAAGGCAAACGAACATTTCCATTAATTAAGTTTTTCTCTCGGTCTTATACAGATTTCTGCATAGATTTCATTTGCATCGAGCGACTAAATTGATTCTTTTAATTTCATAGCTTCTCAGCTGGAAATTATATCACTGACTTTCATTAGGCATCTACTTCAGTTCTAGCTAATAAATCGAGGATTTGCTGCCTTCGCGGCACAACGCATACTTTTTTCATTATTGGGTACCATTGATGCCTAAATATTAAAGATGATTAATTAATTATTAACTAATACATGGCGGACAAACAATCATTATAAATGGAAAATTAACATTACATGACAGTTCAAGGCGACAACGGTATTTCAGTCATACATTTAAGAACATAAGGCATTTATATTATCTACGTTGTTTTCTTACTCTCTAAACTTTAAGTTCAACTTGTATCATCCTGTACAGCAGAATACAGGGACAGGGAAACTAACCCAGTAGACTTAACATATATAAATTCGGAATTGGGTCGAGCCACCAAGGTCCAATTCTCAACATTTAACTTAACAAGTTATTTTCTTGTCACGCATTCCGATTTAGTATTTATGTCAGAGTGTTCTGTTTGTGGAACCTTGTGTTCAAGTTACACACTCTTATCCAAATGATGGAAAAGTTTTACTAAATAGGAGCAGCTACAATCTACTCGATCTAGTATTCACATCGAAGATTTTATTATTTTATGACAAAATATGTACATATCTAGAGCACACAATTTTTTGCAGTTTGTTTTGTTGACATATAGAAGATGTTGAACATCAATGTAACATTTTCAGAAATATAATTACTAACAGAGGTTAAAAGCCTGTGGAACACTTAGTTCTGCTCATGGCATTCGACGTCTAGCTTATATCTTGAACTATCAAACGTGTGAGTCTGAAGTTGTTTGTCGATAGACCCACAAACATACTGTGTGAAATGTAATAAATCGGTTGCCGGCCGATCATCAAACCATGTTGAAATATTATTTGAGAGACTTTTGAAGAGTTATTGATCATTATGCCTGGCTGATAGTTTTCCATCCCGATTCTCTCAACTTTTTACTTCCCACGCCAATAGGCGGTAAAGTATTAAAATCACTAGAAATTGAGAAACTGCTTTGTCATGATTCTTAATGATATACATCACGAAAAATTATGTCAGTCATTTCCGTCGGTCTGTGTGTCATCTGTCACTTGTATCGACCAAAAAGTTTTCGGAAAATGGATCATTGACGGACTTTGTCAAAAAACGCTTACACTTTAGATTTTTCTAAGTCCCTTGATAGTATTCAAAAAATTGAGAAAGCAGTGAATTGAGGGGTGGGGGGATCTAAAAAAATGCAGAGTACCTTTTTTCCTGTGTACTCTGGTAAGAATCCGAACTCATTATACATATATTATTTTCACGCATTTGTATTCAAATCACAAAAATGTTGGAATAATTAGAATTCTTGAACGATTTATCCCACTTATGAGTATAATATATTTTCGATACATTACATACTGGATACTTACTTCACAGCTTACTTAGTAAGTCACCTTTTTAAGCGCGACACGTGTTTCGCTAACTATGTTAGCATCTTTAGGGAAAGATAAAAACTGTTTTAATCTTCCCAACACTCAAAAATACTTGTCTGTGAACGTGAGAGAAAATTATTCAGCGTCCAGGGCAAGGAAAGTCCTACGTATCATAGTAGAGCAGTCAATAGGAAAATCTGATATAATTTAATTAAAATCGATTTGCAAGGATGAACCGTAGTGTTAGAAAATAAAATTAATTATGACAAAAAGATCATTGCCATGATGAAAAGACAATTGAAATACGCTGGAGGAACATAATTAACAAGAAGCTTCATTTGTTTTGGTGCGCTCGGTGTTCTCGGATTTGGAATATTCAACAATAGAAACTAAGATATTGGAATATATAATCCAGGTCGGATTACGCCATCCTTGTTCTGTTCGATTAAGCGCAACAAGAACAAGCGCAAAGGAATGAATTGAAAAATGCAGTTTCCCAGACGTTTTTCTCCAAACGCCAGCGAGCTACGTTTACAGTTTTTATGGGCTTACGACATCTACCACACATCCGTTAATTGTTGCTATAGAAGCCTGAAACAAATGGAAGTGAATTGACTTGCTACTTCCACACTGTAATGATAATCTTTTCAACTTTATCATACAAAATAATGGAATCAATATGTTACGCCCCTTTGTATATTTCTATATTTTATACTTTTTGCGAGCCTGATTTCCAGCCAGATTTTTTTTATCATATTTTGTAGCGCTGATGTCTCGTAGACAATATGGCTGATATGATATATAAAAATACATATTTATTCATACCTGCCAGAGGATTGAACAAAGATTATATAAACCTAAAAAAGGAGAAGCGTTATAGTAGTGAAGTAAAGCTTCTAATATGTTTGATTGTAGCAAGCAGGAATTTAATAACAAGCCTGATTGAAAAGTTTGATAATTAAAGTTACAAAAACGCTTAGAACAGCATTTTTGATTACGCCCTAAGTTGATCAGAAACCTGTCGAAATGTAGTTCACACAAATATACATTAGAGGGCCTAAATAAAATTGGCTACGCCCAAAAATGTACGGAAACACTATATACCTCCCTAATATTCATCTGTTGCCTAATGCGCCTTCGAATGGCCGAAAGACAAAGCGATATATAAACAGACAGGCGGATCGACAGAGTGACCGACCGTCGAAAATGAGTGACAGGGATTTTCATGATGTAGAAACACAAAAAACGAATTCAATGTATCTCAAGTAAAAAGTAATACTGAGTGCATCCCTATTTGCGGACACGAGATGAAATCAGGCAGTTTGAAATATTTTCGAAGGAACTCACGATAAGATTTTTAGATACAGGATATGATATGCAAGGCCGCATAGTAAAGATGGCCGCAGCGTAATAACAGAATTGGAGTCACGTTTTGGTACCTCCCACTTCGTGCCGAAAATTATCTCCAAAAACAGTCTGTTTACATTTTTTTGTCATGTTTTGAAAAGTAGAAATTAGGTCTATATGATTACTTCCAGATATTATGATGGAACGTATAAAATATGAATACAACCGAGGAAGGTTAACCGAAAAGCTAAGTTAGAATGGGAAATTTGTGGAAAGAACTCACTCCTCACGCAAATGGGAGGAAACTATTTCACCTGTCAATTTCTAATCTAAGCTCACTGGCCTCCAATCCAGAAAATTCAATGAGAAAAGATCGCCGAGATATGAGACAATATCATATTGCATATTTCATGAAATCTACAATCTGATAAATCGGACACATTTCCATCAGTTCTGTCCGTCTGTTTGTCTGTATATCAATCTGTCTGTCTATCGTTTTGTCTGTCGTTCAATGCCTGTCTGTCGGTCGGTTTATTGGTCTGTCTGCCGCTCTGCCTGTATTTAGGTTTTCTTTGAATAGTATTAATGAATGATACATATCGTTAGGCTGGTTTCAATCATATTGATCTCGTTGACAAAGTACAGAAAAGGATATAACAAAAAGGTGTTAAATAGAAATGAATTTAAAATATTCAGTAATACGACGTGTACCAAAATATGCCCTGGAAATTATTCAGACAGGAGATACACGTGCGTGAAGGATGTCGCTGAATATTGCTTTCTCTTGCACACATTTTGAAAGACGTCGTATAATTTCATCATATCTTCTCATAGAATATTGCTCCTAAAATTGATTTCATGCATTTATTTCGAGAGGGATAACCTTAACGCATAGATATTATAGTTATTCAGAAACATATTTTTTTTAACGGACCCTGGTTAATTTTATGGATATAAGCAGCAAAATTTTTGTAAGTTGATTGTCTAGTCTAGTTATCTGAAAATATATTTTTTTATCCCTTAACACATAGGGTGAGTGAATCCTCTTACTTGTTAAAAGTTTGTAGTTTGTAGTGGTAGAAACCACTTACATCCTTTTATTACTTTTACTTGAAGTTGGAAACCACATATCCTACTGATGAATCCTAATAATATCTAAATGGCTTCTGCAAACTGCTGTAAATGGATGCAGGGACAGAATCCGTCTACTTACTCCTAAATTCCGCAGTGTTTTCTGGTCAATGCATGATATGAAGAAACAAATCATGGTTGCACTCAGAAAACCATCTCAGTATCAACGAATATTGTAACTCTAAACCTAAATTGGATTTTGGAATGTATAATCCAATTAACTAACGTCAACCAGCTCAACGGGATGCGAAACCTCGTGCTTCCTATTGTGATCATTGAGTCTCAGTAAAACCTGATTGAGCCCGGTTGAGGCCTTATTCTAGTGTATAGAGAACCAGTAGCTCTAATTAGCACAGCCGCGCGGTGTCCGTTGTAGCGTGTTAGAAAAAACTATGAATCAAGTTGTTCATAGTTTAAATTATCTCTCAGTGCACGTTCTGTAAAAATCATCGATCTAAGCGATATCCGCTTTTTATACCGCTTCTTTGTTCTGTTGTAAATACGAATCGATTGATGGACAGCTCTCGCCAACGTAAATACCGAATTCAGTCATCATTTACAGTCCACATCAGACAGTCAATATCCCAAATTAATTGATGGTATATGAATTGGGTTTATGAAAGTATGGGGCGATTCAGATTAGATGTTAGCTCAAAAGTTGCGTAAAAAAGTATGGGCAAACGTTAGTTAGGGCTGGCTTTGATGGGATATCTCCATAGTTGAACAATGACATCATCGTTTGGAAATGTAGACAGTATATTATATGTTTCAATAAAACGTGTTCAGAGTTCTGTTCTGTTGAAAGTTTAATATACAATATATCAAGCGGAACGTTGTGAAACGGGAATTCTCAAGACAATGAAAGGCTGAAAGAGTATTGTTATGACGTTGAGTTTATTAATTTTATTTTGCGCAAAGTAATTATTCTATCAATAGTCCAGGTAGTAGAACATTAAGGCTTGGAATGCGTAAAAAAATCATCAAATCAGAGGTATACACTTGAATCAAACTTGATTCAAAAATGAAAATGAAAAATCGCTCACGATAAAAGAGATCACACATTTTGAACCAAGTCTAAGGTGAGTAAAGGAAAGTATATTGATTCCATCAATGTTTAATCATATACAACTAATTATGCAAAAACCGTTCGGGCGATACTGTTTTTGCGGACATAATTTACTCATACATTTTTGTTCCTCATTGACACCTAGGAGGTTTCAATTTATTGTAGTTGTAGTTTTTAGTTTGTAATGGAAAATAGAACTTTATTCATTATTTATTTGTTCATATTTAACGAGTAGCAAGTATAGCTCAGCACATTTCTCTTTTAACAAGACTCATTACTGAAGCGTCAATGGAAAATGTTACCACAGCTATATTATGTGTTTCGCTCATTAGCCTTTTGCGAAAGCTGAGCTGATTTACATATACAACCTACCACTGATGATCCTATGACCTGCTTCTGCTTGTGTCGGAGAGACTCTATTTGTATTTGCCCTCTGGTATGGTAGGTATAGCCGAGAAGTCAAAGCGCTCATCGTCTTATGTTAGTGGTCGAGGGGGGAATGAGTAGTTCCAGTGAATCTAGTATCTTTCATTCTCCACCACGGACTTAATATTACCTCAAGCGTGGAGCAGCACAGGTGCGTCATCCAGCGTTGTGCCAATAGACATATCAAGCAGTTCTGTCGTATTCCCGCTGTAAGCGTCTCTGACATTTGTTAGACTACTCTTCAGCTGTTATCGGGTACTTACAGACCTATAACCTTACTAAGATACACCAAGGTATTAAGGAAACCAACTTGGGAAGCCATTCTGAAGCCGTTACTTTACTTATCGTGCTGAGCCAATACACGAACCATTGCTCTGCGTTGAGGAAGGACTTTACAATACTAGAGGACTTGAGTCCTTGTTGTTTTATGTGTGATTTGATTGTTTTTGGCATGAGACAGGAGACTGATGTGATGAGAAGGATAATAATAACTTTTTATTGTTTCTGATCTGTATATTTAGATATCTTTGAAGCATAATTATGTGCTTTGAACATTATTCTCATCGGTGATAGCAATCTCTATTGAATAGGTAACTGTCTGTCTAGAATTGAAAAACGATATCAGGTATGCAGAGTTATGTTTGACTGTGTATTTAGTTGCTGCTAGAGTTTTGCATGCACTTGAAGCATGTTTTGTTTTTTCATTTTGCTGTTGGCATTTTCTGCACTTGTCTTTTGCTATGGATGGACATTTTATCATATACTTGTTGCAGTTTCGGGTCGCAATTGCTTGATCTTGGATAGCAAGCATGAAGCACTGTTTCTGGGAAAAGCTGGCCATCCTCCAGCCAGGTGTATGGCTGTTTTTTATTAATGTTGTCCTGGGTCAGTTGATACCGATGTTTTCCATGGAGTGTTTTCTGTGACCAGAAGTCCAACTTTTCTTCGTGTGATTGTGCATGGTTGTGTGTGTCTGCTGAGTGGTTTGGATGTGTGTAGTTCTTGTCAGATTTCATTATCGTTCTATGTAAGTTTGCTTGCTTTAAAATAAATGTCTGAGTGTTTGTATTTGCTTCTATCTGTAATTCCCCTGTCCTTGATTTCTGTCTACGGTAATTCTTTCTTTGCATGAGTTTGGGTGTTTTATTATTATTATTACTCTGAGCATCATTATTATTAATCCTATTAATAATTTCCTTCAATACGTCTTCGTAGCAGTGATGTATGTAGTCGAATTTCGCGTATTGCATTCACGTGAATTAATACGCCTACAATGCGATTCGGGTAACAGTGTTGCCGTGATAATTTCCTCTAATCAGCTAATTATGAATACAGAGGAGAAGCGCAGCCCGAAAGTAACTGGATTAAATGACGGCGGACTGGGAACGGCGCTATTGAAACCTAAGATTTTGCTGGACAGGAACGGACTTTTGTACTTAATTGTCGTTCAGTAGGCGTACTATTCTCCCAGGATTCTTTATTGAAATATTCAAGCACCTCAGCACGAATCTACAGATTGAAAATTGCATTAAGTTACACTAATCATGTAGATTGTAGACGCTCTTACTTGGTGAAACTCTCCCATCATGTAGATAACAAGTTGTGTAGTTTTCATACAGTTTCACAAATGAAACTCTTTCTTTTAGTGACGCGTTTCGATTTTTTGTGTGTGAAAACTACACAACTTTTTATCTATATAGTTACACTAATTATAATAATGTAGGTGAATCTCCGTTTTAGTTTTTATGTAAGGAGAGAATATAGATTATGAAAGCCTTTATAATGTTGATGCAAGTGGCCCTAAGTTCTGTCCTGGAGTCACAGTCGCTTTATCATATTCCGGATTTACCCCGTTACTTTGGCTTGCCTTCCAGGATGTTCGCCATTCTTTGATGCAATTACGATCTAGGTACAGCTGCTGCCACTGCTAGAGACGACTCTGGCTGCTAATTTACGCCTCGCTATCTACAAATTCAGTTATTTGTCACTGGTAATAGGAGCGTTTCAATATTCAAGTCGTTGCCGAATGCTCAAATGGATTTTAAGCTAACGACTAATAGTTATGGATATGAACTCGAATGCAGAACCTCCTTGGAGACGGACATGCTGACAAGCTGAACAACCATAGGAGTCCATATGGGAGTGAATTCTAAAAAAAAAAGAATTCTATAGAATTTTCTCGAGTTCTTTGTTTTCATGTTCATGTTTCTTTATATAGGGTAGCGGAACCAAATCCTGTTGACTAAAGTATTATTCTTCAATATAATGAAGCTACTTAGACCCTCATACCATCATTTCCTCTCTCTACTTTAAAGAACGAGTAAGAAACAAGACATACTTTTGATACTTGTCATTGAAGTTGTGATGAGGTTCTAGTATTCAATATTACATTATTTAGAGTCCACACAACAAATGACATATGATATGAAAATAAAGTAATGTTCTTAGTTATCAATCAGCAAATGTCTTCAAAATCTGTGAAGTGGCCACTGACATGCAAGCCAATAGACAGGCAGAGTTTATGAACAATTATCTTCATTCATCCGATACTCGAAAAACATAAACATTTGTCAGAAATATGTAAGACGAAGTTCAAACGCTTTCAAAAATTTGCAAGCCGTCAAATAGTTATTGTTCAACGCTACAAAATTATTGCAAATCCGACATATTTATGAAAAACCAAGTGTGAAGGAATTCAGATAACTTTTAGTACGTTGCTTTGTACTAGCAACATGCCTGCATATCTTCCAACAGTTCAACAAAATCGATTCAGCGGTTACCGAAATTACGTGGTGATAAAAATGCAGATAGACATACCGACATAGCAACAGACCGACGGAGCGACAGACTGACAGATCAGCGGACAGGGAGACTGACAGATGTATTATCTCAATTCCAAATAGATTGCCGATCGCCATATGTTTCGTGTGTGCGTGGGGTTACTCCCTACGCACACACGAAAAAAATTTGTTTTAAAAAGTGTAAAATAAACTTTTCGTTTACTATAAACTTATAACGTCGTTACACAATTTATATGATATGAAAGCTACTCACTTAGGGTTAAACGTAAAAGAAGCCTTTGGATAAATTTCGCCCTAATAAAGACGTAATTATTATTATTTACTTAGTTTGGGAATTTTTAAAAATCAGAAACAATCAGTTATTTAATTCACTTGTTTATCTACACAGGTAAAACTTTTCTATCATATAAATTGTTTAATGACGTTATAAGTTCATAGTAAAACTTTTAAAAGAAAATTTTATTTTATTCTTTTTATGCGATTTTAAATAAAAGCTTGTTTTTATAAAAGTTTTATTACTTTTGATTAATTTTTTGCTTTTTAGTTATCGCGAGACAGGTCTGCAAAACGCCAGTACACCAAAATTTCAGACGGATTCTCTCATTCGTATTCTCAGCAAGTCCTTTCATTCGATACCCATATTGTAGGAAAGCATAAAAAGCTTGGTCAGTCATCTTTAGAAGTCGGCCATATTAAAGTGACGTCATTTTTCGAATTGTGCTCAGCAAACCCTTTAATTTGTAGCCCATATTTTAGGAGTGCATTAAAAATAACTAGTTTGCCATCTTGGGTGTTCCGTCATGTTGGATTTAGAAAGACGTTACACAGCTAGTAGTAGTAATGGGGAGGCAAAGCCTGGCAAGTAGGCCATCTTTGGCCCTTTTTGCTGACCCCGAAGACCATCACTAAAACTATGGCAGACCAGGTAACTCCATAGTGTCGAACCTTCCAGATCTTTTGATAGAGGCCATGATGTTCGACCATTCCGCTCAGTAGCAATCTTCCCTGTCAAACTCTGCTGTGCCGAACACCTCAGATCTGAGGCCGTTGGATACGGCACATTCGCCCAGGAAGTGGAACGAGGTCTCGTCCTCCTCCCAGCACTTTTGACAGATTGGGTCTTTGACCTATGAGTGTCATGTGCTGTTAAATCTGCAGTAACCTGTGAGAATCCCCACCAACAAGTGGAGTGAATCCCTCTTCTGGTTCAATAGCCACAGCTCCCTACGTTTGTTGGGGCCAGCTATGAACCTCTTGGACTGCCAACAGTCATCTCTATCCAACCAGGCTTTCGCAAGTTCGTTATCTGACCAGGCATCGAGACGTTGCTCCAGAGATTGGATTTAAAGAAATCCATGTACCTTTGGTTAATTTGGGATATATATGTTTATTATTCAAAAAATCTGGAAATCACTGAGAATATAATCGAAAGAAGTTATACAGTTTGTAAATACGAGTTTCGTACTTTCCTAAAACATTAACTTATTTCTACTAATAACGCAACAGCTTCTACGCTAAGTTTCATCCACGCTTTCAAGTTCTTGACTGGCCGGCGCCGGCGCGGCGTCTGGATACTAACCAACTTTTGTCACAGATTCCTCTCTAAATATTTACAAATCGCCCGTTTCCATTAGTTCCTTAAACAAAAACTTGCTATTCCGGAAGGCTCGAGATGTCACTATTGACAACTGCACAGGGTGATTTTTTCCTAGCTGCCAACGCTGGTCTCCCAATATATTTGATTTGGAGTTGTTCTATGGGTCAGCTCTTGATGTTTACAGTGGAAATGTGACCCTCATTGAGGTCTGATGCATTGTGGAGGGCATACACTTAATATCAGCTGTCAGCTTCTGATATGAATGAGCCGAGATAACGGTACATCGTAAAAGTGTTTACGAAGAACAAGAGATGTCGCTGTAAATCAGTTCACCCTTGTTGACAGATGTCATAAGGGACATCTGTTGCCGCTTCAAGGCAGTCCAGGTGTTAGGACAGTTGGCTTCGTAAGATGTCAATGGGCGACACTTGTGAGTTCATGTTGACAAGATGTGTTTGTGCTAAATAATCTTAATAGTAATGTTGAATCTCACAAGCCCGAATGTATGGGCTCTTGGTAGAAATGGGTGATTAGTTAGAACTGGATGCTCGTTTTTGTGTAAACTGCTATCGTCCACGAAACTGCGATGTAAGGTAGGCCATTTATATGTGGCAGATATTGTTTTGAAGCTGTCAACCTAATGTATCAGAACCTAGGAGGGGATGTTCAAAGTATATCAAAGGATTCCGATTAATGCTCATCTCCATTACTTTTCCGAATTCAGATGGCATAGTCATGGATCCTCAGATAGTTGAAGCGGCTTTTGACACCTGTTTGGTACCAGCTGGAAGAAGGACAAATACCGCTCTTGTGAGAAAGTGCTTAAGATGTGAGATACCTGCAAGAAATTGTGGGGCAGGCTCTAGTGCACTTATCTTTATTTGTCTTATAGGTTACTTAGCGTGCAGTTTGGGGGACCCTCCGTATTTTTGGCAGCTAGGTATTGAAAAGATATCTACTGTAGAATTGATCGCATAAACCTTCTGCTTTATCAATGGAAGCAATTATGATTCTTCTGTACTAGCTTGCTACTGCTAGAGATCTGTACCACCTGAATTTTTCCCGATTTTTATTTTGTATCTATTCGTGCATCCAATGTTGGCTTGTCTGTTATTGGTGGAGGGGTTTTATAAGTCCGGTATGCCTTAAATTTTTAACGATAAGCAATATGATAGGATTTTTTAACCAGCTGTTGGAGACTGGGCTTGATTTTTATCATTCCATATAATATGCAATAAGTCTGCGTCACTAGCGTGGCCTGCAGATAGTTGATGCATCTCCAGTTAGCATGATCGTAACGTCTCATTTAACTGGCATGGGTAGATGTCCAATATCTAGTCTGATACGGAGGAGAATTTGAATCCTGTTTCGAGTTTCCTAAAGAATACTGTGATCTAATATTATAGGGAACAGGATGTTTAGTCATAAACAGGTCCAGTAGACTGCATATATGTATTTTCATTCAACAATCTTCAGCAGACATTCCAATAAAAGTATACGCTTCGTCTCAAACCAGCTAATATTTTCCACCCTAAACATAGGTAGGATCCAAGGTCATACTTACATTCGCTAAGAAGGCTGGTCTTGGGAGATAACGTGCACATTATAGAGGACCTAAAGGGCCCATGAGATGGTATATCTACTGGTGACCTTTAATATCAGATAGCGACTTTCCTTCCATTAATTTACTTAAGCCACTCTTCAACACAACCGACTGAATGTGTGTGAAAATTCGATTCTTTATGTCGTAACCAAAGTTATCAAGATTTGACAGTTGTGTCACATTCTTCAAAGTAGATTTTGGAAAGAAAACTAATTCTTTGGGTCTCAGAATATTTGTTCCTTTGGGTAACGTCGTGCTACAAGTGCTAGAGCAGCAAATAATTACTTACTTTTTAAACACATCTACTACCAAGTCATGCCTTCAACTGCGGAATAGTTGAAGTACAGAACGTTGAAGAACTCCGCGCTGCCTATACATAATAGTGAAATAAATATCTCGATGTGGCGTAAACGGCCTCGCAAATGCAGTTTCTGGTTACCCATACGTTTAACTGTAACGCTCGTATTCCGTTTCGGCTGACGTTTTACTACGTATTTACCATAAATTGAGAGATATGTAGCCGTCCATTGTATTTATAATGTCAGCGCAGCCACATAGGCGTGAATAGTGGTCAGCAAAAGTTTTTAACCGTTCTACTCTCACGCATAACCACTTCCCATACATAATCGAGGAAATAATTGTGATCACAAATATTTTTCAAATCAAAGTAACAGTTGCTCGGACATGTTATAACGTTTGCATCAAAAATATACATGTGAATAATTTTTGTTGATCTGTATGTCGATGTCGATCTGTTCGTTGGCGTTTTTGTGGTCGCATGTTCTTGATGACACCTGCATCAATTTTGTGGATATTTGGAAATATGCTGTGGGCTCATACTAGGTATTCGATAATCGCTGCATTATTGGTAAAGTACTTAGCTAAAACAGAAAAATGTCATCATTCTGCATAAATGCATTTTACTGGCAGATTAGTAATTAGATAAGAACAATTATGTCACCAAATACAGAAGTTCCTTGCAGATACTGAAATTTAAGTAATCTAACTTCCAAATATTATCTATGGCCTATTTTAGATATTCTATTGTACGAATGGTACTGTAGGGGTTGACGTATAACCATTTTTTTCCAGTTATTGTACAGATTTTCGAAAAATATAAATCCTTTTCAACCTTGAAGTAGTAGTAATTTGGTTTCTAAATTTATTTAAAACTCGAATAGCAGCTT
Organism: Bruchidius siliquastri; assembly: GCA_949316355.1. Lineage (NCBI taxonomy): Eukaryota > Metazoa > Arthropoda > Insecta > Coleoptera > Chrysomelidae > Bruchidius > Bruchidius siliquastri. Next base: position 3,849,803 of record OX438534.1, on the reverse strand, counting down.
TCAAGTTATATGAGGGCAAAGAATTACCGGACAGATAGATGGCAAACAGACAGACCGACGTAAATGGGAGACATTGGCTTTTCATTATTTATATGTCACGAATCATCAAGAACACATAATACCTTGAATTTGAAAGAGTTATAGTACCTCCACAATACTATTGGCATTGAAAGTCGAAGAATGAAAAGGTTTGTACTTTGGCTTCATTCCATTAAGATACTGTATCATTATTTGTACAGCTCATAATTACCACTCGTTAATCTTTTGAGACTTGCCCGTCATTATGAAAGATAAAGGATCCTTTAGTGCAACGGACAACAGGCTCAGACTATTATTACACACTCAATGTTGACCATCTTTCCAAGAAATAGCGAATATCTTCCTTGTTGAAGTCTGTCTAAAGCTATTTCTTTTGATGTTTCTATTGGAATTCCGCTTTAGTTTCAGTTCGCAGCATCTATAGAATATCTCTGGAATTAATTGTAAAATTCTTGTTTTCAGTACAAGGGCCGCGGCAATAAATGGTTTCGTGATTCAAACGAACATATACATTTCATCTATTTATAGAGCGGTGTAAAGTAGGCTCTTTCAGTAATAACAAAATATAATATTTATCTGTTTATCCAAAATTTCAGTAAAGTATGGTAGGTAATATAATCATACATCCGCATCTTGTACCAAGGCTTTTACCAGTAAAGCTACAGTGCCATGTGGATCAACCGATCAGAACGCCAATGTAAAGAACCGCGCGCGCTGAGGCCATATTTATAAATTTCCCACAGTTTGCAGTTTTCTTTACGTAATTCACTCAGTTCAACATGACAGCAGTTAGCATGTACATTGTGTAATCTAATTCACGTTCTTTTGTCACTTGTCTTAACGCGTGCAAAGCTGATCGTTGGCATCTAAAATATTTTTATCCCCCATGCTAATAGTATGTGTTTTCTCGTAGACACACAAAACATGTAAAAAAAGTTGTTGAATGGCAGAAATTGCTTCATGACTGAAAATTACTCGAATGTCCAACTAAAAAATAAGCAACTCAAGAAACAGAAACATAGAGCATGTCGAGAGTTTGATCCCTGAAAAAAAATTATAAAATATTGGCAATCAGCATATACAAATTTAAATTATAAAATATTTGGTAAACATATGCCGTGCATCGAATTTGTATGTACTATATTTGTGAGCGAGATATGTCACGAAATACCACAGCCATTTGAAGCATCATATCTTATGTATAAAGGTAAATATGTGACCTATCGTTTATGTCTAACGAGTGCGGAGAATAGCTGGGTGCTATGGTTAATATGAAAGAACGGGTTTTACCTACGACATAATTTTTTGAAGGTATACATCTCTTCCTCAACTCCAAATCCTCAATTCTCAACCCCTGCAAAGAATTTTGGAAAAATGACTCGGGGGCCTCAGAAACGTCTAAAAACGAAGTTTGAGCGTTGTTAATTTTTTGTGTTTTTGACTATAGCTCCACCGCCAATGAAACAATTTTCAACACTTATAATGTTTTGTCACAGTAGTAACCTAGTGTCAATATTTAATAAAGATCAGAAAAGTTTTTTGCGATTTATAGAGGACAAGGGTTATAGAGCAGAATACAGACAGAAACACAGGCGGAGATAAGCGACAGGGTTTGTTTGCATCCGGGTCAACTAAACTCATGGGAGCGAAAGAAAACGTTAAAAAACTTGATAAAGACCCCCATTTTCGTACTTCCTTCCAACACATGGGCCCATCTCAAAAGCCGGGATGGGGAGTTTACACTCCCGCCTTCTCTCGCCGTGCCTACGTAAAAGAGGGTCCGAGAGAGAATTTATTATACATTCACAAATAAACTTCATACCACATCCTATGGCATTAAATCCTATAAAGCGCTGTTAAAGTTAGCGTACATACGTGTCTTTGGGCCATTAAAGCTAGCGCCAAACTCTGGCATTACTAAATAAATTCAAAACCGATATTCCAGCTTCACTATTCCCGACTATTCCGCAGGTTATTTATAGGTTAATTTCATTTATCCACCAAATGCAACAATAAAATATTGTATCGAGCACGAACTATCCCAGTTTCGCTTTGCTGAGTGCATCGCAGCAAGTACTCCAACTCCCAAAGGGTCTGAACAAGATACGCATACTGAATATTCTCCCTGAAGTGGTGGAACGGGCATCAAGTGTAAAGTTTCGAGATATAGCTTCATTATGTATCCTGTTAGTTTGCTTCATATAGAAATAACACATTAGAATAACAATAACTTTCTTCATAGAGTAACTATGTATGTGCCTATTAATACGAGGGTCACGCTGAAAGTTTTTAGATACAAAAGGTGTTTTGAAAAAAAATTATTATATTTTTTCAACATATTCTCCTCCTACCTCAATACATTTACGCATTCGGTAAAACCACTTGTCAAATTCTTGTGCCCAACGTTCTTCTGAAAGGTTGCTAATTTCCTCCTCAAATGCAGCGATTGCCTCTTCATCGGTGGAAAAATGGCGACCTCGTAACTTTTCTTTTATTTTAGGGAATAAGAAAAAGTCGCACGGAGCTAGGTCCGGAGAATAAGGTGGGTGAGGCAACAGTTTGACACCCTGTTCAGCAAAAAAATCGAGTGTTTTAGTGGCGCTGTGGGTGGGTGCGTTGTCATTTTGCCATAGAATACCCCACAGACCAGTTTTTGAACGGCTCTTGCATAGTTCTTGGAAGACTATAGGAACACATTTGGTTATATACCAATCAGAAGTAACTGTCCAGTTTCGTTGGAGGCTGCTCACTTTCAAAGAACCAAACTAATGACTGCTGTTTAGTTTCGGGATCATATTGATATAACCATGTTACGTTTCCGATTACAATATTAAAAGTGTTTTTACAGTGCCAATTATCAAATATTTCAAGCATAAACTTAGCCCAGTCAACTCTTGTTGCTTTTTGCTCAACAAATGTGGCACCCATCTAGAACACGGCTTCCCTAGGCGAAGGTGATCATGAATGATTGTTCGGACCGCTGCCGATCTAATCCCCAGAGACGCCTCAATCTCGATGTAGGTTATATGTCGATCTCTTTTACCATATTTTGAACAGCTTCTACAGTTTCCGGAGTAACAGCAGTGGGCGGTCGACCTGTGCGAGGTTCATCATCGAGTGAGACCCGGCCCCTTTTTAACTCAGCAAACCAATTAAAACTGTAGCACTAGAAGGGGCAGAGTCCCCAGAGCAATTCACTAAACTTTCGTCACATTTCGCTTGTTTTAGTTCCTTTTTATAGTCATACAAAGTCATGGCTCGAAAATTGCGACTACCCGGTTCCATTTTCACGTTAAAATTCGGCCAACACTTGATGCATTCAAGACCGTGGCAAGGCAACTACTGAACGGTTCAAACGCAACCTTTGCGTGTAAGCACTTACCACTTCAGACAAAATAGCTGCGTGCTCAAACTTGTTTAAACTTTTATAGGTTAGGAATATCTAAATACTTGACCCTCGTACGTACGCTTTTATGTGGAAAACTATTCTACATACATATTGGAATGTAGTTTTTGATGCTTGAAGTAGAGTACTCATTGGGAATTAGAAAACTGTTGAATGTGTATACCAACATGGGTAAAGCCCAAAGGATTGCCAATTTTTGAGAAGTCATTTCCGGGTCTTCGGACTTGAAAATCCGAGACAGCCTTGTGTTATTTATTCAAAAAGCCAAGGCTATCGGACCATTTTGACTGCAGCTTAAACGTTTTGTTCACAACCAAAACACTTTTAATGTTTATAGAGGTACCATTCTCAATGAGTTTACGAACTAACAGAACAAATGGAAGAATGGCGTCAACTGGGGTGACACTGTGTTTCCCACGCAATGGTATCATTTCAGCAATAAGTACTCGGTTTAGATTCAAAAACTGTTAATAAAGGGAATAATCTCAAAGATCAAAAAAAAAAAAATTAATTTCCATTTCGGAAATTTAGTTGAAGTGGATCCGCAGCTTCAAATCCCTTCAAAATAATCAAGTCAACTTGATTTACGCCATTTTTTAAGAAACGAAACCACCTTTCTCGTTATGCGAGATACAGTTGTAATGCAATAAATTGCAGTAAAAGCCGCTAAATCTGAAGGACAAAGAAAAAACTGATGTTACTGAGGCCACTCTTTTGAACTCGATATTTCTGTCATGTTTTGGATAACTAGTGTCCCACAAGTGATGCCCAGAAAATTCGGCGCACTTGGCAACCCAACTTGTAACTGCCTAAAGTTTCCCTAAATGAAAAATATTTCGGTAAAAAATGGACTACTTTTAAGTTGAAAATGACTTAGTTTGATGTAGGTATTTTATATACCATTGATTTAGACCTCATCCATTGTTGATAATTACATGAATGTACTTTATTTGAATAAACCGCATGGATTCGAATTAAAGAAATTAAAATATATTTTGTATCAAGAAGGAACAGTATATAAGTGAAATATTAAAGGAAGAATGGTGGAGTGTTCATCTGGTACTCTTAAGGTTCAGACAATATTTAATAGATGTGTGTATTTGACTGTAGAGGATACATAAACATACATCCCACTTCGCATACATTTGGATAAAGTGCTATGGTTGTGTGAGGAGCAAAGCAGAAATGTCTAGGCAACCTGCCTTACAGAGTATCTGTTATCCTTTTTTTTTGTCAAGACTCTTGAATAAACTGAAACTGGAACTATTAAATAAATAATAATTAAATAAAAAGCATTACATGTTTTTTAAAACATGAATATCCAACCTAAGCATACAAGCTGTGGTATTTCTGCTTTGGCAAGTAATAGCCATAGTATTGACCTGGAACTTACTGCTCCCCATCCTATATCCTGAGTAGAAAATCGAATGATCTTGGGACTGATAATACCGGGTTTTTTTTCTGGATTGACACCTGCCTTCGGGATCCCTGGATTCAAATTCAATTACGTAATTAGTTTTTAGTAAAAGGGAATACTTTTCAGCGACAAACCACAAAAAGACAATTTTTTCAAAAATAGGTAGGTAGTTATGTAGGTAGTTAGGTTATTAGGTAATCTGATACAAAAAGTGAAGCAAATTGTGTTTCTTCATTTCCAACTTTTCAGTATAGCAGCATCTCCTGAAAAATCGTTGGTGTTAAAAGTTGCTTTTTGGGATAAGGCGTTTAAGGTCTCATGATTTTCAGAACAACTGCCTGTACTCTGTATGTCTGATTATGTGAAATTTTGGTGCATTTTTGTGCAACGTTAATCAGTGGAATTTTGATATTCTCACGAAGTACTTTGCATTTCAAAATAACCCGGAAAAACAATCTGTTCTATCGTCTTTTATTCGATGCTTGAGTGCTGATCCAGCTTTTCTAATATTTGACTTGCTTTTTGAAATTTTCATAAAGGTTAAAGCTGTGTCAGTTATGCATGAATTTTTATTTCGTGGCATAATACATTAACGGTTAGTTTGATTGGTTCAACAACAGTTTTAATCTTCCTCTGAATATACTAACGTATGTGTTGTTTAGGATTTTGTAATGAAAAGATTGTCAGTGTTTTCAATATTGCAATATTGCGATCGATTGAAGTGTCTGTGTGTATCGTATATATATATATATATATATATATATATATATATATATATATATATATAATAATTATAGCATTTACGATAATAAATTAGAAACTACATTTAATTCTTCAAGTAATTGCAATTTTCAGGGGATTGACTAACAGTTATATGAATATACATTAATAAAATTGATGAATGATGAAGAGTGTGGCAAGCAAAAAGTTTCAAATACTTCTTAACACGAGTGCTTCCTGACCCAACTTTCCCTGTAAGTAGAAACTTGAAAGCAAAAATCGTGACTGCTCCCGAAAGTTATCATTCTCATTTGTCTGTACGAGTTTTGCGGGAAGAGGAAACATAAAATATGCTGTTAAGCAAAATCTTCACAACTTAATAAATATATTTTTCGAGGAGAAAGAACGTTTTTCCAACGGGTGTTGTTTGAAAAGTTTGTTGAGGTAAAGATGAAAAATAAACAGGAAAATATATCAAAATAAAATCCTGCAATATAGGCTTTGACAATAGAAATCAGGGTTTAATTTACGAAACAGCTCAATTTTATCGTAATGTTAGAAAAGAACATAGTAATAAGGGTATCTATAATCTACTTCAGAAAACGTATAAGTAAATTCGAGGAGCGCAATAAATTCTTTCGAAATAATGGTGGAATATTTTATCATTATCGGCATGCCATACATAATTTCTACGAACAAACAAATAATGTATTGTCCTCTACTTCTGTGTGAAACATGACATATTTATATTTGGGAAGGGCTGTATGTTGAGAGTAGATAATATTGGTTCAAGTTGTTAATTTTACGAACAAGAGAATCACAGATCACCCAGTAGTTAGGGTAAATAATATCGCTGTACCGTACGCGAACAACGCCAAGTATCCTGGAATTAACCTTGATGCAAACCTACGATAGAAAGAGCACATCAAGCAAAAACGCCTTGAACTTAGTGTAAAGTATAGACAGTATTACTGGCTACTTGGAAGGCATTCTAAGTTATCACTATATAATAAAATTCTGATCTACAAACCAAATTTCAAAACCAGTGTGGCTTTATGGCATCCAGCTTTGGGGCTGCACGTTTGTATCAAATGTGAATATTATTCAGACTTTCCAGAATAAAGTGCTTCGTAACATGGTGAATGCTCCATGGTACGTTCGTAATAGTGACCTTCATCGCGACCTAGGAATCCCAATGGTCAAAGATGAGATAAAACGATACGCGAATAAGCATGAAGTCGGACTACTTCATCATGTGAATACGGAGGCGATACAGCTGCTGGACAACGAACATATCGTCCGAAGACTGAAAAGGACAAAGCCATTCGAGCTGGTGTTGTGAATTGTGCGAAACAAAGAAGTGGAATGAATAGTGTAATTTGTACAACTATGCTAAACTGAAGGACATCAATGGATGAACTCTAGAGCATAAGTATTTTAGTTTTAAGCTTTATTAGAGACAAATCAATGGTTGATCTAACTTCATCAGTTTTGATGGACATATCACCTTCGCTGGTGTTTACAAAAAAAAGAAGTTAAGTTAAGGGTTTACTATAAGAATAGCTATAGGTGCTAAACTTCACCTTGTATGTACTCTATGACTATAAATAAAACATAGTTTGGCGGTCCATCAAATTTAAAAAAATAAACTCTTGGACGCAGCAGTTTGTTGTTTTTGTGAAAACTTTTAATGGTGACCTATAATTCTTAATACATTTCTTAACTCTTGTAACTATCGCGCGCATCAAGATTGCTTTTTGGTCCTTAGAGTTATTTAAGACCATATTTTCAATTCCTCTTGATCCTGTGATAGTTTAGGAAACCATATGGTAAGTTTGAGAGGTTAAATATTAAACTTCATTTTATTGTTGCTTCCTCTAAAAACCTTTGACGGTTTTTCAAATAATGCAAAAGGTAAGTATGGATCTGGGCGCATTTTAAAATTTGAATGTATTTCTTCGATGTACTAAATTCTATTTTTCATATATTTATCTACTTTTGTAGAAGTTTGATTGAAATAGCTATATGCTTGACATGCGTAACAATTTGGTCTTGTAACACAACAATGTTTTTTTCTAGGTGTGAAAGTATAGCATGGAATTTTTGTGCAAAATTCGTCCATTTTTTACATTTATCACTTTACATGGATAATTTTTTTCTGCTTCATTTCCTTTTTCACTATACCCCGTTGAGCTAATTCTCTCTCTCTGTCAGATTGTATTGAAGCATTGTGAGGTTCTTCATTAAGTTCCATCCTATAAGAGTTGCCTTGAAGATGGAGCTTCGTTTTAATAGCTATCAAAAAAATGTTAGGAGTAAAATTAAAATATATGTTGAAGCTTACTCGAATACACCGTACATCAAAAAAAAACCTATCTGAATTGCCGATAATACCAATTCATGCAGAAAAAAGTAGAAAGCATTTAAATCTTCGCTGGAGTGATGCATTACACCACTCAGCATTATAGGCTTAAATATACTTACAATATACGGTGTAATCAATTTATTCTCTCAAATTATTGTCTTTCATAGCTTTACTAGGATACTACTGTTACTTTTCGCTGGCACATCCAGCATATCTTCAGCTAGTATACATTACAAAGTTTCAAAATATACGCCCACCATATTTCTTACTCTACAGCGAGCCAAGCACCTCTGTAAATCAAGGAAGTCGTTACATCCACTCGATGCCACCTTATAAAAGGAATTCAATCAAGAAAAACTTTTCCAGCGTATATCTCTCTAATAGCATATGGGGAAAGTGGAATGAACTAGACTTTTATTTATTTATTTATTCAATATACAAAGATTAAGAAAATTTAGTAGGTTTATGTGAACTTTAAAAACTAAATTATATTATAGTATACAAGATACTTATTTTACTAACTTATATACTGAATAATTATGTGTTAATATCTGATATATTTACCTGAGAAAATCGGTGTATCATCCTTTTGTTATGATAGATATTTGTTTTTTATTGTTTTGTGATTTTGAAACAACATATTGATGCTATTATTAGATTTATATTTTATTCAATTTTGCTATAATTTTTACTGTGCATTTCAATCTAATTCACTTACTCTTTCCAAATTCGGGTCTTCCATCCTTCAAAAGTCCGTCTTTCTAATATCGGTTATATTGATGTCCACCAACCTAAAACTGTTTCTCTTCGTTTTTATTGAGTACAAAAACGAAGAGAAATATGTATGTTAGTCGAATCATATAAGAGAATTAAGTCTGTTCTGCACGAAATTGCGTCCTACTCTACAGATTCGTCTTATTGCATCCCTTTGACCGCTAGTAATTTTCAGTCGTTTTGCGTACAAGTATTTACTTCCCACGTTGGGGACTTATACAGTTATACCTTCTACAATGGATCTATAAACCCTTTTCATGTGTCCCATTTTATTGCGTCTCGGCACCAAAGTCGATTAAGTTGTTTATTGGCTTTCCGTCCTGGATTTATTATATTGGCTATATCCTTCCCACAGCTCTTTACTGATACAAAGTTGATATTATTTTTAGGCACGAATAAATAAATATAATCTGAAAATTATGTTTTTTGAACATAAAATTTTTGTGTAGAAATTCCGATGTGGGAGTTATGGTAGATGGTCAATAACCATTTTATTTTATATCCATTTCAGCAATAATGGTTGTATGTCAATCCTGAATCTTTATTCGGCTATTTTAAAAAACACTGCAACCTGCAAACAATTGTAACGTGATGACTTCTTTGTTTTTGTTATCTCATACAACTTCTTCACATGTTTATCCTTCTACATACATTTTTATTATATTGACGATACTGCAATCATAACCAGAGGTGGAGCGTGATCACATTTGAAGAATTAATTATTGCCAGATAAAGCCAACAAAGATTTATGATTTTGAAACTTGTCGATGACGATGTCTCGTTGATTCACCTTGTACTTGTATTGGCACCTAATTGAAACCCTGTGCGATTGATGAAATAACTTTACTGATATTGCATGTACCTCGGCAGCCATTATCAAATCACAAAATATATTTCAACGATATTGAAATTTGCTGTTTCCCAAAATTTTAATTTTTTAATAAAATCTTAGTGTGAGCCATTATGAAAGGCTAGAATACAGATGGTACATTTGCATTGTTGACAAATCCAAAATAAGGGACATAACACATCACATTAGAATGACTATGTCAGTTTTACGGCTCGAACAAACCTATTGGAGCAACAAGCAAACGGTTTCCCCTTGAGCGTTTCTCATTCCCTAAGTGGTTATAAAGGGCACAGAAATAACTGAAATATTAAGACAGTTGCCCCAACTTTAGAGAGACACAACGCAGTCGGCTAACTTTCTCTACGCTTCTCGGATTTTCAAAACACTCTTTTAAACCCAGCAAGTCATTATACCCTCTGAGACCACTTTTTACAAAAGTGCTGCTATGAGAAAACCGTTCCTGGCATTTACCTTTGAATATATCCTTGGATATATAAAATACTGGATTAGTCAGAAAGTCAGCTGGATCTTGTGAAGCAGGTGGCCAGGTTGGTATATCTGATCAAAAATCAACTGAAATGCATTAAAAAGACGTAAATAATTGTCTAAATCAGAAAATTAGACATATACTCGTACACTGTGCAGCGAGCCTAAAATTCAATCATTTGCAGATTTACATTGGAAATTTGGAATTGAATTGCTTTGTCAGTAAGTCATTAATCTTCTGCAAAACAGGATATTCTGGAAGTGTTACTGCCGATTCACATATCAGTTTGTGACAAACAAGTCTGAATGTATGCATTGACAGAACTGCCATTTAGATTGTAGATTCCCCTACATCATGAAACTCATTCTTCATTAAGTTGAAATGGTACAATTTATACACTAGACTTGACAGATATATCTATATCGGTCTTTAGTGATGCGTTTCGCTTTAATCTTTGTAGCATCGACATAATTTCGAAACACACACTTCACAACAGATACCAAAGATATCAGCCAACTAGTCCTACCATCAATATAAATCTACAGGACTAAAAGCTAGTATTATATTTTCCTGTCGCTGTCCAGATGTTGTTCTATTGGTTTCGTTACTTATTCTGCATAGAATATAGTTCTTTGAAGACTGAATTTGTGTTAGAAGAAAAACCCTTAATAATCCCAACAATCGCCGATAAGACATGAAATATCATAAGACATTTTGACGGCGATGGTTGAGGTTTTATAAGCGGTTTCTTAACCAAAGTGCAGAAATAGTCGTTGCAAAAATCTAAAACTTAGAAAAGATAAATTATTTCAGTAGAAAAATTGCTGGACCGAATAAATATAATGAGAGATTGGAGTTCCTAGTTTGGCTTATCTAAACTGACAAGTAAATCAGCCATTCAAAGTAGTCACTTTTGAAAATGGAAGCTAATATCCTAAAAACCGACATTTCGTTGAGATACCTCAAAAATAAATCCAAACATTTCATTTCAGTATCAGATATAGTATCATCATTATTGAAATACGATTGATTGGATAATAGCTTTTCCATGTTCAGCTTTTTGTGATTGAATCAACAGTTTGCATAATTTTCCGCATTTCTAACCTCTTTTGTTTTCTTTCAGAGATACTACACCAAAGAAAGGTAAGGAATATAGAATTTTAATATCGCGATTGTCTTTCATTTATTGTCAGAAAGGAAATATGTAGGTGCGGTGAAAAGAAGTGGGAGACACTGGGGCATCTTATCTCTTTTTAGTATATTTTTTATACATGTATTTTTTAGTAGCCACTTACTTAAAAAAATATTTAGACATTATTCTATCACTCATATTTGTTGATTGCTTCCACATGAAGTTTTGTTTTGAAGACCTTAGTATCGAATATTATGAAATTTTAAAATATTGATGATGTATCTGCATTGCTGAAACCTCTAGAATTATGAACATACAACCTAACGTAGTCTATCTCGTGAGATAGAATGAAGAATATATCAGTGCAATCACAAGGCAATAATACAATATCCTGGGATCCAAGGACGATTCAGAATTGAAGCTGGACAAAAACGTATCGTCCATCTTTTTTTTATTCAGTTTTGATCACCAATTAAGTGACAGCCTATCCAAGAATTGGAAATAAAATAGTCAAGTTCAACTTTAAAATTTTTTAACTAGTTAAATAAATATTCAATGGCGTGCCTGGTCAAAGCAGCTGTTCAAAAGTAATTTAGCTGATAGCAATGTACAAACAGAAATATAGTCACAGCCTAATATACATACAGGCAGAGTTGTCAGTAGTTCAAGTAGAGTCCTTGAAAAATGTATTTCAATTCCATTCTGGTAATATCAAGTAAATTATAACTTCGGTATTTGTCAAAAGTTTGATTTCGGACTTCCATTGTCTATAAAATTTTTAACACCCAGCGAGCAGAGACAGGAAAATCTGGATTAGCTGACCACGCATGGACGGAGCACCATAAAATAGCTTGGGACGACGCCAAGGAACCGCATTGGTACCGAAGGAAATTCAAGGTGGCGGCATTCATCACCAACAATAGCAAAGTGTACAGCAAACCCAGCGTAGACATTAAACCAATCTGGCAGCCACTCATAAAGAAGATCAATAGACTACGACTGGACTAGACAACAAACAATGACCGACAAACAGCTACGTCAGCAGAACGGAATACCGCCCATCGGGAACCAATCAGAACAGACCGCGCACAACGACACGTCACCGGACGGGGTATAAATAGGCATGAAAGGAACGTATTCGCCAGTTTACCTGAAGACGATTGAAGATAGCATATCAATAGAAACGTCGTGATACTCAAAAATCTTATAGACAATGGAAGTCCGAAATCAAACTTTCGATAAATCCACCTTGTCTACAAGTTTCAAACAACAGTTCGGTATTTGTATCTGATTTTACTCTTAATACTCTGTATAAAGTATTTGTAATTGTTACTTGACAACGGAAAAGAAACTTCAAATACCTCGCATCATTACTGGAAATACTAAAGTATTTGAAATACTACAGCAAACTAATTAAAATACTCAGAAACTACTTAAAATAGCGACGTTAAAGCTATGAAAAAAATTATGTCAAATTTTGACTATTACAACGATTCGTACCGTGTCGTAATTAGGGCCTACGCTGAAGTTTCGACAAATCCGGACAATATAATTCCAAAATTCAATTTTCCATATTTTGTACTTTGATAAAGACTGCCAAGGCAACCGACATATTGATGAGGATATTCGGTCAATCGCATGTAGTTTTATTCAATGACTAGTGGAAAACAAGATGAGTAAATTTCATTTCAGACCGATCCAACTTTCTGGCCGATTCACTATGAGGGGCAAAGAAGAAATTCAAATGTGTTTCCCTCCATGGAGTATATGGAAATGAAGCACGGCTGTCGCGTAATTTTAGTTAATAGCCACATTGTACCGTACGAAAATTTAAGTGATGCAGATTTGTTAGGACATTCGGGTGCGAAAATGATGTGTCCTTGGTCAGTTATTATTACGAATCATAGTCTGGCTGTTATAAATATCATTGTGAATACAGATAAAAACTCGGGTGATACGAGTTTCACTGAAAGATGAGCAACAAACTTTTAATATCCAGCATACCTAAGATTCGATAATTCAGGGTTCTCATTCTATTAAAGCACTGAGTATAAATATTGATCGCTAGCTGACATGTGGCGGCATGAATAATAATAATAATAATAATAATAATAATAATAATAATAATAATAATAATAATAATAATAATGATAATAATAATAATAATGATAATAATAATAATAATAATAATAATAATAATAATAATAATAATAATAATAATAATAATAATAATAATAATAATAATAATAATAATAATAATAATAATAATAATAATAATAATAATAATAATAATAATAATAATAATAATAATAATAATAATAATTTATTGGTGCTAAAAACAACAAATTGTTTGCACACGTCAGAAGAGAAAAAAATAGGACTAACAAATTATAATTGAAATATAACATAGTGTACAATGAACAACTAAGCTAAATGACAGATAGATATCACAGACATAAAAAATAAAGGTGAGTTGAGGCAGTAAGACAGCAATAGATTACGGTGATAGATCTGAAAAATCATCATTTGTAAACTCGTCAAAACTGTAGAAGCCTTTCTCTATGAGATAGATTTCCATTTTAATTTTAAATGTTTCATCATCTAGATTTCTCAAAAAATAAAGGAGACAATTAAAGAATTTAATGCCATAATAATTAGGACCAAAACTTGTTTTCTGGAGACGGTTTTGAGGCAGTATTAGGTTATTCATGCTGCGGGTGTTATATTGGTGAAAGGCACTATGAGTATTATACTTATCTAAGTTACTTTTTACATAAACTAAGCAAAGCAAAATGTAGTGGCTGGGTAATGTTATTATTCTTTTTGGTATGAAGATTGACTTACATGAATCGGTGTACTTTAAGCCGTACATGTACCTGATCCATCTTCTTTGTATGCCAAAGACTATTGTCATATGAGTAGAATGTCCCCAGTTACAAGGCGAGCTGAAGATAGTTATATTGATTTTAACTTGCGCAGCTATTTCTCTATGTACTCGTAGGTATGATATCGCCAACATTCGGAGTAAAACAAACAAATCAGAACCAGAACGAATTCAAACGTTTCGCAGAGTTGCGAACTTTTATTTATGAAACTTTGTGTAACATTTACACAATCAATCGCAATATTTAGACAGCTTCACCAAATAAGAATATGCTGATGTAAAACAGATTTTATACTACAAGCCTTTAGAATACCCCATAAATTTGGATATAACTGAACCATTAACAGCAAACTGATCAAAAAAAAAAAATAGAAAATCCATATAATCATATTTATTTCAGATTTTTGGTATATTCCTGGTCATTTCTGGAATATGTAGAAAAATTTGGCTGCCAAGAATGTTGATGCTTACGTTCACGCCATACGAGTATATCGCAAATGTAGGGAATCAATTTACTTGATTTTATTTCACATACCGTCTATGATTTTGGTTACTTTGTGTATGATATGCGATATTGCAAAATCGTAATATATGTAAATTTGCAGCATCGAAAGTCACAAAAACAACAGCTTTGGTATATTCCTGGGAGTACATCAACATTCATCGCACATGTAACTTGCTGACTTATTTTATATGATGTCAAATCCGAGCGAGCAAACACATTCTCGCACAAACTCAATTGGTTGCCAATTTAATTTTGTTGTGAAAAACGGAAACACACACAAGTATTTTCCAGAGAGAAAAAGGTGAAAAGTCGATGCGTAGCGTAATAAGTATTGGCAGATATTTACCACACCGACTCTGACTTTTATTTATATAAAAGTAGCTGTCCGTGTGTGGTCATATAACGTTAAATTGGCAGTAAAAGCGTAAAGGGAACATTATAACAGACAGCTTGTCGAATGTGATGGTTGTACGTGGAGCAGCTAAGCTTCACTCAGTCCTGCTAAATAGAAGCATCATCTGTAGGTAGCCATTGAGAAAATCAGTATATGAAACGAGTGCTCAGAATCCAACGAAAGGCTTAAAAGATTAGTAGCTATTTTTACCTACTCTATGTATTTTTGACGATTTACCCAAAACATTGTATCATATGCGTCAAGAAGAAATGAATTTGCAAGCTGAAAATCAAGGAATAAGAACGACAGCTACACATTTCATAGCTGGTAGACCGAAGACAATTTTGCGTTCAGAAGAAAAGATATACATATCGCATTTTTGTTGCTCAATTTGAAACCGTTGTACCCATTGTCTGCCCATCTTTCCACGACGCAGCGATAGACAAACCACCTTAAAGGTAGACCAACATATAAACGGAGAGATAGACCGACAAACAGTCGACAGACAGGCAAACTGACCAACAGACAGACAGACATACAGACCTACATATAGGTGGGCAGGCGGCAAACCGACAAACAGGCTGATAGGCAGGCAGATATATCGACAGTCTGACAGACAGACAGATCGACCTTCATATAGGTGGGCAGACGACAAACCGACAGACAGACTAATAGGCAGGCAGACATATTTACAGTCTGACAGGCAGACAGACCGACAGACAGAGCGATAGACAGCCCGACAAACGTACCGACAGACATACCGATAGACAAATCGACAGACAGACCGACCGGAAGACAGACAGACAGGCAACGCAAAAATTAAGACATCACCAATTATCCAAAAAACGTATTATGACGATTTCGAAAAAAAATCGAACACAATATCTCCTTCTTATTCTTGGAAATCTGCAGCGCTGTGACTACGTTTGGAAACGTAGTCTCAATATTCGAATCAATCATAATCATAAAACTTAAAAAAATCATAATAGATCTGTGTACATTTTATCATAGGGTCTTTCATCTCCATCTGTAAAACCAAACATACTACGATATACTATATTAACCGGTAAAAGACAAGTATATCGAAACATATAATATTATACAATTAATTCCAGAAGCGATATAAGGTTATCTGCATCAGGAAACATTTTTAATAGAAAATAACATACGAACTTTTAATAAAAAACGAGCGTACGAAACGGAGATATTTATAAGATACTTCAACACTGTTGACACCGTCGGCATCACGTGCTGTTTTCTGTTTGAGACAGGAAAACCTGCAACAAGCAACAATTTCCTTCAATCCCACGCCGCGTCAATTAATGTCAACAGATTTGTTGCTACTTGATCGGATACATGGTGAGAACAAGATCAACATGCTGCTAACATCCTCCTTCTCGGTCTATACTCACCAACAGATTTCACTAAAACGCGGTTGAAATACGAGCATCGCGCATTTCTGGAAGGTAAAAGCAATGCATTTCCCCGTAGGTAGCATCTGGCAGCATTTACATTCCAAGAAATGCAGGCTCTGAGAGATATTTTATTCATAGCGAGCGACACTGGTCTGAGGGAGCATACAAATTCAATTCTTTTTCTTAAAACAATTTATTTTCCAGCTGGGAAAACACCATGAAAGCCGCGACTTAGATGCGCTCGCTGAGCACCTCTTTTTTTCGGATGTGCCGACCAGGAAATGAGGATTTCATTACTGCTACTTCGATGAGTGGAAAGGAAGCTGTAATAATTTGAAAAAGAAACATTTATATTAAGGAGGAACGGAATAGCTAGACCCCTTTCATGCACTGCTTTGGGCGATTGTTGTATGTATATGCTAGCTTGGGATCAAGCAACGCTAAATTTTGTATTGAAGGCTCAAGTGTTGAGCTTGTTCCAGTTTTAGGCATATCCTAGTTTTAAATAATTTATTATTTTGAAAAATTGATCATGGTTGAAGCCTCGATTATACACATAGTTGTGAACTTCCTTCATTTCATTATTTCTCAGTAAATTCATTATAAGAAAATATAAACAATGCTTGCGTTACTTTTTATAGTCTTCCAAGCTGTGATTTCATTTTTCAGGTAATTTTTAAGTATTTTTCATACATAACATATCCATTTTGTGCTCATCTGAAAGCTTATTATAATTAGGATTGTTAGAAGAAATCTCGAATTATTTTAAATTTGCTAATATTCATATTGTGGACTTGACATTTTGTACAGGTTTTGAATCAGTGATTTAGAATGTGGCTCCAGTCACTCATACATGTTCAAAATTACTATCGACATGACACATTGAAAGAAGGTGATGCGTGAAAACATTTTTAACTGAGTTTCCAAAATTTCAATATTTGTGTGAGCCCCTTATATTTTTTTATTAACTGTAATAGGAAAGTACAAAAATGAAATTCAGAAATATTTTATATATGGCACGTTTCAGAAACATAATCCTATATTACGCCCAAAGATCATAGTGGTTTCGCGAGGCATATGAAACGAAGTTTGATATTTTTTTTTGTTTAATTATTCTGCAGCACATGCAGCAATACTAAAACTAAAAGTATCAGTTGAAGTTTCAGTATACCCTCCAACATCATGTGAAACACATTTGAAAACTATATTTGAGATAAGCGTGAGTAGTCAACCACAAATAGATGCAATTCATGGGCCCTAAGTAGATGGAAGTATCTAAAAACGGCTGCCCTCTGCATCCTTTAGGCTAAGACGGTATAGATTTAGGAAAGAAAGCAGCGTGCTCCTTATCCCACCTATGGATGCGATGACAATAACTAGAAGAATAAAAGTATGGTCTGGGCAAATCTTGCCAAGCTGGCTGGGAATTCAATCATGAAGATCTTTTATTGGTGGTAGAGGAAGACTTATTAGATTGCACAAGCTCATGCATGTAGATACGGAGTATGCTCCCCGATGTAGTCAAAATTTGGAAGATCCTCCACAAGTTCCAAACTGTTGAGGCGAAATCGACGAGTCATTGACAATTCATTTCCTTGCGTTAAAGCGGTCATTTCTGCCAGATATAATTATATCATTATTAACCAGTATCCTATAACTCTATTTAAGTTTTAAGGTTTAACTGTTGTTCAACTTCCATATACAGGGTCCTACATCTTAGCTACCGTCTTCTGTAGCTCCGTTATCAATTAAGTTGGGATTTTAATATTTTGCATGTTGTATCTGTACCTTAGATTGCATTTTAGGAAAATACTCTCGATCATACAGGGTGTCCCAAAAAAGTGTGACGTCATAATGTAATATTTTTTTAAATTGAACTACCTTTTTTTGCATATTTGGGTATCTCCAATTGCATTTATCAGAAAGATTCTCATTTACTCGATTCACTACGCGTTAAGTTCAAAAGTTATATCATGGATCTTCAGGAAGCTCAGGATTTAAGCAGAATGGCAAATTTTGGCTACTTATAGTTCACCATTAGTGTCAGGTAAAAATCTTTTTCAACTCATCTCCAAGTGTCGCCCTCTATGGACACGCCCATTGGCTAAACTGACGAGTCTAGGCTAAAGACGGAACAAGCGTGTCTATAGAAGGTCTGATGCGTAGTGGAGAGCATAGGCTTAAAAATCTTTTTAACACGCTTATATTAGCTTTATAAGTATTCATTCATCAATGAATAAATGATTATTAAAAACAAACAAAAATCGAATTAAAAGGTAAAAAATAATTCTTGAATATTAGAATGAAATTATTGCCGAGAAAATAAATACGGTTATGTTATGAATGTATAAAGATGAATAAAATCTATAATTTAGACGTATGAGGTGGTTATAAATACACGTTCAGAACAAAGCGACCTCGATATATTCGATACTATTATACAGGGTCCTGCATCTTAGCTCCTGTCTTCTGTAGCTCCGTTATCAATTAAGTTGGGATTTTAATATTTTGCATGTTGTATCTGTACCTTAGATTGCATTTTAGGAAAATACTCTCGATCATACAGGGTGTCCCAAAAAAGTGTGACGTCATAATGTAATATTTTTTTAAATTGAACTACCTTTTTTTGCATATTTGGGTATCTCCAATTGCATTTATCAGAAAGATTCTCATTTACTCGATTCACTACGCGTTAAGTTCAAAAGTTATATCATGGATCTTCAGGAAGCTCAGGATTTAAGCAGAATGGCAAATTTTGGCTACTTATAGTTCACCATTAGTGTCAGGTAAAAATCTTTTTCAACTCATCTCCAAGTGTCGCCCTCTATGGACACGCCCATTGGCTAAACTGACGAGTCTAGGCTAAAGACGGAACAAGCGTGTCTATAGAAGGTCTGATGCGTAGTGGAGAGCATAGGCTTAAAAATCTTTTTAACACGCTTATATTAGCTTCATAAGTATTCATTCATCATTAAAAACAAACAAAAATCGAATTAAAAGGTAAAAAATAATTCTTGAATATTAGAATGAAATTATTGCCGAGAAAATAAATACGGTTATGTTATGAATGTATAAAGATGAATAAAATCTATAATTTAGACGTATGAGGTGGTTATAAATACACGTTCAGAACAAAGCGACCTCGATATATTCGATACTATTATACAGGGTCCTGCATCTTAGCTCCTGTCTTCTGTAGCTCCGTTATCAATTAAGTTGGGATTTTAATATTTTGCATGTTGTATCTGTACCTTAGATTGCATTTTAGGAAAATACTCTCGATCATACAGGGTGTCCCAAAAAAGTGTGACGTCATAATGTAATATTTTTTTAAATTGAACTACCTTTTTTTGCATATTTGGGTATCTCCAATTGCATTTATCAGAAAGATTCTCATTTACTCGATTCACTACGCGTTAAGTTCAAAAGTTATATCATGGATCTTCAGGAAGCTCAGGATTTAAGCAGAATGGCAAATTTTGGCTACTTATAGTTCACCATTAGTGTCAGGTAAAAATCTTTTTCAACTCATCTCCAAGTGTCGCCCTCTATGGACACGCCCATTGGCTAAACTGACGAGTCTAGGCTAAAGACGGAACAAGCGTGTCTATAGAAGGTCTGATGCGTAGTGGAGAGCATAGGCTTAAAAATCTTTTTAACACGCTTATATTAGCTTTATAAGTATTCATTCATCAATGAATAAATGATTATTAAAAACAAACAAAAATCGAATTAAAAGGTAAAAAATAATTCTTGAATATTAGAATGAAATTATTGCCGAGAAAATAAATACGGTTATGTTATGAATGTATAAAGATGAATAAAATCTATAATTTAGACGTATGAGGTGATTATAAATACACGTTCAGAACATAGCGACCTCGATATATTCGATACTATTATACAGGGTCCTGCATCTTAGCTCCTGTCTTCTGTAGCCTCGTTATCAATTAAGTTGAGATTTTAATAATTTGCATGTTGTATTTGTACCTTAAATTTGCATTTTAGGAAAATACTCTAGATCATACAGGGTGTACCAAAAAAGTGTGACGTCATAATGACGTATTTTTCAAATTGAACTACCCATTGTTTTTGCATATTTGGGTGTCTCCAATGATCACCTCTACTATCCTAAAATATTATCAAAGTCGAGGCGGTTAAACCGACGAAAAAAAATAAAATGTAAAAAATCGATTTTGCATCACCGACTTTAAAAATTGCTGAATAATACTAATGGTGCGTAATTATCACATTTAAATTAGGAACTTATTAAGTAAGATGTGGATGTCTTGTTGACCAAGTTTGATTGATCTAAATTGTACAGGGTGTTCAAAAATGACTGCCAAACTTTTCAAACTTTAAAAGACTTTTTCTTTCTTATTTTAAATATAGCCCCCCTGATCTTACCAAGCCAAGTTTGATCGATCTAAATTGTACAGGGTGTTCAAAAATGACTGCCAAACTTTTCAAATTTTAAAAGACTTTTTCTTTCTTATTTTAAATATAAGCCCCCCTCTTTAATCATTGCATTCGATGCGTAATTAAGAAATAAAACCTTTTCCTAAATACATTCCTATCAAAATTCCTAACGCATTAAAAGTTATTCGCTAAAAACTACTTGTTTCGCCTATTTCAATAACAATTTTAACGAATAAAAATTAAAGGCGGCCTTGATAATGACATTAGATTTTATTAATAATGAATGAATTAATTTAAAAGTTTAATTACAAGTACTTCAAAAGTCAAAACAATTTCTCAGATATCCTTCTAAAATCACAACAACCAAAATAAAGCTAGATATGTAACACCGAGGGGGGCTTATATTTAAAATAAGAAAGAAATAGTCTTTTAAAATATGAAAAGTTTGCCAGTAATTTTTGAACACCCTGTACAATTTAGATCAACCAAACCTGGTCAACAAGACATGCACATCTTACTTAATAAGTTCCTAGTTTAAATGTGATAATTACGCACCATTGGTATTTTTCAGCAATTTTTAAAGTCGGTGATGCAAAACCGATTTTTTTACATTTTATTGTTTTTCGTCGGTTTAACCACATCGATTTTAATAATATTTTAGGATAGTAGAGGTGACCATTGGAGACACCCAAATATGCAAAAAAATTGGGTAGTTCAATTTGAAAAATATGTCATTATGACGTCACACTTTTTTGAGACACCCTGTATGATCGAAAGTATTTTCCTAAAATGCAATCTAAGGTACAGATACGACATGCAAAATATTAGAATCCCAACTTAATTGATAACGGAGCTACAGAAGACAGGAGCTAAGATGCAGGACCCTGTATAATAGTATCGAATATATCGAGGTCGCTATGTTCTGAACGTGTATTTATAACCACCTCATACGTCTAAATTATAGATTTTATTCATCTTTATGCATTCATAACATAACCGTATTCAATTTCTCGGCAATAATTTCATTCTAAGACTTAAGAATTATTTTTTACCTTTTAATTCGATTTTTGTTTGTTTTCAATAATAATTTATTCATTGATGAATGAATAGGAATACTTATACTTTGATAATTGGATTCGCAACAACGTGGCTTCTGGAATCCGACTTGCCCTTCAATGGATCTTAACTAAAAGATCTAAAGAGTATTCTCTCCATTTACGATGATTCTGTTTGATTATATTTCTATAGATACAGATCAAATTGTGTTAAGAAGAAATATTAAATGTCATTCGTATTATCACATTTTTAACGTATTACTTTATGAAAATAAATGAGTCACAAACTTATCAAAATATTGTATTGAAATCGGTCTCTGATGTGAGCAAAATTTAACATTAATCTAACGGTTTGGAGTGGGTAAAAATAGCGTTCGAAGATTCTGTTACAAACATACAAGTGAAGCTAATATAAGCGTCTTAAGAAGATTTTTAAGTGTATGCTCTCCACTACGCATCAGTGTTTCTATAGACATGCTTGTTCCGTCTTTAGCCTAGACTCGTCAGTATAGCCAATGGGCGACTCCATAGAGGGCGACACTTGGAGATGAGTTGAAAAAGATTTTTACCTGACACCAATGGTGAACTATAAGAGTAGCCAAAATTTGCCATTCTGCTTAAATCCTGAGCTTCCTGAGGATCCATGATGTAGCTTTTGAACTTAACGCGTAGTGAATCGAGTAAATAAGAATCGTTCTGATAAATGCAAACCTCTTTAAAAAAAATCGATACGGAACCACCACTGATTCCGTAAGTTGTTGAATATAAAACAGTGCGCTTGTTTCTAACTCACTGCCGCCAACTGATGCAATTGCACAGAACTTTCCTTTTTCTTTCAAGTTAGCGGCTCTTTTATTGGCGCTTTCGTGATAAAGTCGTAAAAGTATGAATTATGTACGGATGTTCGTTAGAGCTGCTCCAATAGCGTTAGAAGTACTTAAATGGATTCGGTTGTCATAATGGACTACACATGATGACTTCAAAATGAGGTATTCATCTAATTCTCACGAATACAGTTTCTGCATATCAGGGAAGAGTTATATTACAGTGCAATAAAGAATAATAAATTCATCAACGCTATATTCACCAACTTCTAAACGTCAGATTAATGCAATAGTTTAATAAGTTTGCCCGAACACTTTTTCTATAAAGCAATACCTTTAGAAGTGATAATACGAATCAATATGATAATTACATTTTTTATGAGATGAAATATCACGTTTACAATGCACACACTATTATTATTTTGACCCGTACGTATAGAGACAGAATCTTTGAAATATAAACGATACGGGACTCATCTGAAACTCCGTAAACAGAGAGAATACCCTTCAGACCCGTTAATAAAAATCTATTTGAGAGCAAGTCTACTTCCTGTAGCTACGTAATTGCGGCTCCAAATATGAAAGTTCAATGATAAATTCATCAATGAACAAATGATAGTTGAAAAAACAGAAAAAGTAACCTTTTTTATTAGATCGATCTAAAGAGTAAAAAAAACTCTTAATATAAGAATAAAATGATTAACTGAAAAATTAATAGAATAATAGAAGTAATAATAGAGTTGCTCAACTTCGAAAGCTATTGATTTTATAAATGGGCTGTGCTATACAAAAGTTGTTTAAAAATGTTTAATTTGTTCAAAAAAGTAAAATGTGTAGCGTGTCCCATTTAAAAGATCAAAGATGGTATAATTTTCCGGTAAACCCTGACACGATACTGAATTGTCACAATTAGTAGATATTTTTTCACGTTGAACATGTATAGAACATGTGTTGCAGTAAACATCCTCAACATACATCTGGGTATTTCATTAATTCGTTTTATAAATTTATTATTAACTGCGCCGAGGTGTGACCCTTTAAGCATTAACTGCTCTATCCCTGATTAATTTACTGTATCACTGTGTGTAATATTGTCACTACTTTCGCCATTATAACAATTGTGAATTACAGTAGAATGTCGACTTGTGCACGAAAACTCATATCCCTGACTATTATTCCGGGAACATTGGCAAGTTCCTGCTAAGCTACCACGATAAAGACTCTAGTACAGGCCTGACGATCCCACCCCCATCACCGCACTAGTCCTGCGGCCACCAGCTATAAACATAGTACAGTCAAACATGACATTTTTAACGAAATCATAAACCTATTTATTTTATTTTTTAAAACGTTCGTTTGGCAATAACCAAGACGCAAGCATGGCCAAACGCTCCTCCTCACACAATTTCGGTTTTAGAGAAGAGTTCTAATTCATTATAAGAAATACAAATAGTAAATCGCATAACAGTTTATTATACAGAGTGCTCCGAGATACATGGTAATATTTGATTAATTAATAACTATTATTGGTAAGTGTGAGGGAAACAGATCCTTATAAACACAGTCTCTGGAATATGCCTGACCATGGGAAAACCTTCGCCTTATTATCTACTCGAAAATATCAACCGCTATAGCAAACAAAAAAATAGCACGAACCTTAGCAAAAACGTTTATTTTTATAATTATTGGTGAATTTCAACATTTTTCTCTGCAGATTTCTTCGACAGTTATCAAAAATTATTTTTCTATTAATCTCTCTTAATCTATGTCTTTATTCATAGATTGAAGAATTTCCATAACTTTTTTGAAATTCGGATTCCATTAACTGGTCAATTAAGACATAAACACCAACCTACAGGGCATAGTTTTGATAAAAACTATATCCATGATACTTAATTGAAATTAATCCCAAAACGCCTTAAACATGAGTGTAAGACGAGCAAATGAGTGTTTAGAAATTTTCTTGTTTTTGAAAATATCGGTTATAATTTCTAGGGCTTGGGGTATTGTTCAAAAGCTTTCCAATTTACATATCAATATCAGGTTTGTGCATTCGAAGCATATATGTTCAGGTATTGTCAAGATGCATTGTTAACATTTATTAGTTCTTTTGAATCGCATCGTGCATGTTAAACTTTTGGTATAAATAGAGAAAATTAGCATAAAGCGCCTATTCCGTCTTTTGGTTTTAACTATTGGGCAAATAGCACAAGAAAAAATGGAGAGTGGCATTTAATCGGCACCAACTACAATATTTCATCCATTCCAGCAATCCAGGCCTCCTATATTTACATAAGACTATGGTTTTTAAGCTACACAGCTTACTCATTTACTTGGTACTTGCGTTTGCTATGCGATAAACTCAGGATAAATGTATCGTGGCTAATAATTTAATTTGAAATGTTAACCGACTATGTTTCGAGTGAATATGATCATTTTGAAGATAAGCTTGTATCTATTGATTTCTTGCATCTTCTTTTTTTGACATAGATCCGCAACCAGAACGAATTTGTCAACAAACCGGTGTATATGTTTCGTGTTATCAGCGCATCTGAAATTATTAGGTATAGTGTAGTGATCCTGCTGGGTTTTCGACCGCCGTACAATAATAGCGTCATACGTCATTATCGATGTAATCAGTCCGATTTGCATCCTGTTTACCACAGAGGGGTTAGTGCACAGGTACAGACACTGAAATTGCTTCACAATTATGTTCACGCGGTACATTGATTATGATAGACAAGATAAATATATCCAATCAAGTGATATTGAAGTGGAAAAAGAAACTACGAACAATTTTGATTCATGACTGGCAGTTTTAATTATATTCATCTGCATAAATCTTCCACCTGCAGTCGACAAGTAAAACTTTCAGAAAGTTGGAAATACGTAGGAAATTGCACTTCATATTTCAAGCTAATGTAGCTCATGCCCTTAAGTATGTTGACAGGTGAATGTTTTATTAATAATTTACATTGCTCGTGATAAATGTATTTTGGGAGACGTTGCAGAATCGCCCTTCTCTTGTTAGTAGTTATTGAGAAATGAGGTTTGTCCTCTCACATTCCCAAAGTGCGATAAAACTTGTCCTGCTTTTATAAGTGGTGATTTTCATAGAAATGACATTTGGTGAATTTCAAAATGTTTAATTCAAATGAACTGGAATCTTTTTTTTTTGTAAACACCAGCGAAGGTGATATGTCCATCAAAACTGATCAAGTTAGATCAACCATTGATTTGTCTCTAATAAAGCTTGCACAATGCACTACACCAGCTCGAATGACTTAGTCCTTTTCAGTCTTCGGACGATATGTTCGTTGTCCAGCAGCTGTATCGCCTCCGTATTCACATGATGAAGTAGTCTGACTTCATGCTTATTCGCGTATCGTTTCATCTCATCTTTGACCATTGGGATTCCTAGGTCGCGATGAAGGTCACTATTGCGAACGTACCATGGAGCATTCACCATGTTACGAAGCACTTTATTCTGGAAAGTCTGAATAATATTCACATTTGATACACAAGTGCAGCTCCAAAGCTGGATGCCATTAAGCCACACTGGGTTTAAAATCTGATTGTAGATCAGAATTTTATTATATAGTGACAACTTAGAATTCCTTCCAAGTAGCCAGTAATACTGTCTATACTTTACACTAAGTTCAAAGCGTTTTTTCTTGACGTGCTCTTTCCATCGTAGCTTTGCATCAAGGTTCATTCCAAGATTGTTCGCGTGCGGTACGGCGATATTATTTACCCTAACTACTGGGTGATCTGTGATTATCTTGATTTTGAGTTTCTTTGTCCAGTTTTGAATAGTGGTGCTTGCAGCCTGCAATTTTTCGGTAGAATCCATCCTCTGAGCTAGTACCAACTGCAAGTAACGCTGTGTCATCAGCAAATACAGCAGTAGTTACACCTGCAACTTCTGGTAAATCATTTGTGTATAACAGGTAAAGTACTGGTCCCAATACACTTCCTTGAGGCACACCCGCATATTTTTCCTGCTGGTCAGAGTAATCATCTTCCTGTTTGACAAGAAATAGTCTGTCTGTAATATATGACGATAGAATTTCAACATACTGCCTTGGCAACATTCTCTTGAGCTTGTAAATTAAGCCGTCATGCCAAACCTTGTCAAAAGCCTGTGCAACGTCTAGAAAAATGGGCGATCACACAAGAACTGGAATCTGAAAACAAAAAACAATGGTTTGAAACCTTCTCCCATCAAATATTTTTTGTTTTGCCCAGAAATGATCGGGTGAACATTTTCGCGCAGTCGCTTGAATTCAAGGAAATATAAATCCAAATGCTTGATAATAAGACTATAGGTGAAATCGCAAAAAACGGTACCTGGAATTTTTTCAAAATAATTATAATGTTTTTCCAGATATGTAAAGGTTTTTATTATTAAAATACAGTTGACGACAAAGAAGTTAAAACTATAAAGTATCGCTGTCTCAAAGTATACCGAAAAATAAAGCAAAGAGCTTAAGGCATTATCTATAGCAAACAGCAGTTGCAGTAACTTCAAGATTGGCTAAAGCCGGCTGTTCCACCAGAAACAATAATTTATATATGAAACTCGGGCGGCAAAACTCGGTCGTAACCAAAACTACGGCTCCGCGTTCCAAGAAAGTCGTAACAACTGCGATTTTTGGAGCATTAAACATTCAGAGAGTGCCGCATAATTGGCGACAGGAGCGAAAACGCGCCTTGACCGCGAACTGTCAGGCAAAAATTAAGTTCAACTGAAATACGACTTCTAATTTCCTACGGATTTTAAAGGTTTACGAGAGATTTTACTGCCTACGTTTATGATGTAAACACTAGGATTGAAACCTGTAGTTTGATATTGTATGTGGATACAAGTATTTTACGGTATGTGTAAAGCACTCCCTAAATAAGTGACCATATGGTCTTCAATTTCGATGCGAAGGTCGAAGTTTAGGACACCACGGACTACATTTCGTGACCAAACAGCTATTTCAATAGTTGCTTCAAAAATAGGTTTTTTTGAAGAATTCATGTCAATAAAACTATGTTCATGTGGCCCTCCGACTGAACATCAGTGGTGGGGTCAGGGCGTTCATTAAATGCACATCTTTTCTTTATTCTGCACATTTACCAGAATCTTCCATATTCACGAATCTAGGCAACTTCAACCCTTCGTTTCTCGTTTTTTTTTGTAAATTATGACATATTTCCAGTTATATTTCATTATAAAATTTTATATTTTCTGTTTTCAGCATCTCAGTTCATTTGTGGGGCATTTAAAATCATTTTTAAACGTTTTGCAACAACAGCTTACTAGTTCCCGATACCTCAATATCATTGAATCTTGAAACTTGTACGTCTCATACCACAATGAAGAATATTCCATGCAATATTTCAGTAGAAACTTACGTAAATCAAACGTCTCCTTCTGGACAGGCTAAACCTTTTCTAGCCCTTATCCAACAAACAAGCTTATGGTATATTTCCGTCAGTCTTTCCTGTCCGATGTATGAGACTCATCAACAGTTTATCCAATAGCTTTTTGATATGTATCCCACCAAAGTAGTACTTGCTGAAAAAGGTATATACGAGAGTCAAGTCTCTAGATATTCCTAATCTATACAAGATAAATAAGTTTGAAAACGCAGCTATTTTGTCAAAAGTTGTAAGTGCTTACCCGCAAAGGCAGCGTTTGAATCGTTCAGTAGTTGCCTTGCCACTGTCTCGAATGCGTCTAAGTGTTGGCCGAACTTTAACGTGAAAATGGCACCGGGTAGTCGCGATTTTCGTGCCATAATTTTGTATGACTATAAAAAGGGACTAAAGCAACCGGAACGTTACGAAAGTTCAGTGAGTTGATTTGGGGACTCTGCTCCTTGTAGGGCTATAGTTTTTAATTGGTTTGCTGAGTTTAAAAGGGGCCGGGTCTCACTGGATGATCAACCTCGCACAGGTCGACTGCCCACTGCAAACTGTAGAAGCTGTGCAAAATATGGTAAAAAAGAACGACATAAAACATACACCGAGATTGAGGCTTCTCTGGGGATTGGATCGGCAGTAGTCCGAACAATCATTCATGATCACCTTCGCATAAGGAAGCGGTGTTCCAGATGGGTGCCACATTTGTTGATCATTGAGCAAAAAATAACAAGAGTTGATTGGGCTAAGTTTATGCTAGAAAAATTTGATAATGGGCACAGTAAAAACACTTTGATTATCGTAACCGGAGACGAAACATGGTTATATAAGTATGATCCCGAAACTAAGCAGCAGTCGTGAGTTTGGTGCTTTGAAAGTGAGCAGCCTCCAACAAAAATTTGTCGTTCCAAGAGTGTTGGAAAGAAAACGATCGCATCTTTTTTTCTAAAAGTGGATACATCATAACGGTAGCCTTGTAAAATCATAGGACATATACTTCTGAATGGTATATAACCAAATGTGTTCCTGTAGTCTTCCAAGAACTATGCAAGAACCGTCCAAAGACTGGTCTGCGGGGTATTCAATGGCACCATGACAACGCACCCGCCCACAGCGCCACAAGAAAGTTCGATTTTCTTGCTGAACAAGGTGTCAAACTG
Source organism: Bruchidius siliquastri (assembly GCA_949316355.1). NCBI lineage: Eukaryota > Metazoa > Arthropoda > Insecta > Coleoptera > Chrysomelidae > Bruchidius > Bruchidius siliquastri. Next base: position 3,820,545 of record OX438534.1, on the reverse strand, counting down.
TTGCCTCGCCCACTTTATTCTCCGGATCTAGCTCCGTGCGACTTCTGCTTATTGTATAAGATCAAAGAAAAGTTACGAGGTCGCCAGTTTTCCATCGATGAAGAGGCAATCGCTGCATTTGAGGAGGAAATTAGCAGTCTTTCAAAAGAACGTTGGTCACAAGAATTTGACAAGTGGTTCTATCGAATCGTGACCCTCGTAGATATAGCAGACTCCACCTGCTACACCCACATTGCTCTGGAGACACTTAATTATCAGCCTCAGCACTCAAACAACTCTCTGCTTTTTGCACTTAGCATACATGGACTTGCCAGTCATGCTTCTTTACATCTCCTTGGTATTTCCAGGTATTTCCTTGACCATCATTTTCACTCCCTGGCTTAGTATTTGGTCCACCACATACTTAAGACGTTTAGTATGTAACCTATGAGAAGACCTTGTAAAATTGTAGTTTCATCATAGTTGAGCATAGAGTGGAATCAGGTAGCTTCACAGCGTGAGAAATACCTAGGCGTTCTACTTGTCTCGATTCTTGATGAGTCATA